>CM046671.1:49473288-49925788 GCA_025594165.1 Tamias sibiricus | reverse complement strand
ACACTTAAATTTAATGTTCCTTTAAAAAATAGAGAGAGAACAAAAAATGATATTAAGGGGCTGGGGTTGTAGCTCAGTGATAGAGCACTTGCCTAACATGTGAGGCACTGGGTTCAATCCTCAGCACCACATAAAAATAAATTAACAAAACAAAGGTATTGTGTCTACAACTAAAAATATTTTTTGAATATTAGATAAGTATAGTGAAACACAGAAAATACCCTCTGAATAAAGCCATAAAGACATCACCCTACTCTTAAAATGCTCTTATTTGGATTCAGTGAGTCATGTGAGAAATAGTCTCATGAACATAGTCACAGGTGATAAAAGTGTTATAGTCAGAAACGAGAACATTACCTATAGACATTCTATAGACAGAATACTTAGCCAACAAAGAAATATTGTTTGCCTTTTTCTTGTGAAAGAAAACCACGTTTTAGTCTTTGTAAGCACAGAAGAATGATGATGGTGACTGAGCCTTAATCTTTGACATAAAATGTAAACACACAAGGAAAGTCACATGTAATTTCATTTTGTGATCAGCTCTAATAACCTGCATGTGGTCAGTATGTAGATAGCAGCAACTTGTGGCTCTTGCATATGTGAACAGTGTAGGTCTGTACACAGAAACTCATACTCTAAATTATAGATGGAAAAATAGAGAAAAAATGAAACTAAGTATTAACTTTGTTAGATAAATTTAACTAGACTAAGCCATCCCTTAATAAGCAGCTAATTACAAATGATACTATTTGCAGAATAAAATGACAGTTTGCATTCTGCTAATCTTAAATTAGCATTGTTCTTATATTCTTGGTATGTATGAGTGTTTCTAAGGTGATCAGAGTCCATTTGCTTAAATTGGTAGCTATTTCTTTCATATTGTGTTTTTGGTAGTGGCTTGGGAAGTAAAAACATTTTCATCATGAAAATCAATGAAATAATTGATTCAATGTCAAATGAAATTCTATGAATTCTAAAGAAAAAGAAAAAAGCTCATTTTGGACTAATGAAATTTGAAAAATAAATGTGTTTGTATGAAATTTGGCAAGTGGTCATATTTTCAAAGCTGTCTTTCATTAACTTTTAGTCAAATTTTCCTCTTTGTTTTTTGTAAACTTCATAATCCAGATATTATATCTAGTAATATCATTTGTTGATTGACACCTGACTTTTTAATTCCTCAATTAGGATCCTATTCTATGTTAGGAAGTAATTATCACGAGTTATTTTAAATAATCTATTAAAATGTTTATAGGGCTGTGAAAAATATCCAGGTATTCTTCATTCAAATATAGATCAGAAAAATTAAAGTCAGAATCAACCTCCCTGTCTAAGCCCTTTGGATTTGCTGTATATCAGGAATGGTTTTCAGGAGTATTCTTAGGAAGATGCTTAGGGACTCATGGGGAAAAGCAAGAGATATTGCTCCTTAGCAGTGTTAAAACATGTTAGATATTCAATAATAAGGATTTGAAAGGCAGGAAATGAACTTCTTATTGTTGTGGTGGTGATTTTGGATGTTTTCTTTTTGCAGTGCTGGGGATCGAACACAAGGCCTTGCATATGCTAAGGAAATGATATTTGAAAGGACAGTGGGACACATATTTTGCAGACCAAATACAACTCCTGCCGTTTAATGATTTTTTTTTTTTTTTCAATTCTGAAAGACACTTACAAAGTTGCTTTAGCCCTCACGGTCCCAAGGGCAAGACAGAACTTAACTCCGCAGATCTGTAATGTGACGTGCAATTAATGCTCTATGAGCCGTTTGCCAGAAAAGAGTTCAATGGTCATCAGTTAAAACACTGTGATGATAATTTCAATTACTAGCTAATTTCTAGATTTGAGAATATACTTTATTTTTAAAGTATGATTACATTTCTTTCCGAGTCCTTCTATGAGCTGGGAGTGAATATCTTTGACCCTTTACTATTCAACAGGAGCATTTTGCTATAGGAAAATAATAATCGTAGGGGACAACTGAACAGGAAAACATGATTTTTCAGGAGTGCTGATGGGAAAAAGAAGAATATTTTTAAAGGGGTTATATTGACAAGTTAGCAAATAGTGGCCCTAATAATTTACTAGGGGTTTTATTATAAATCATCAAGTAGAAATCACTGAGGTCATTTTTAACTAAAATAGTCAAACTTAAAAAAAAAAAGACAGAACTCTTTATAGAAATCCAACAAGAAGAAACCTAAAAAAACATGTAATTTCATTTCTTCAGTCTTTTAGACCAGAGTGGAGCCTGCCTGTCTGCCTTGCAATGGGAGGGGCAGGACAGCTATCAATAGAGGAATGGAAGTTAGGTCAAGCTTCTGAGCTCAGACCAAGTAAGCACATTCCAAAACTTTTGAGGGAGTGAAAAGGTGGAAGGACACATTATACTGTGCCTATTTTTTTCCTAATTCTACATTTATGTGTCATTTTCATGTCGTCACACTAATGAATGAACGTACCTTAGTAAAAAGACAAACTCCAAAAAGGTAAGGATTGATTAACCTCTCTCCAAGTAATTGGTAGTGACCTGAATATAGTTAAGTCCTTAATAAATTCTTGATGGCTTTCATAAGGATCAATCCACCCCAAACAGGGAAATTTCTGTTCCAATTACCATCCCACCTGGTTGACCACACAGACTATTTGGGCATGAATTCAGTAGCTATGGTAACTTGTTCTCCTAATATAGTAAATGGATTTAAAGCTAACAATTATTTGAAAAGTCTTTTGCCCTAGAGTTTTGAAAGAATGGGTTCTCAGGTATGTTCTTTGAAAGTACAGAGAACAGAGAGATCCACCAGAATGTTCTATTCTTTTTTTCAAATACTACCATCTGTGTGCTGGGATGGACACAGGGGAGGCACAGGTAAGATGCCTAAGATGAGAGGCACACACAGTGCTTGACATACATATTCCTTCCAGATCAATCTTCACAGCTCTCTAAGTGAGGTGTGATCGCTGTAAATCTTTTTCTGCAATTGATTTATATTGTAATTAAGGAAGAGAAGAAGCACATACAAGGCCAAAAGCGGAAAAGTAGCACACATTTTTCATGGAAAGTTTTTCTTCCCATAAGTCAGAGCATCAGGGAGTACTAGAAAAAAAAATTATGAGAAACTAGTCACGCTCACTGACATGATATGGGAGAATGCTAAGTCATCTGTGTTTTCTGTTTAAATGTATATATTTCAGTTGATTAAAAAAGCACATGGTGAATTGATCTTGCAGCTTATAAAAGCAATATTTCAGCTTCGGTGTTTTTTATTCTTTTTTTTTAAAATCAAATTATCTCTCAAAGCTTTTTGATAGAAGTTTATTAACAAGGCAATTCAGCTATTAATGCTTTGCAGTGCACCCTTGCAAAGGTACATAGGAGACCTGACTTTTTCTATGCATACTGATCATACCTTCTGAAGGTCTAAAAGATCTGAAGATTGCATAGCTGAGTGGTTTTGAAGAAAGAAAATTGTTACTTTGTCTTTTTTTATGCAATGTTATTAGATTTTTGGCGGGGGAGCATTCATAAGAAACATTATATTGCTAGATTTTAAGCGGTATTTCAAATATTATCTGATTTCCGAAAAAGTAAGTAAAAAATTCAGAGAGATGAAAGCAGATGCAGCCTTTTGCTGGGGGTAGAGAGGTTGGAAGGATAATGAAGAACCTGGATGACAAGGTTGCCTTTCAGGATATGTGGTAACATTATTTTAGATGAAGGAGGGAAATAAACACATCATTGACAACATGTCAAATGAAAAAGAGAAAATGGTGCCTTAATTTTGCATATAACATAGTAATAGGTTTAAAAGCATGTTATTCACCCTAATATAATCTAAGAGAGAAAATATTCCAAGTGTCCTTTTCTAGTCAGTTAGGAAAGAAAATTCCACACGTATCTCTCCCTGAATGAAGGATCATGTCCCGTGATCTTGCTAGATTCTTAGAGGGGAAAAAAAAATCTCTGGGTAATAATGGGTCCTATTTTTTTCCTTTTAGGAAACAGAGGTTTTTCTGGGGGTAGAAATTATATATGCTCACCTTTATTCTTGGACTCTAGCCCACTGCTTGACATTTTATGGCTACTCAGTATAGATTTGCTGAACTGAATTATCACTGCTATCAACAAATAAAAGAGGGATAGTAACTATGGATTTTGGGGAGGATGTATTGTCTTTTTTCTCCTCATATCTATCTTTCATAATATTTTCAGGGAAGTAGTGACTGGTTGAAGTGTCCATAGGGGAAATGCCTTTTTTCTTTAGGTGGAGCCCAGAGGAGACAAAGATCTTTACAGAGGTGTGTATAACCAGGAACATAACAATAATTAGGTGATCATGTTTGCAGATTGCTCGGTCTGGGGAAACACCTGTGAGAATCTTGGCCAGGTCTCAGGATAGTGGTATGTTTAATTCTACTGTCTAAATATTTTCTGTAGAGGTTGTGCCATTTTATGTTTTAACCAGTGGAGGAGGAACATTCCAGGTCCTGCCAACACTAAATGACTGACTTCTATTTGTAGTCATTCTGATAGTTGGGTAGTCCTATTTCATTATGGTTTTAATTTGCCTTTCATGAATGATTAATGCTGTTGAAAGCTTTTCATTTGCTTGATGGTCATTTGTATATCTTTTTTATACTATGTTCTACATTTAGTATTATGATTCATTTTGAGTTAATTTTTGTATATGGTCCAAGGTAAGGGTCAAGTTTCATCTATTTGCATATAGACATGCATTTTTTGGCGGGGGATACCCGGGATTGAACTCAGGGGCACTGAGCCACATCCTCAGCCCTATTTCATATTTTATTTAGCAACAGGGTCTCACTCAATTGCTTAGTGCCTTGCTTTTGCTGAGGCTGGCTTTAAACTCAAGATCCTCCTGCCTCAGCCTCCCAAACTGCTGGGATTATAGTCATGTGCAAGTGTCCAGCTATAGATATGTTTTTATTTTTGTTGTTTTGTTTTTTGGTACCAGGGATTGAACTCAGGGGCACTCGACCACTGGGCTACATCCCCAGCCCTTTTTTGTATTTTATTTAGAGACAGGGTCTCACTGAGTTGCTAAGTGCCTTGCCATTGCTGAGGTTGGCTTTGAACTCGTGATCCTCCTGCCTCAGCCTCTCAAGTTGCTGGGATTACAGGCGTGTGCTACTAAGTCCAGCTAGATATGTAATTAAACAGCACATTTTATGAACAAATTATTATTCTTTACTGAATTGTCTTTGCAACTTTTTAAAAATCAGTTTTGAATAGATTTGGGTCTCTTTTTATACTCTATATCCTGTTCCATTGAGCTATTGGTATATCTTGATTCAATGTCACATTATTTTGATCACTCTAGCTTTATAATGGATATTGAAATCATGTTATTATAAAGACTTCAACTTTGTTCTTTCTTTCCAAAGTTATTTTGAATATTCTGTCCTATTCATCTGCTTCTGGATTTTAAAGTAGGCTTGTCAATCATTATGAAAAAGTACTTTGGAATTTTGATTACAACCATGTTGAAAGTTTAGATCAATTGGTACAGCAACATCTTAAAAATATTGTCTTCTGACCCACAAAAAGGTACATTTCTTTATTTATTAAGAATATTAATTTCTCTCAGCAAAGTTCCACAGCTTTTAGCACACAGATATGAAGTATTTAATATTTTTGATGATACTGATTGGGCATTACTTTTTTAACTTCAGTATCCAATCTTTATTAGTATACAGAAATATATGTTGGATTTTCATGTTGTATTATGTAATCTCATTAAGCTTACAGCTCACTAATTAGCATATCAGCTTTTTTTGTAGATTTCATTGGTTTTTCTATGTGATTTTATTATTTTTCCCTTTAACCAATAAAAACAATTTTACATTTTTTCAAATCTGGATGCATTTTTTCCTTTTTAGCATTATTACATTGGCTGAAACCTCTAAAGCAACATTGAATATATGACTTACTTCAAGTGATTTTTATGGCCTTTGCATATAATCCTATATAATAATACATTTCTACTTTCTTAGTTTAATGCTATTGTTGTCACACATTTTACTTATACATATTTTATAATGAATGCCTGTGTTATTATTTGTTGCTTGAACAGTGACTTGTCATTTAAAGATATTTTTAAAATAGGATCAAAATCTCATGTATTTTTTCTGTTACCATTTCTGGAGCTGCTCTTTCTTTGCTTTCAGATATTCTCTACTTCAATGTGGTTCGTTTCCCTACTGCACGAAGGACTTCCTTTGACGTTTCTTGAATTGCAAATCTGCAAATGGTAACTATTTCCAACTTTTATATACCTGCAAAAGTCTTTATTCCATCCTCTTTTGAAAGCTATCTTACTGTGCAAAAAATTCTAGATTGGCTTTTTTCCTCTATTAAGTAGGTTACTCTGTGGGTAGTTTCTACTGTCTTCACATTTGCACTGTTACTTATGTGATATCTGCTGTCAGTCTTAAACTTTGTTCCTTTCCACATATTTATTTTTTTGTGGCTACTTTTAATATTTTTTTATTACTAGTTTTGAGAAATTTTATTATGATATTCCTTGGAATAGATTCTTATGTTTCTTTAGCTTGGGGTTTCAGGGTTTCTTTCTGTTTATTGTATAGTTTATAGATGGAAAATCAGTTATGATTATTTTTCAGATTTATTTTCTGTTTTCTTTCTCTTTCAGGGACTCGAAAAATCATATTTATTTGTCTGCTTGAACTGGTATCCTTTTCCTTTAAAAAATCCTTTTTTCTAGGCCTTTCATCTTGAATATTCTTTTCCTATGTCTTCAAATTCACAAATCTTTTTTACACAACATTCAATCTGCCATGAATTCTATCCCATGTATTCTTTTATTTCAGAAATTATACTTTTCATCTTTAGAAGTTTTATTTGGGTCTTTTTATGCCTTCAATGTCTTACTTTATAAACATGCAGAATACCATTAGAGGAACTGTTTAATGCACTCATTTAAGTCTAACTTCTGTATCAGTTTCTGTGCTAATTTCAATTGATAGGTTTTTCTTATTATTGGTTGCATTTTTCTGGCTTTTTGCATGCCAGGCAATGTTTAATTTAATTCTATACATTGTGAATTTTACCTTCTTTGGTGCTGGTTGTTAAATTCCTATAAATAGTCTTGAGATTTATTCTGAGATGATGTTAGATTACCTAGAAATCATTTGATCTTTTTGAGTCTGGCTTTTAGGATTTGTTAGGTGGAAACTGAACTGTATTTATCCTGGGGATAATTAATTCCCACTCTGAAACAAGACTTTCCTGAGGACTGTACTCAAATCTCCATGAATTATGAGTTGTTTTTTTTTTTTTTTAATTGTATCTGGTAGGAACAGATCTTGTGTAACAACCAGGTATCACCATCATTTATATTTTGAGTGACTCTTTTCTTGGCCTTGGATAGTTTTCTTGTAAGCATATACCATTGAGGGGGTTATTCAAGGGGAACCTTCTGAAAATCTCTGGGGTTCTCTGTGCCAGTTTTTTGATGCTCTGCTCCGTAAACTCTAGCTGCCTTGTTCTCCTTGAACTCTCTGCTTCGTCTGCTCAATTCATAGAATCTGCTGGTCACCTATACCCTGGTTTGTAAATTTTCACAAGGCAGCAAGCAGGGCTTATTGGAAGGTTCATGTATATTTTTTCATGTCTTTGTGGGATCGCTGTCATTCATTCATTGATGTCTGATGCCTTAAAAACTGTAATTCCATATGCTTTTTGTTTGGTGTTTGTTTAAAGCAGGGGGGTAAATATAACCCTAGTTACTTCATATTGGGTGGAAGTGGAAGTCTCATCCAGTATCATGTACTTTTGATAGTTTCTTTTGGTTTCCGATAATTACAATTACCCCCAGAAATTGGACCCCGGGTTGGGAGCTCCTTGAAAACTCACCTGACAGCATTCAGAAATGGGGCCAACTTAATAGGAAAGGTTATATCTTAGAAAATTTATGAGAAATAATTCTGGGAAAATTTTGGAGACATAGCACTTCAAAGGAGAAACGTTAAAGAGTAAAATATTAATCTAAAATACTTAGGTATAATTGAGGCCAATATAGAGTTTTAAACTTCTATAGCTAATCTTTTCTCATGGTGTAGCTGAATACCTCTCCATAATATCAATTGCCAGCAATATGCTGAATAATCCTAAAATATTCTCTAGTCCAGGGGTATCTTCTGTGCACAAGACCAACACTTACTATAGATCTCTCCAGAATTCCATTATTTAAAGGAAATTCAGTTTCCTTCAGTTTCAAACTTGAAATCAACTCCATTCCATTTATCCCTTTCCTTTCCTTCTTAATTACTTACCGTGACATTTTCATGCTTTTATGGCTTTTTATATTTCACTAGGATAAATTTCCTGATTGAGCCCTTAGAAAATGATTCTTTGTTTCTAGGAGTTCATGGAAATTTTGGTCATATTATTTTAATTAACTTATGAATAGATCCATTCCTTTCTCAATTTTCTATGAATTCCTGCTTATAGCCTCATTCTTCCCTTTAGCTATAATCTAGCTCCATTGTCTAGTAAATTGGTTCTATTTGTTTACCATTTCATCACATTAAGTGTGCTATCTCCGTGCCCCAATATGTTAGCCTTGCCTTGAAATTATTTCCTTTTCTTAATTTGCCCAATAAAGACCACACTGAAGTTTTGTAGATGGCAACAATTACTAAGGGTTCAAGACTGGGGAGGTGGTAGAGAATTATATCACTTCAGTGCAGAGTATGTACTTGATATTTTTGTTCTCAAACCATCCCTTAGTTATTTCTGCCAACTTGGGCTCCAGCCTTCCACCATATTGTTCCACTGCCTCACTCTGCCACCAGGAATTCCTTGCTATTCTCTACCCTCCCCTGAAAACAATGCGGTTTGTGTTTTGTTCTCTCTCCTCTTTGTGTATCCTTTCTATCAGGTCGATTTTCTCTCATAAAAACAAATTCTACTTGGAGATATTTAGAGCTACATATTATACTTTCTTCTCCTTCTTAAATTCATAAAACTAGAAACAGAAAACTTGTGTTTGAAATCATTTAAATTTGTTATAGATATTATTGCTAAAGTATATAATAAACATTGTCATCCAAAAGAAATCAAGCACAATTTTTTTAATATAATTGAAATTCATAGATGAAAAAAATTTTTATTTTATTTATTTAAAACTTTGCTTTTAGTGTGTCATATTTTCTTTTATTTATTTTTTTATTTGTTTTAATAAGTTATCTTTGAAAGGACATGATAAGTATATGTTTCTTCTATGACTAGAAGAAAAACACCAGTGTTGATTGAAACTCAGAGAAATTGATAGATATGAAAATATAATTTGGCTTAATGATCTTATGACTTCATTTCTTCACAGGTAAAAATTCAAATAAAAATCCAACTAAAATTTTGCTGGACATGGTGAGTAAGACAAGTATTCATTAACTTATTAAAAAATATGATGTGACCACCATTATAAAGTAGAAAATCAATTGTTATATTGTAAAAGATATATGAGGAAAACACGAAAGTTTTCATAATTAAGGTAGGTTTCATGGGTATCATATGTTAAAACTAATGCTACTTTGAACAAGGTCAAAATGCTATTTGCAGCAATTCAGAGTTGATTTTAATAAAGTAAATGTATAACATGTTTAATAACATAAATACATATGTAACAATTGTCCCAAAATTTGTAGCAAAAGAGCTATAAAGTTTTTAGACACAATTTGGTCTGAGTGATATTTAAGTTTTGTGGCAGTAAAAGAACTTGAAAATGTACTCAGTACAGTCAAATATTTGAGTAAAATTTCAAAGTTTCATGAAGGGTGTCTTGCAAATTAAAAGTCAAAAAGTGGTTCCATGATTGACCTCTTACAAATGATAAGATTTATATGTCTTAGCAACTATTAATAACTATTTTTCTCTACATTTTCAGGGAGATTTATAATATAACAAAACTCATTTCCACAATAAATAAAAATTTTATTTTTTTCTTCTAGTATTGGGGTTGAACTCAGGAGTTCATACATGCTTAGGTAATTGCTCTGCCATTGAGCTACATCCTCAGCCCTAAGAATATAAATTTTAAAGAAAGTTTACATGGGATCATTGTTACAAACAAGGTTTAGCCTAAATAAATTAAAATTATACATTATAGGAATAAAATTGCTTTGCTGTATGTCTGAACGCATCACTTTCTGAATTGTTGCCAGAATGTATTGGTTCCTCAGTTCTATAAGATGTCCAGCTATAAGATGTCCATTTTAATAAAAGCAACTCTCAATAAAATTACTTGTTGCACTTGGTTGTTTTTTAATGCTTACTTTTGCTTTAGCACTGCTGCAAAACAAGCACATTTCTTTTCTTCTATGGATTTTTGCTGTTTTTACCGAGAGATCATTATCTTTCTAAGTACTACAGTTGTATTTATTTTTATTAAAAATATTTCATGAAACTAAATTTATTAACCTGCCCAATGGTAACTGTTTTATGATACATTCATAGGTTTATTATTTTTTTAATTTGGTTGATGCCTATGTCAACCTATCCTTGAAGAAAATTTGCTGAAGTAATTCTGCTTTATGGTATAATCTGGAGCTATCTTAGGAACTTATCCTTTTTTTGCACCTATCATTTGGTATATCTGGTTAAGCCACAGTGGCAATGGGCTTTAGCTAGCAACTATAGACTTGATCTCTCTAGGCAGAAAATTATATTTTTTACAGAGAAAAAGTTATATCTACAGACTTTATCAATGTATTGAGTGATTTGTCTTACAATGTGTGTACCTTACCATCAATGAACTGTAACCTATCTTAAATAAGAATAACATAGGACATATATTTATGCCATTTCTGAACTTACCTTATTATTATTAAAAATAATAGGTCACTAGATCCAACTTAAAAATAAATGTAATGTCTTTTTGAAAATGTTTCATATAATAACAAAAGGATTCAGTATCCCCTTATTTCAGATATACCTGGATACTTGCTCTTTTTTTCTTGCAGATCAACATAGTGACAATAATTTTTCACTATAAATTTTGCAGCAGTGTTGAAATTCTTTTTTCAATAGATTCCCTTATTTTTGCTCTCTGAAGTTTTTGTTATTGTATATTTACCTGAATAATGAGATTATGCATACATGCAAATTTATAATAGAAAAGTTTCCTTTACAGTCACATTTCTAGAAATGTTCATTTGTAGGCTTCCTTTTATGTATATCCCATGACTTTTTTATTTTACTCAATTTCTTGATTTCTTTCTAGCTTTAAAGGCAGGCTGGAACCAGGAAAATTAATACACAAGAGATCTCTCAAATATGATTTTTTAAAAAAATAAGTTGTCCTCTGTCTGCCTTAAAAAATCCACTGCCTCCAGGGCACGTCTTGTCATTTTTTTTTTTCTTCAAGTGTGGATAAATTGAATTTGTCCACACTGAATTTCCCCTAACACTCTGCTGGCCTATTTTGTCTACTAATTAATTTAATATCAGATTATTTGTTCAGTTCTATCTCAGGTAATCCTCTGGATAACACTGACCATTTTGTTCATTAAACATTTATGGAGAACTTATTAAAATAGGTTTTTTCTCCTACTAGGAGAGAGAGGTTTCCCTAAGATACTCTGCAGGATAGAACGCTGAATAAATCATGACCCCTGCCCACAAGGGTCTTAGAGACTTTTGAAGATATACACACGGTCATGAGTAGTTCAACAGCAAGGAGAGTTCTGAGAAATGGGTCTTTAGGAGATTTTGTCAATGTAAACATCAGTGTGCTTACACAAACTGAGATGGCTACAACATCATTAGGTGACACAATCTTATGAGACTACTTTTGCATATGTGGTCTGTCATTGAGCAAAACTACTATAGCACCTAGGACTATACATATCATACATACACGTTGTGAGTATCTTACATATAAATGTCATAAGGACATATTAGTATATCTCAAACAATTTGTATTTTATATTGTATCTAGCTTTATTTGGAATATAAAGCTAAATATGTTTTTTTTTCAGGGTTCCAATCTATTTGGGAAAAGAAAATAAAAGTGTCATATGTTGAGACAACAATTAATAGGATAGAGATATTAAAAAATAATCTATCCAGGCATGGTGGTGCACCCCCCTAATTCCAGCAAGTTGGGAGGCTGAGGCAAGAGGATCACAAATTTGAGGCCCGACTGGGCAATTTAGCAAGACCCTCAGCAACTTAGCAAGGACTTGTCTCAAAATAAAAAGTAAAAAAGACAGAGGATGGTGGGGGTACAGAGAGACCTGGGAGGCAGGGACAGGGAAGACTGACAGTGCCCGGAGGGAAAGAGATGGAGCTCTCTTGTTTCTCATGCTATCTCTTTCCCTTAATTCAGTAGTCGTTCAAAAATTACTTATTTTAACAAAATAAAAAGAAAGGAAGGAAGGAATGGTGAAGGATAACATTTTGTTGAATTCACAAATCAGGATTCGCAGAGGAATAAAAGAGATATGTAAATTAGAACCTGAGAGCCACATCCAAAGAAAAGTCTTGTCATTCGTACTTCTTCATTATCTCCCAAATACCTAGCTGCAGTGACATTACATCCCTTTGGTCCCTAGCTGTCTCAACTGAATACACTACAAGAGCGCCCTAATCTGTTTCCTCACCCCTAGCCATGAAACCTGTACACCACCCCATCCCTTCCATTCTCTAACAACCTTCTACTTTGCACCTATCAGCATACAAAAGCTTTCTCAGACTCAGGTGTTATTATCTTCCACTTTTTTTTTTTTTATGCCCATAAGTCTTTCTTCTTTTTCCACCCAGACAGGATATCTGAGTGGGGACAAGCTTCTTTTCCAGGCCACACTGTTTCTTGCAAGATTTGGCTACTATTTTCCTCTTTGCTTAACTGTAGCTAGAATCTAATTGCATTCTATGAAATGATGTTATATCTGGATATATATATATATATATATATATATATATATGGACAGAGAGAGAGTTTTTTAAGGCAGACAGAGGACAACTTATTTTTTTTAATCATATTTGAGAGATCTCTTATGTATTAATTTTCCTGGTTCCAGCCTGCCTTGAAGGCTAGGAAGAAATCAAGAAATTGTATAAAATTAAAAAAAGTCATGGAATATACATAAAAGGAAGCCTACAAATGAACAAATGATGGAATAACCAGTGCAAGGTCCTTTAAAGTCTTAAAGATCTTAGCATTTTCTTTGTCCTTTGTCTGGAAAAATCTTCCTGCCTCTCTCTTTTACCTAGATATTGCACTTATCACACTATAACTGCCTCTTGTCTTTTTTATGGTTCAGATTTTTTTTCATAAGAGCAGAAATAAATCTGGTTTATATTTTATATCTACAATGCTTACCCAGATGTTTGATATTAAGTACATGGAAAGTTTCTATTTTATTTTGATTCCTTTCTCCCTCCCCTGATGTTTGCCATGTCTCATGATTTTTAGAAACAACCTGTCTTTCTGTAACTCAGTACGCTCATTACCTATTTCACTTAGTCATTTGAATTCGCTGATTGTCTTCTATTCACATTTTCTTAGTGTTCTATAATCTCTCTTGGTCAACAGGAATTTGTACAAGTTTTCATTATCTCAAGGTATTTAGTAATAGATGCTACTTAACTACAAATACAGTCTATTCTCTTTGCTAATAAAGTTGTTATATTACCGTTTCTCCCCCAAGAGTCTTTCTTTTATCCATTTGCTAGCTACCAGGGTCCATTTCTGATATACATGTAAAAAGTCTTTTTTTATTTGCCTGTAGCTAGTTCTATTTTACACATTTTTTCATTTTGATTTTGCCTGAAAAGTGAATTAAGTATCATCCTACACTATTTGCTTTGTAATTTCTACAATTATTTTTTAAATGGAAAAGATCAAGGAATATTCATGAATGTTTCTGTTTAATAAAACTAGATGTATGGAAGAGGACTTGGAAAGTTCAAATGCTGGCCTCCTGTGTATTTTTTTTTTCATGCCTGATGTTTATAGGTGCATTTGGGTGGACTTTTTGGAAATGTAAAACTAATTATTCAAATTTTATAAATAGCAACAAAATATAGCATAAACAATTTATGCCATAATGGTTTAAGCCTGGTTAATATGTCATATCATATAACTCAGTTAAGACTGCCACAGTGTTTAATAGATGCCACAACTGTGGAATTTTTCACAATAGGTTAACAAGAAACAAAAGAAAATTCACAAACTTTGGCTTTGCTATAGAAAAATCATTTGCTCCTTCTCCACTAATAACATTAACTAAAATCTTTGCTCTGCATAAATGGTCATGGGAAGTCTTGAAGAAAAATAACTGTACATTGGAGAATAAGACGCTTACATTTCAGGCTAAAGTTTCAGGTTAGAATTCCAGGTGAAATCTGCAACTGCCTGAATAAAACAGGATGTCTTCATTTCAGATAAATTATGAGCTCTACAACAGAAACATATCTCCAAGACATATGCCATGATCTGAATGTTTGTGTCCACACCAAAAGTTCTAGGATGATATCCTAATCCCCAGTGTGGTGGTGTTAAGAGATGAGGCCTTTGGGAAAAGTGAGTAGAGATTAAGTGGCCTTATAAAAGTGGTCCAGGAAATCTCCTTGGCAATTTCTGCCACATGACGATTCAGTGAGAAGGTGTCCTCAACACATCCTTGATCTGTCCACTCCTTGTCCTGGCATTCCACAGCCTCCAAGTGAGGCAAAATAAAAGTTTGTTGTTTATAAGACAGCCAGCTGATGGTATTTTGTTATAGCAGCTTGAAGGTACTAAGACAACACACAAGCTCTCAGCTGCATTGCAGACACTTATGAAAGCCATCATAAAACCTTCCTCCTGTGATTTTTGTTACACAGCGCTTAATTCTTGCTCTAACTCTTGATCTCCTATACTTTCTCTTTGGATGGATGTCATGCTTCCCTCCATAGAACCCAGGGATTTGCTAAAGTATTTGCTCCTCTTCCTCTGATTTACTCTTTATTTATTAACTTCCTCAAAGCTCATCCAATTTTATAGTTTTAATGTTTTGTTCATAAAACTTGTTACCACTGTCTTTCTGGGTCACCTACATGGCAAACAGTATTTTAGTTGCTCAGAGGACATCTTTGTATATGACGATGCTTCATTCTTAAACTCTGTACAATGTAAAAGGGATCCTTCATGTTGGACCCTACCAATTTTTCTCATTCCTTTGGTTATCCTTGGCTACAGAGCTTTGGGTCGTTTTGTTGTAGTCGTTGCTCATCTAATGAATCCTTTATGCTAATAGGTCAGTACAACTATGCTTGTAGGATGTCTGTTATCTTTCCCTTCTTCATTTCCTTTGCTGCTCTTCTAATACACAATCTTATAATTGTGTACCTACATTTTTAAAGTAACGGCTCAACTCCACTTGCAAAATATCTTCACCGAGAATTTAGCTAAGTTTCTCTTTAAGATGTCACTTTTGTACTATACCTCTTAAAATGACCACTGAGTATTGATTTGTCAGTCTTTCATGATCTTCCACAATAAATCCACACTTGTCCCACCCTTAACCCCCAAGCCCCACTGCAGTGGCCTGTTCATCTGGCACAATCTGAACTGGGAATCAGAAAACATGGGATTTTAAACTGTCTCTCCCATATGTGAGCCGTATCATTGGGACCAGTTCATATCTGTCCTTGGAGTTAATTAATCTGTAAAATGGGCTTAACAAAACCTTCCTTCCCAGGGTCAATTGTGACAGCCAAATTAAAATATACACAAATGGAAAACATAAAGTGGTGTTTTGAAAACAGAACCAATGAACCATGCAGGAACTTGCTACCTGTCCCCAGATGCTATTTGTATTGATAAAGTAAAATTTCCTCTATTTCTTCACAAAATAGCCCATAGAATACTCTAACAAGGCATGTGCAGTAATTTCTTATTCAAAACATTTAGAGTTTTTTTTCCCCCTAACTGAGCTTTTATAAGGCAGAAGAAAGAAAACATGGGTATGAGAAGAGATGAGATAAGAAAAAAAAAAGTAGTTTTGATACAGTGAAGATAACATTTTATAATCCAACCTCAGCCCTGGATTTTGACTTTTGAATGAATCAGTTGGCTGAGAACTTTCTGATCCAAAACAGGGAAAGATGCCAGCTGGCAACTCTGAGGCTAAGTGCCGAGATCCTCCTCGTTGTACAAAACAGTTTTTAATAAAAAACATGCATTTATTATAAAGCAAGGAAGGATCAGACCATGTAGTAGTGCGGTATTTGCGAGGACTCATGTTTGAAGGCCGATGAGATGAAAACCTCGACATATATAAGCATTTTTTTCTATACTCTGCTAGCGGCACAGCAGATGTTTTTATTTGTCTGCTTGTTTGTTTTTTTTTTTTTTTTTTTTTTGCATCCAAAATAGTGTGATGTCAACGTAGCAGCAGGGTGTGGGATCAACTCTGTAAAATCAAACTACCTTGTTTAAAACAGTATGAGTAACATCTGTAGGCATTTGAATCTGGGAACGTGTAGGTCAGGAGCAAGCAATGAGGAATTTGAATGTACAGTCATCCCTCTTTATCCAGAGGTTCCACATTTGTGGATTCAACCAACTGTGAATCAAAAATATTGGAGGAAAAAAAAAACTGCATCTCTACTGAACATGTGCAGACTTTTTTTCCTGGTTATTATTCCCTAAACGATGCAGTACAACTATTCACGTAGCATTTATATTGTGCTAGGTATTACAAGAAATCTAGAGATGATTTAAAGTATATGAGAGGATGTGCATAGGTTATATGCAAATGCCTACACCATTTTATACAAAGAATTTGAGCATTGTGAATTTTGGTATGCTGTGGAAAGGTGTCTTGCAACCATCTTCCATGGTAACTGAGGGATGATGGTACTAAGGTGCAGTTTGTGAATACTGGGGTGGCTTAAACTCATCACTAATTAATTTTATCCTTTTCCTCTTAGTACTTCAAATCAATTTTAACATTAGGATGTTAGCATATTGGATGTCATATTGTAGGTTTTGTAGGAAATATGCCCAACAGGAAAAAAAAAAGTAAATCAAAAAGAGAAGAGTGCGGCACATTTCCTAATTTTACAGTAAGCAGTCAAGTTTTCATTTGGGTAGGTCATTTGATTCCCTGCAGGTGGCTATGCCTGCCTCCAAAGAGAGAGTCCCGAGTCACATGTTACACAAATGAAATGCGATTATCTTTGTGGGAAGCATCGTACAATTTGGAACAAGTCTTTAGGTCTAATATAAAGATCCTTCAAATAAATCATCCAGCTAAGCTTCTGTGGCCCCAAACTCCTAATTTAAAAATGTTGATAAATGAAGTACCTCTTTAGTTAATAAATGAAGTATCTCTTTAGTTATCCTTTGTCAGCAACATTCATTTTAATGGAAAGTGAGTTTACAGGGTTACATGATTGAACTACTGAGCCAAGTCAGTGTTGGCAAATGATGGGCTAAATTATTGATGTTACACACTAATGAATTCTGATGAGAAATAAAACACAGACATTACGTTTCAAGTGGTTCATAATTATTTTTGTACTTTAAAAGCAATTTTATTCTTTTTCCAAATCATACTGGTTCTGTAAAACAAAAACATAGTTAGTGATTATACTAAAATTATTGAGTTTGTGGCAAAAAAAATGCTCTTGCAAGTTTTCATTTCTGTGAAGATAATGTTATTCACACTAGGTTTCTGATTTCCTTATATACTTCTGGGAAAAGATAATTAAATTAAATGTCTAAATTTTAAAACCAGTGTCTTTAAATAAGATAATCTGCTTTGCAACCATAGTGAGCATTCCAATAGATGCATTTATAGCCTCTGATATGTCTATCAACACATTGACTGGAGCTGTGTTGAAATATCATAATTAATTCAGGTGACTACAATTACAGAGGGATTTATCTGATGCAGATTGGCTCTGGTGAAGAAGTTATCTTCACTGAGTGATACAGAATGAAGTGTGTACTACAGAGTGATAGATGATTCTCAAACTCGGGGCCTGTTGTCAAAATTTGAAGCAGGTTCAAGTTCAGTTAAGGAACAAAGAGGTCTATACATCCCATAATGTTAGGGCAGTGGCCTTCATTGTTTCTTTATGACTTAACTGTCCCAGCCTGAGATCTTCCTTGTGAGTCCATGATTTTCCCTAGTCTGAGAGTTGATTGAGAGTACCGTGACTCAAACAGGGACTCAGTCTGAAGAGATCTCAGATCAATTTTTAACGAGGAGGGATTTGGGGTAAAAATCACATTGACCAAGCACTAGTTCAGAGTCATTTCTTGCTGGTCGTCTTTGGACAAGTGCCTCTGCTCTCTGCAAGGTACTGCAATTTTTTTTTTTTTTTCTTGTGTTTGCCTGGACTCTAGTTCATTTCAGGGAGAACATAAGAATTGGTTCAGAACATATTCATGTCATCAGCTGAGGGATATGTAGGGGAAAGGAATGAGAAGAATTTTCAAGTCAAGTGTTTGTCCTGTTAAATGATTTTCCCCTGGTGATAATACATGCAGATTTGTATCAAGAATAAAAAGCCAAAGGTGAAACTTATTCCATTGCGTGGATTGAGGTAGGATACATAATGCATCAAACTTCAGTTCTTAGTTGGCATGTACTTTATAGCAATCAAACAATACGGAGACTTGTTTGTCTTAACTCGGTAACATACCATTTCCACATTGTTTTACCGAGTCCTTTAATAGATCTATAATAGATTTGGTACCATTTGCAGATAAGCCTCCTTCAAATTTCATCTCTTTAAAATTTTTTGCTTTAAGATTCTATCCTAATATGTTCCTCTTGTTATAATGGCATTGCTCATTGTTTTACAATCTTGATACTTTTGAATGAAAAATCATGTGTCTGAGTTAATCTCACATCAGAGCAGCATCATTATATAATGATGATGCTAAGTTGTATGAAAAATACCTACTGGATATGCTTCATTAGTCACTAATTTTCAAACTTAAAGTTCTGTCTTTGAAAAGCTCATCTCCCCCACACCATTGACATGGCTCCTTCACTTGAAAAATGTACTGCGGGCTTACAGTGGATTAAAAAAATGCTAGGTTTTTTTTTTTTTTTTTTGGTTGTTGTTAAGTTTAAGGAAAAAAAAAACCATAAACTTAAACACATAAGATTAAACACAGAACACATAAAATCAATATCTTCATAATAAAAACAATCAGAAATAGATAAATTTATTTTAAAATGAAATAGGTATTTGTTTGGTTTTACATGTTATTTAACAAACTAAGGGGATTTAGTTAACAAACTAAGAGAATTTAACTCATGGAAGTTAGTATTGAGAAAGGCTTTATTATCCTCCTGAAGCCACCTAATATTGATATATCTGTGAAATGACTATTTTTATCTTGGATATCAACATTTTAATGAAGCTTTTCCTTTGTTTACCTTCAAATGAAAGGAAAATAGATGAGGCAGTGTTACAATAGTTACCTCCAGGCATGTGTGGATATTGTTAATCTTGTATGAACTTTTAAAATTCTCTTCAAAATGTTGCCTAAATTTTCTTTAGAATCAATTTTTAGAAGTATGTGATTTGATTTCCAAACACTTGGGGGATTTTTCAAATATCTTTTAATCACTCATTTTTAATAATTCCCAAAATAATACATGGTCAAAAAATGCATTATTTACTATTCCAATGAGTTAAATTAAGACTTGTTTCATGACTCAACATATAGTCTATATTTGGAAATGTTCATATGTACTTCAACATAATGCAGATTCAGCCATCTTTGGATGGATATTTCTCGAAATGTCAGGCGGGCCAAGTTGGTTTATAAGGTTGATCAAATTGTCCCTATTTTTACTGAGGTTTTTATCTTCATGTTTATCCATTTCTGAGAGAGGAACATTGAAATCTCAAACTGTAATTGTGCCCTTTTAATTTCTATTTTATTTTTTCTAAATACTTGCTGCTTTAGATATTTTGAAGCTTTCTTATAAGATGCATGCATAGAATCATTACAAGTGCTTTATTAATTGATTCCCTTTATATTCTTGGTAGCATATCTAGTTGTGAAGTTTCATTTATTTGATATTAATAGAGTCTTCTGACAGCACTAGGCTTGGTGTTGTATGGTATACCTTTTCTATCTGTTTGCTTTCAACCCATTAGTTGCTTTACTTCTAATGTATACCATGAGAGATAATATAAAATTGAGTCTTGAATGCTATCTAATGTGAGTAGATCTGTTTTTATAACTGGGATTTTTAGTCCAGCTACTTAATGTAACTTATGAGATGAATTTAATGCCATCTATTTTCTATTTTCGACAAATTTGTCCCACTCTTTTTGGTTTATTTCTGTTTTTCCTTTTCTGCTTCTTTTTAAGCTAATCAAATAGTCCTTTAGTATTCTTTGTTAATTTTTATATTGACTTTTTGCTGTATCTCATTTGATATGTAATGTTGTGATTATAATATGGCTTCTTCCCTTGGTTTCCTTAGGGTCAATATCATAACATTTCATATTAAATAAACATGTAACAGAATAATTCTATTTATCCTCTTGTCTTTTATGTTATGGCTCTCAATTATTTTACATGTATATATGTTATAAACACTACCCTATAACAATATAATCTCTGTACTTAAATTTAGTTCTTTTCAGTAAATAAGACAATAAAAATAATTTAATTTTGCTCACATATTTGTCATATCTGATGTTTTTCCTCAAATTTCCTTCTGGTGCTATCTGCCCTAATATTTGAAAGATATTTTTGCTGATCAGGGAATTTTGATTTGATTGTTTTTGTTTTTCTTTCAGCAGTTTAGAGATATTCTGCTATGTCTTCTGTTCTTCATCATTTTTGATGAGGTTAATTTTTTTTAAAATTTTCTTCCTTCTGGCTGCTTTTAAGACTGTTGCTTTATCTTTGGTTTTCAGGAGTTGACTATAATTTAACTGGGTGTGATTTTTATGTGTATACACACACACACACACACACACACACACACATATATGGGGTTATCTTTTGGGAGGTTCTTTGAATTAACTGACCCAGTAATTCATATTTTTCACCAAAATTACCATATTATTTTATGGTTTAAGTGTACTCCCCCCATGGGTAGATGATAAGTTCATTTATACAAATACCATGAAAAAGAAATATCGAAGAAGCACATGCTAATATTTTAGCACTTGTTTTGGTGACTGAATGGTCAAAAATTATTTATCGAACATTTTGTGCACTCCTGGGATGTCAAATTTAAATTAACCAGTCTGATATTTGTGGCTTTGTTAAAGACTTTACTTGGCTCTTATTTCTTACTGTCTTCCTCTGACATCATCTAATCTCAGTAACACAGAATTGCCATGCCAAAAAGGTTAAGAGCAGGTACCCTGCAGCTGAACTGCCTGAATTTAAATCCAGTTTCTGATACTAGCTATGGAACCCTGGGAAAAAACATATTACTCCCTATGCTCCAGTGTCCTTTTCCATGAAATGGGATACTCTGACAGCACCTCATAGGGTTCTTTGAAAATTACATTGATTGGGATTTATAAAGCACTAAGAACATTGGCATGAAGTAAGGACTGGATAGATGCTTTGTTAAAAAGAAACAACAAAATGAATATCTCTTCCATATCCCTGGAGTCTGTTTGCTAGCTATCCACACTTGCTCTGCTTTAAGCTGCACCCACCTCTACAACCTCCACAATGCTCCTCTTCCTTCATTTATATTCAGGTACTCATTGCTGGATGCCTTTCACTCTCATTCTTTGACAAAGGTGGTTCCTTGAAATCAGGACTGAGCAGTGTTGTCTGCTTGCATTTTGGCCAACCATAAAGTTGGTTGTTTGTTCCTGGTAACATTTAACTATGTAACTAATTATCTCCTAATATTGTTTTAATCTGCCTCTTCCTTTCGTCTCTGATACTCCCTGTCTTTCGTTTTATGCTCTACTAATACCAAATTGCTTTTTGTCTCCCCTGTTCACGGTACTGTCTCCCCAGTCCACCTTTTGTCGATGTTTCCCTGAACCTTCAAGACAGAGTTTAGGAATCTCCTTCCATTCTCAGATTGAACTAAGTGTTCTTCTTGCCCTCATTTCTGCTTACATAATACATTGTGACCACTTCTTCTGTGAGATTATTCACTTTTTGTAGACAGAGATTATACCTTCCCCTTTGGACTTCCAGTGTGTAGTAAAATGCCTTTCCCATAGTAGACACCCAAGAAATATGTCTCGAAATTAATTGATATTCTTCACCTTAGTTGTAAATTGCTTAAGGTCCAAGGCTATGATATGTTTTATATGTATTATATTGGTATTCAATAAGTATGGTGTGAATTCAGTGCTTCAATATGTTATGAAATTACATATTTTATATTTTTCCCACGTATCAATCAAAATGAAATTCTAGAGGCATAATTTCACCATAGAAGGATAATGAGATAATAATTCCTAAAGGTAGGGGTAGAGAAGAAATGAGCTCTTTTCCTTTTAAGACACCATATTCTGACACTGAAATGACTCTTGGCAACAGACATTTATTTCTTAGCTGTAATAGTCAGCTTTGGATGAGAGTGGAATGCTGATTTTACATCTCAAGGAAGATATTTGGTAAAATGTGGCTAGTTTATTTGAATGTTTTAACTAAGAACATTTAATTCTTATTTTTGTTTATGTGCTTATGCATACCTTAAAAGCTGAGGCAGGAATCAGAAAAATTGAAATCAACCAAGCATTTCTTTCATTATGTTATATGGCTAGAGGTGATGTGTCCCTATATGTAGTTTCTTGAATTTCCAAAAGTTTGAAATGATGTCAGACATAGAGTTACAAGTTGTGTGTGTGTGTGTGTGTGTGTGTGTGTGTGTGTTTTGCTGAAGATTGAACACAGGAGCTTGTACATGCTAGGTGGGTGCTCTACTACTGAGCTATACCCTAGCCCTCGTGTTGCAAATTCTTAAAGGTGAAAATATTAGAACACATAAATGCTTTCATGACTAGTTATAGTGGCAAATCTTGGCAAGAAATTGTTGTACTTTTAAAATCACCTTAAAACAATATCAGGCAAAAAAGAAGAAAGTGAGCTATGCTAGCCAATTGTTTACTATGTGAAAGGCACACATAATTCTCACAGGGATCTCAGGATATATGGTTACTATACCTTTTTCACATCCTGGATGATACTAAATAAGCAATAAACCAACCAACTCCATGACCACACCCACCAAAACCCAAACTGTGCTATTCAGGGCAGGTAAGTCTGTATTTTCAGTTCAATACAGAATGAGGGAGTTTTAAAAGTTCACTCTTTGAAATATTTAATTACACAATTTATAATGCAAAATTATTTTAAATGCAAATTTTTACCTATTCTGTCATTTCCTATGCTCATTCTCTTTTTAATTTTTTATTTTATCAGACAGCACTCCTATATCTTTAACTTGTTTCTGTACTGCCTTGCTTCCCCTGCTGGGATTAGGTTTCATGAGGATAAGAATTTTTGTCTGTTTTACTTACTACCGTACCCCCAGTACCCAGACCAGTGACTGGCACTTGGTAAGTTTTTCGATAATTATTTGCCTAATAAGTAAATTGTAAAACAAAATAAAATATATCAATACATGAACAAAAATGAGTGAAATTCCTTCCTCACCAACCTCTTGAGCCACACAGACCATAAGTCCTACTCCCTTTGTCAAAGTTAGCCACTGGTATCAATGGTGTACACCCTTTGAGACCTATTTTTGTGGGTTTAAAACATGTATAGTTGTAGAAAAAAGTAGATACTTTACCAAAATATATAATATTAAAATATTAAATACATTACACATTTAGTTTTTATAATTAAAATTATTTGCCTAGGATGTTTTTCTCTAAATTGTCTTCCTCTTAATATTTCTTAGAAGTAATTTCCTGTGGGCACAAAGTTCCTCCCCACTCTTCAAACTTCAGCTTAGTTTGCATATTTTAGACACACTTCTGATTATTTATCCCTTCTCATATTGATGGACATTCATCTTATGCCCAATTTCTCACCATCACAAATAATACTACTATGGAAAACTTTAGACTATGCCTTTATATACAAAACTGGGAATATTTCTCTAGTATAAAATGTGATTATTCTATTGAAGAAGGCAAGATTTTAAATTCTGGTAATAGAACAACATAGTCCTTGACATAATATGATATTCTTTTATAGCCACTAATTTATATCTTTAAAAATGTGTTAGCACAATGGTTGAAAATATTTTTTACTTATTGTTAATGCTTTTGTTTTCCTCCAATACTTCAGATACTGAGCATTTTTTTCATGTCCTTTAATAGTGTCTTCTGAAAAAGGTCTGTTTTCCTGTTGAGTTGTATTATTTCATATTGATTTGAAGACTGCTTAGGTTATTTTTATTTAAAAAGTATTATAAATACTGCAATCTTTTTCCTTAGGTTCCTTAAGAGATTTAAAAAAAAATTTAATTTGTTCTAATTAGTAATACATGACAGTAGAATGCATTTTTGACACATCATACATAAATGGAGTATAACTTCTCATTCTTCTGGTTGTACATGATGTAGAATCACACTGGTCATGTATATGCACATAGGGTGATAATATCCAATTCATACTACTGTCCTTCTTACCTCCATACTCCTCCCCTTCTTTCACTCTTCTCTAATTCAAAGAACCTCTATTCTTCCCTAGCCCCCCACTCCTTATTGTGAATTAGCATCATCAGAAAAAACATTTGGCCTTTCATTTTTTGGAATTGGCTTATTTCACTTAGCATAATATTCTCCATCTCCATCCATTTACCTGCAAATGCCATAACTTCATTTTTATTTAAGCTTGAGTAATATTCCATTGTGTATATATACTACATTTTCTTTATCCATTCATCTGTGAAAGGATATCTATGTAGGTTCCATAGTTTACTTATTGTGAATTAAGCTGCTATAAACATCAACATAGCTGCATCATGATAGTATGCTGATTTTAAGTCCTTTTTGTATAAACCTAGGAGTGGGTTAGCTGTGTCAAATGGTGGTTCCATTCCAAGTTTTCTGAGGAATCTCTTCCAGAATAGTTGTACCAATTTGCAGTTCCACCAGAAATGTAAGAGTGTACCTTTTCCCCACATCCTTGCCAACATTTATTGTTGCTTGTATTCTTAATAATTGCCATTCTGACTGAAGTGAGATGAAATCTTCAAGAAGTTGTGATTTGCATTTCTCTAAATGCTAGAAATGTTGAACATTTTTTCATATATTTGTTGATCAATTGCATTTCTTCTTCTGTGAAGTGTTTGTTCAATTCCTTAGCCCATTTATTGATTGGATTATTTGCTTTTTTGGTGTTGGGTTTTTTGAGTTCTTTATATATCCTGGAGATGAATGCTGTAATTGAGATGCAGGTGGCGAAGATTTTTTTCCCATTCTGTAGGCTCTCTCTTCAGGTTATTGATTGTTTCCTTTGCTGAGAAGAAGCTTTTTAGTTTAAATTCATCCCATTTATTGATTCTTGATTTTTTTATTTCATTGAGAAGTTTTTATTTTTATGTAGTCAATTTAACAGTACTTTCAATAAGGATTTTCTCATTCTAACTCAAAGCTACATAATACTATATATTTTTAAAAAGATATTATAGATGTATAAGTTATATATTTATATACATACTCAAAATAGATTATTATAAATATGCATAATAGATTATTTTATAGATTACATAGATTATCAAGTAAACATTCTTAATCTATTGCATAAAAATAAATTAGAGCTCAGCTGACAAATGAATAATCCACCTTCATCATATACAATTTGAAATCCCATTCTTGCTATATTCTAGATTCCAAATATTTGTGGGATTTTCTTGAATTCTCTGTCCTGGTGATTAGCCTCAGGCCTGCTGCTGGTTTTGTGAATAAAGTTTTATTGGGACACAGTCCTTCCATTCATGTAGTATAGTCTATGGTTGTTCTTCTGCTACAAGGAAGAGTTGGGTCATTTCAGCGCAGACTTTCTGATTTGCAAAACTGTAAATATTCACTATGTGAGATAAAAATTCAAGTACTTTGTTCTTTTTGTCCATTCCTCCTCTATACATTGTTTAAATTTTATGGATTATAGCTTTTGGAGCTATGCTTTGCTCTGCAAGAACTTAAGTCCCCAACTCCAACCCAACAACTCTTTCTTCTTAAAAAATGTCAGAGGTATTCTTGTGAATTTTTATCGTCTAGATGCATTTATAATCCCTTCTTGAGCTTCCCTGATTAAATCTTCTTTGGGTTTTGAGCATGATCGTATTAAATTTATGGAAAGTTTTCACAATTAAAAAAATTTAGTATCCTCCTCCAAATATAATCTTTTCATTTACGGAAATGGTGTATATTTATTTTACATAGGTCTTTGCTTATGTCTTTTCAGTAGTTTCTTTTTAATATTTATTTATTTGTTTTAGTTGTACACATGCCTTTATTTTTATTTTTTTGTTTATTTAATTATTTATTTACTTATTCATAATGCACAAGTATAGCATCTTTATACATACAACTGCTTGTATACAAAGTATATAAGTACCATTCAGATCTTCAATCATGCATTTAGGATAATGATATCCATCTCATTCAACCACCAATTTTTTTTCCTTTCCCCCCTCCCTCCTTGCTCCCTCCCTTCCCCTCCCTTTCCTTTGATCATTCTAGTGTTCCTCTAATCCTATGTACCCCCATCCAACAACACTGTGAACTAGCTTCCTCATATCAGAGAAAACATTCGGTATTTGGATTTTTGAGATTGACTAATTTCACTTAGCATAATATTCTCCAACTTCATCCATTTACCTGCAAATTCCATTTTGTATATATACCACATTTTCTTTATCCACACATCTACTGAGGGACATCTAGGTTGGTTCCACAATCTACCTATTGTGAATTGTGCTGCTATAAACATTGAAGTGGCTGTGTCACTGTAATATGCTATTTTTAAGTCTTTTGGGAATAGACCCAGGAGTGGGATGGCTGGGTCATAGGGTGGTTCCATTCCCAGTTTTCCAAGAAATCTCCATACTGCTTTCCATAGCAGTTGCACCATTTTGCAGTCCCACCAGCAATGTATGAGTGTGCCTTTTTCCCCACATCCTCTCCAACATTTATTGTTGTTTGTGTTCTTGATAGCTGCCATTCTGACTGGAGTGAAATGAAATCTTAGAGTAGTTTTAATTTGCATTTCTCTAATTGCCAGTGATGTTGAGCATTTTTTCATGTATTTGTTGATTAAATGTGTATCTTCTTCTGAGAAGTGTCTTTTCAATTCCTTAGCCCATTTATTGATTGGGTTATTTGCTTTTTTGGTGTTAAGTTTTTTGAGTTCTTTATATATTCTAGAAATTAGTGCTCTATCTGATGTGCATGTATTAAATATTTGTTCCCAATTAGTTGGCTCTCTATTCACCTCACTGATTGTTTCTTTTGCTGAGAAGAAGCTTTTTAGTTTAAATCTATCCCATTCATTAATTCTTGGTAATAGTTCTTTCACTACAGGATTCTTATTAAGGAACTTGGGGCCTAATCCGACATGTTGGAAATTGGAGCTTACTTTTTCTTCTATTAGGCGTATTGTCTCTGGTCTAATTCCTATGTCCTTGATCCACTTTGAATTGAGTTTGTGCATGGTGAGAGATAAGGGCTTAATTTCATTTTGTTGCATATGGATTTCCAGTTTTCCCAGCACCATTTGTTGAAGAGGCTATCCTTTCTCCACTGTACACTTTTGGCACCTTTGTCTAATATAAGATAGCTGAAATTATATGTATTAGTCTCTGTGTTCTCAATTCGTAGGGTCAATATTGTCAAAATGTCCATACTACCAAAGGCATTATACAGATTTAATGCAATTCCAATCAAAATATCAATGTCATTCTTTAAAGAAATAGAAAAAGCAGTCATGAAATTCATCTGGAAAAATAAGAGACCCAGAATTTCCAAAGAATCCTGAGCAAAAAAAGTGAAGCAGGGGGCATCACCATACCAGACTTTAAATTATACTATAGAGCAATAGTAACAAAAACAGCATGGTATTGGCACCAAAACAGACTGGTGGACCAATGGTACAGAATTGAGGATTAAACCTGGGCCGTGCACATGCTAGGCGAGTACTCTACCACTGAGCTGCAACCCTCAGCCCCTCAGTAGTTTTTAATAGCTCTCCCTGAAAGGACTGTACTGTCTTTTTATTGTTTATTCTTAGGAGCTTTATTTCAGGTTGTCATGTTAAATAACTGTCTTATTAGTTCTATTGCTTTTTTTAGTTCACTTTCTTAGATAATAGTATCAGAAAATAATGTTAGTCTTGCCCTTTTCTAATAAAGTATCTTTGTGCCTCATTTATCAAGTTATCAAGATCATTTTATGAGGTTAAGGGATTATGTTTCCTAAACTGTTTTGTCATTTTTTATTAGAATGAGTATATTGTTGCTCTTGTTAGCAATTGTTTCTCAGTATATGTTGAACAAAACAAAGCCTTTTCTTTTAATCTGTCTTTATATAGTTACATATATTTTCTACAGTTGGATCTCTTTGCAATATTATCAAAACTTACAAGTTTTGATATGTGATGTTCTTTGTTCTTCCATTTAAAAAAAATCAAGAATATATGCTAATATTTTCCATTGCGATAGGGAATTTTTCTTGGATTTAAACCAGATTTTACTTCATATATTCTGAAGCTATGCTGTCATGTGCATTAAGTTCATGATTGATACATCATAACAGATTTTATCTTTTATCAATATAAATACTCAAATCTGAGTATCTAATTCTTTTTTGCCTCCAAGTTTTTCTTTTTTAGATTAGACCTTTTTGTTTCATGCTTTTTATTAAATTTCTATTTGCCTGAGGCACATCTCTTCTAAATAACGTGGCTTTTACTTTTATGACTAATCTGTAAATATACAGCTTTCAACTGTGTAGGGAAACTATTTACAGTAATTATAATCACTAATGTATTTGCTCTTTGTATATTTCAATGCCCTTCCTTTTTCTGTCCTACAGTTTGAATTGTTTGATTTTTATAGTATTTTATTAGCCCTCTTGTAGTTTCAGAGTGACAAATCTTATTTCTAGACTTCTAACAGACATTTTCAAATTATGGCAACTATATTTCAATATCTTTCCTTTATTATCTATAATTTAATAGTAAGATTTAGCAATACTATTCCTCAAGCATAGTATCTCCAAATGTATATGTTTCAAACGTTCAAAATGCATATTTTAAAATAGTTTCTGTAGATTTCACAAAGATTCAAAGATTTTCTTTTATATCATATTGCTAAATGATTTGGGATTTTTGTTCAGTGTTTTTTTTTTTTTTTTTTCTGGCTTTCTTTCATTTGCAAAGTTCCCTTCTAGATATAGGAACTTGGGTTGTCCTTATGTATTCATTTATATGTGCATTGTATGTGTGTTTTGTGTATGTGTGTGTTTGTATATGTGCATGTGCATGTTAAATGAATGAACATATTACTTCTGTGCCATCAAAATTCCCAGAAAAACAACTAGCAAATGTTTATGTTTACTAACACGCAAAATTGCAGGCAGCTAGAGCTGGAAAGAACCTTTTGAGCTTATCATATCAATCTTAATAATCAATTAATTAGCTCAATAAAATTTTTGTACTTATCACATGTAGTTAGTTGGTTTTAGGGAGACAAAGATGAACAAAAAAAGACATGAATTTTAGTTGAGAAGGCTTATGTACTATTGGGTGAAGAGGCACAGCACACCAATATGTGTAGACAGAGGTCAAGGTGATAGTCTAGAAGTACAGCCCTAAGCATGTGCCCCTGATGCAGCCCACTAGCTTCCCCTGAACCAGTACAGTTCCTAACATACCTGGTCTGTGTTCATCTGCCTTCTGGTTGAGCAGCAGTAGTGTGCATTTGGACAGCAATACTCAAGAGCAAATTTATTCTTGTTCTGCCCAAATCTATCTTCTAACCTCTTTGGTCCTAGTGTTGGTTTCTAGAGCTCAACAAAATATATACCAGACTTCACTTGCAGCCCTTCAGATGTTTGACTTTTCAAAGCCTTTTCCTTTTATGGTTAAGCATTCAAATTTTCTGTATTTCTCCCTCTCCCTAATCTTCTTATATTGCTGTACTCTATAGAGTGCCAATATTGTCCTTAAACTATGCTTTCCAACCTATATAGAATCCTGCAGACATACCCACTTTAAGAAAAAGTGCAGTAGGACTTATCATCTCCTTCCAGACAAAAGGATGTTTGCTTACTGAGAATCACACTAAGGCACTGTAGTTACATCACAATCTCTCATTTGAATGACTCATTGGTGCTTGGCCTTTTTTCCAATAAGATGCCATAAAAGTATTAAATGCCACAGGATTAAATATATTGAAAATAAAACAAAAAATGATGATAGAAAAATTAAATAAAAATCACACTAAATATGCCAAACACTGTCAGAGTGGAGAAGTCTTATATGATTGCTAGTGCTAGCACATGCTTTTGGTTCCCAGGTGGTAGTAGCTCGCTTTGACTCATATTAAAATTGGGGTCAACTAAAATCCCCAAATCTTTTTCATAGAAAAAGCTTTGAAATCAAATGTGCCAATTCTTTATTCCAGTTATCATTCATCTTATGGGTTTCTGGTTGATCATGTAATTCAAAAGTTTATCTGGTCCACCTGGTTTCTGCCAACTGCAGATCTGTATCACTGCCTTTTAGTGGTCCTGAAAGGAATTGCTCCAAATGTGCAAGGATGAAGAATTTTTTTTTTTAACAGTGTAACATTTATTTTAATTGCTTTAACTCAATATGAGTTATATACAATTAATATTCCAAAAGGTTCATCAAATGATTTTCTTATCCAATACTTCACTAATATCTTATGGTATCATTTTAATACTCATTTCAAACTATAAAGCATTATTTACACTCCCCAAAACTGACACTTAAAGGAATCCTGAGGCTAAATCATCAAAATGGAGAACAATAGCATCTGGTCTGTTAAGCAATGTTTAGCCATGTTGAATCAACTGTAGACACTGCTATCCACAGACTCACTCCACAAACATTATATCACATGTTTTCCTTTAAAAAACATGGGATATAAGCCAAAACAAGGTAGGCATGTAATTCTATCAAATCTCTTTAGCCACGTTGCTTCTCTCCACCCTAAAAACAACTGAAGGAGAATTAAATGGGTTTTACTCATGGTATAAGGCCCTGAAGGAGCTTAGCAACTTCTTGGAAGGAGTGCTTGTCCACAAGCTGGGCAAATTAGCAGATGGAAATACAGTTGTAATGTAGTGGTATGTACAGTGTGCAGCAGGAGGTCCAGGAAGGCAGAAGTTGGTTTATGTGGCAACAGCAAATGGGGGAAGGACTCAGGGAAGACTTTGTAGAGCAGGTCACTAAGTGAGGTGTTCTTTAACAAGCAAGGCCAAGAAGAGTACAGAAAGAAGAGCTTGCTCATAGATGATGAAGAAGGTCTTTATGAGGGAGAAGTGTCATTATGAGTGAGAATTTTGGAGTGGTGGAAAGAGAGTGAAGGAGCTAATGTGAAGGGAGATGGAGCTGGGAAGGCTAGCAGTAGCTGGGTCGTGAGGTCAGTGTGCACCACACTGAAATGTTGAAGAGTTGCTCCCCATTTCCACCCAGAGGATTGCACATCTTTGCAGTTTTGTAGCATGATCCTGAGAATTGCTTTTTCCATTTTTATTAAAGACTAACTTAAAGGCATCTCTTGCAGATAAGAAAAGAAGCCACTAACTTCTTGCTCCTCAAGTTTCCTAAACAAAACCCAAGCTGGCTGCTCTGTCTTTAGATGACAGGTAGACGTTCCCACCTACCCTATCCTGTCCCTTCATTTCCATTGTTTGTAATAGCCATAAAAATAAGTAATTTAAAATTATATTGGGTAAAGAATATGTTGGTGAATTTCTAATAAAAATTAGAATAAATATTATTGAAGGTTATGGATTAAAAACTCACAGGTATTCAAATGTCATTTTCAGTATTTAAAAAATACATCATAATTCACAGTTGATCATTTGTAAGATTTTTATGACCGCTTATATTTGGGCAGAAGTATGGAACTTTTTCTTAGACAAATCAGAATATGTAGATAACCTGTGAATATTTAAAAGGGAATCACAGGCCATGGCCACCACATAATGGTTAATGTATTAAATGTTAATAGACATTTTAAGGAAAACAAGATGCTCCTGACTTTTAAACTAATAAAACTATAGTTTACACTCAAGTTTGTATATAAATTTTTGTTAACCTACATGTGTTAAAAACTCCCTTTTAAAAACTTTCTTTGAATTTTCTATTTTAAAAAAATTTTGTTATAATCCATCATCAATGGAATCCACATATAGAGCACACATGCACACATAAAACGCGCCATCATCAGAAGAAAATAGACATCAGTGGAAATGAAATTTGAAATAGCTTAGCAGCTTCAGAAATGTTTTGCAAAACATTTTTCCTTATTTGTAGTAAAAGCACCATAATGTGCATGTGTAATGAAAATGTTAAAAAAAAAAAAAAAAAGATCTGGTTTGGAGTTTGGCATTCATTGCTTATATTGTGAGTTATTGAAAACGGTTTTTAAAGAGCATGTGACATGGTTTTTGTTTATCATAGAAAAGGTATTCTTTTTTTTCCTTATAGAACAAAGTTGTGGTATTTTCCTTTGTGAGGTCATGTTGAACACATCTTTCAACATTTGAAGTGACAAAACATTCACTTGAAATATTTTGAGTAATACTGCAGTAATACTCTTCACAGGGATTTCTAAAATAGTCTAGTCCTAAAGACAGTTGATTCACTAAATATTTTTACAGAAACAAAGGTGACAAAATGTCACATGCTTGTAGAACCACAGTTACATTATAGTCCCAAGGGGCTTATTTTTCAAAGAGAGTCATCTCCAAATCTGCATGGGAGGACAGGCCTCTTACAAAGCAAAAAAGGAAAGACAATAGTTAAATAGAATAAACATAAGAGGGTTTTCACCGAAGCAGATTTTGCACAACAGTGTTGCAAAGTAACTGTTGTCAACATCTTTTAAGCAGCAGAAATGGCATCTGCAAAGCCTGAAGATTTGGAAAAAAAAATTACACTTATGCCAAATGTATGTATAAAAATCTGTTCTGAGGCTTGTGAGAAATAAGTCAAATCTCCCTTTTCCCCCAAAGTATGCATGGTATATGTGCTAAGTTACTGAATTCATCCTTCATGCAATCCCAGTTTATTAAAGAGGTTAAAAATTTATAAAACTCTGATGGGATATGGTTTTAATGCTTCATCACACTACCCATCATTTGCTTTTCAATCTAGATCAGAATGATCTTTCCTACTTCCCTGCAATCACCTACCTGCACAGCTAATATTTTCTGAATACCCTCCTGAGATTCTGCCTGGAACTTGTCCAGCTGCATCTGGCTGAAGAGGACCACCAGTTTGAAGTACTCCTGCCACTGCTTGTGGAGCTTTCTCTGCAGCTGACAGACCTAAAGGCAAGAGGGAGGGGAAAAAACACAAGTCAGAGTAGGAGAGGAAATTAATGGCAGTGTTCAAGAAGAATGATGGAGGGAAATATAGAAAGCAGTCAATGGCCCATTCTGCTCTGTACGGACCTGACAGGAATTTCACAGTCCCTTGATTTTTCAGCCCACTCATGTGCATTCATCAGAAACCAGTCACATCTGGCCGCCAGGATGGGGGGTTAATTTTCTCTAAATGCCTCAGCAGTTTTGTTCTAGCTGAGGCAAACTCTGTGACTGCAAAGCTGATGAGTAAAAAATATTTCTACTTCACCCAGTTTAACTCAAAACCGATAGCCTCGGGACATATTGAACCTTTCTTTAAAAAATAATCTTTTGAAGCTTTTTTGAATGGCACATCAGGTCAGGCCAAAGTTTAAAAATGTAACTTGAAGACTTTGATGGACACTGTGGCTTCTTTTTTTTTTTTTATCCTCATAAAGCTTACCATTGCCTGGCAATGTGCGCTTTAGAGCATGACAAAACTAAAGAGAATTAACTTAGCCATCAACTGCGGAGGGAGAACAATAACAGGGAAGAAATTTCCAGCTAGAACTCCCTATTAATCTACCTCCCTCTGACCATGTGACATGGAAACATCTCACTGTGTTGGAATACAGTGGGTGCAATGTTCAGCAATGAAATGTTTAACACTGGATCTCTATAGTGAAAAAAAGAGTTCTCCCATGCAGTGTGCTATCTCTTTTAGAAATTTCATCTAAAAACAAAAACAGTGGAAATTTAACCAAAGCAATGCACTTTTGCTCTTTAACAGCTAGCTTAATTCTATATGCAACACCATACAGATTTACTATAATAAGGTTATTTTCAATGGAATAAACTTAACAAAATTAAATATAAAACAATTTTTTTAACTTCTAACATTTAAATTTAATATATTCTGTTACTTTTTTTTTTTTTTTTTTTTTTTTTTTTTTTTTTTTGGTAATGTGGATAGTTGCTTAGCACATTTTTCAGAATGTAAAAATTAAGAAAATTCACCAAACATTTGATATCAAACAAGGTTCATAGAAATCTTTTGATATCAGACTAAAAACATGTTAAGAATATCCTAACTTTATGTTATGTTCTGGGTTATGATCTGGGTTATGTGTGTGGTATTCTTTGTAAAACTTCAATAGTCAATGTATGGATTTGAGAAATCTTCTGTATCTATATTTCAATAAATCAGCTCATTTAAAAATAATTATTTTAGACATTTGGCATTGCATGTGAATTGTTTATCATCATTATCCTCACGTATGCATTGTTATAACCAAAACATATGTTGTTAGGATTTGGATATGAGCTGTCCCCTGAAAAGCTCAGGCAGTGCTGCAGGAATGTTCAGAGGTAAAATGAGTAGATTATGAGAGCTATAACCTCAACAGTGATTAATAATTTGGATGAATTACCAGCTGGTAACCAGAACAGGTGGGGTGTGGCTGGAGGAAGTAGGTCACAGGGGGTTATGCTCTTGGGAATTATTTTTGTCCCCAACTTTCCACTTTCTCTGCTTTTTTGGCTACCATGAGCTTTCCTCCACCACAAAATTCCACCATGTTCTGCTTCCTCTTAGGCCCAGAGCAAAGGAGTCCATGGACTTCAGACTGAACCTCTGATACTAGGAGTCCCAAAGAAACTTTTTCTCCTTTAAATTGTTCTCATCAGGTATTTTGGTCATGGTGATGAAAAGCTGACTAACATATATATTTATGTTCCGCTCACAAAAAAACGAATCGTCTATTTTTGGTTAATTGGTTAATTTAGGTCCAAAAATACCTATGAAAAACATAGATATTTCAACTTCCTTTTGAACTACAACTTACTAAATGTTGAACTACATTATCTAGAATAAGCTTATGGGCTTTTCAGATAACTTAGACTATTAAAGATTATTGTATTGCTTTCAGAGAGAAATCCTGGCAAGCTTTTTATTTTCACTTTTTCTCTGTAATATATGCCAAATTGGACAGGATGTTGTGTCTTAATATACTCATTATGACATTTGGAAAATTTAACTCATTAGAAATGTTCACAAATACATGAAGGATCATATTAAATCTTCACTTATTGTAGCAGAGGCAGAAGGGTATAGGGGTTAGGAAATGACACGTAGGAATAAATGGTGGTCCTCTATTACCTGAAGCATGCTTCAATGATTTAAATAATATTAATTAAATTTGTCTTAATAATAAGGTGCATAACAGACCTCTATTTAAATTATAAATTACTCCAGTCTTAAACTGTGGGAATGGGTAAAGAAGCTGCCATCAAGGTGTGACTAAATATCAACAACAGAAGAAAATCAATCATGATAGATATTCTTGAGAATACTTTCATACACATGTTGGAAAAAACTTTGTGACTCTATACTTTGTCTCATATTAAAATATGAGCTGAGAGCTTGAAGATTTTGTTCTTTAAAAGTGCTAGGTTAGGGATAAGGTAGAGAAAAGTTTGTTTGGTAATAAACTAAAATTATCAGGAAATCATTGCTTGTCAGTATCTAATACATAGAAATTATACCTAGAAACATATTTTAAAAATATATTGCTATTTAGTTTTTTATATACTGACTTGGAAGGTCATGGTCTAAGTATCCTGAATGAAGTGAATACGTATATATGCTACTTTCTTTTAAAAAATATTTTTTTAGTTGTAGATGGACACAATCCCATTATTTTGTTTATTTATTTTTATGTGGTGCTGAGGATTGAAAACCCAGTCCCTCACATGTGCTAGGCAATAGCTCTACCACTGAGCCACAACCCCAGGCCCATATGCTACTTTCTTAACATAGACAAAGAATCCTCCAACCTTTTCAATTCTACTCAATATGATTCATTTACATATAGCACAGTTCATAGGTTGATCATATTCACTGTGCCCTTATTGGACTTATTGATATAGATTCTTTTTTTTTTTTTTTTTTTTATTCTAAAAAGTAAACCCAGTTTGCAGTGGAGAAATCTGTATTTTGAAGAGATTAACCTTTTTTAGCTTACATACTTCTGTCTAACTTAAAGTTCAAATTCTTAATTATGATATCATGCACATCAATATGAGTACAGTGGTTTTCCTTTGTCCCCCTCTGATTTTTAGCAGTCACCTCTAGATTAAGAGTAGTCATAAAGACAGCGAGAAGCAAAGGGCCTATAGATCCTACTACAACTTTAATTTTTTGGAGTGCTTTTTCTAGTTCAAGGCCATGTTTATTTGGACCTATCTTAGCTCTCAAAAGACCCACCTCCCCATCTCGAGACTCTAGGATACTTGGAACTACTCCCTGAATATAGATCAGTCTTGTAGATCAGTCTATCAGAAGAAAATAAAAAAATAATATGATAATAGCCACACATACAATAAAAGGCAACTAATAGGTATGTTTTAGAGGAATTCCTTAAAGTGCAGGAAATTTTTACAAGTGGGAGCTCTTTGACTTGTGTAAACAAGTAAAACTGAATGGTAATGTTTTCCACATCCCTAACTTAAATGATGAACAACATCTTTGTGCACTGTCTATGTTCAGTAGTCTGCATTCTCGCTTAGGAGAGCCACCAAGAGCTTAAATTTATCCATCTTTGAGTAATAATGAAAGTCACCTAAGTAGGGAATTTCTCTGAGGACCAACTAGAAAAGAATAAAGGTCAATAAAAAACTGAGTTTTGGGGGAAATAAATCTACAACTAATAACCTCCTTGAAAAGGAAGAACCAGGAAAGGGAAGAATTGAAGTCCTTCTTTAAAACAACAATCAATGCCCAGTAAGTCACACATACACACCAGAGACAATAGATAATCAAAACTAACAAACAGTATAAAATACTGAAGATGCTGGACAGGATGCTATACCTAGTAGTTGGTTATGACAACAACTATTTGAGACAAGTGGTTATGATTCTGCAGATAATGATCACTTGATAAATATTTCTTAAAACTTACTAAACAGATTAGGTTTAACCTGGTAAATAGCAGAAACCAAAAATCCCCACCAAATATTTTATTACAGATACTTTAGAAATATTCTTATAGAGGAAAAATAAAGTGAGGATACCAGGAATCAATACTGCTATTAAATATTTTATTACAGATCTTGGCCAAAGCAATAAGAAAATATGATAAAAAATGTATAGGTATAAGAGTTAGGATGAATGTCCATATGGAAAATTCAAGAGGATCTATAAACTAACAATTAGAGGTAATGAGAATGTAGAAACTTTTCTGCACATAAGATCAGCATTAAAATACACACACACACACACACACACACACACACACACACCATTTTGAGATGGATGTATAGCAAAGTGGTATAGTACTTGTCTATGCATAATGCCCTGGGTTCAATTCCTAATACTGCAAGAAAAATTGTAAAAAAAAAAAAAATAATAATAACACGTTTAGAAGTCAGCCAAACAAATTCTGAACTGTTAAAGAAAAAAATCCATTCATAACCAGAAAATAAAATGTAAGGTAGCTAGGTTGAAATTATTTTAAAATGTGCAGGATTTTGCACAGAGTTATGAAAATATTTTGAAATGTATAAAGTAAGGAATGAAAAAATGTAGGTATAATGCATTTATGTGTGAGAAAAGAGTGTCAGGGACATGTGACTTTGCACACAATTGTCTACAGTCTAATCAGGTTTCATGGAAGTTGATCTAAAATTCATAGAGAAGAACAAAGGACTGTGGATAGCTAGGACTATTGTGAAATAGGAGAACAAGCTCAAAGAATTTGCCATGTAATATATAAAACATCTTGAAGCTGTAGGAACTAAGAGTAATATTAGCATTGGAATGCATAAACAGAGCATTTGAACGTAAAAGAGAGCTGAGTAACAGATGCATGTACATAAAATATAGATATTTGATATATGACAGAGATAGCATCACAAATCAGTGTAGAAAGGATGGTTTAATTATCTCTATGAAAAATAAAGTGAGATCCTTAGCTCATAATATGCACCAAAATAAAAGTAGGGTGGATTAAAATGAAGAAAGTTCATCTTTAAAATTTTGGGTAGCAAATATGAGAAAGCAATTTTGTGATCTTGAGGAAGTGAAGAATTTTTAAATAAAATATTAAAATAATTTTAGTGGAATTGACTAAGTTAATCTTATCAAATACTTAAAAATAATTAAATTTGAACAGAGAAACAAACCACAGATTTAAAGAAGATACTACCAATGAAGTGCAGGCAAGAATTTAACATATAAAGAGCCCTTACAAATCAATAAGAAAAATGCCATCAACACACCTTAAAAATGGTCAAATTATACAAATAGGCAATTCACAGAAAAAGACAACTGTTTTATAAATATTTGAAAACATGTTAACTTTGATAGAACAGTACAAAAATATATACCTCATATTCATCAGATTGGTTAATATTTTTTAAAAGTCTGTCCACCAGAAATATTAGTAAAGATATAGAAGAAATTAAACTTGTATAATGTTCAAATTTGCATATAGCATGACACAGACTTTTGAGTGCAATTTGCCATTTGTATTGAAGTTGAAGATGTGCTTTCCCTTTGATCCAGCAATTACAGCTGGATCTACACACCCTGGATCAGCAGTTCTTTCAGAGTGGTTCTCAAACCATCAAGTTAAGTACCACTTCAGAACTTGTCAGAGATAGTGCCATTCAGATCTACTAAACCAGAAACTCTGGGGCCCAGCAATCAATTTTAACAAAATCTCTAGTAGATTTTAATACGCGCTGAAGTCAGAGAAAGACTGCTTTAGAAAACCTTTTCAACTATGTTCTAAAGGAAACGTGTAAAACAATGTTAATTTACAGCATTGCTTACAATAGTGAAAATTTACAAACAATCTCATTGTCTGTCTCTGGAGTAATGAAAAACTACATTGTGGCATATTTATACCCTGGCATTTAAAGTGATACACTAAAATTGCAAGTATTACATATAGTATTACATTTATAGTTTAAAAAACTGAAAAATATACCTTATATTTTAACTTTGCAACTACATTAAAAATGGTATTAAAATGAAAATGGAATGAGAAACACTAATGGAAGATGAGTGGTTAGCTTGGAGGAAAAAGAATGGAAATATTAGGAAGCATCAGAGAGAGGGTGTTCAGTGCATCTATACATGTTTAAATATACAAAGCAAATGTCCAGCTTCACCAAGATGATGAAGGTACAAGAAATTTCTCATACACACATTTAGTTATAATTCACACAAACCTCTATCCTACTGCAGATTTAGTGTTTTTATTAAAACATGAGAAAACCTAAATCAAGCTGGCCTCTGCTAAAAGGCACCCACCACATTTTGTGGCTTGAGGTTATTTTCTTTTAGAGAATTTATTGTAATCCAGTTTTTAAAAAAGTGTTCCATTACACTTGACCATCTGCTAACATATAAACACAGGCTTTTTTTGTACAAGATGTTTGTTATGTGTACACTAAAAGTGATTTTACCTACAATAAACGTTTAAAAGTTAACTAAGTTTACAATAAGGAAAAATTTAATATTTTTGGATGCTTAATAACTTGTCTTAAATTTTTGGTATATCTGTCTACCCACCCCCATATACACACACACAATTTATATAGTCATTGGGTAGTAACTTCATAACATTTTATACAGAATTGAAGATTAACATACATAAAATATTTTCATGAGAATCTGCATTTCATAGTTTCAAAAGGTAACCATAGAGCTCTATGAAGAATATATTAATCTAAATAAACAAAATTTTAAGCTTATACACACATTGTATGTATGCTATTGTGTTGAAATAATAATAGACTAGTGTGTTTTTTTCTTTTAAAATTTCTTAAATTGTCTCTGTGCATTACAGAACATAAATATCATTGGAAACATACTTTAGATAAAATTAAATCATTTTTAGAGACATATGGTGCCAAAAATTAACTCCCCAAAGCACATAATTTAACTGGCTCTTGCAATTTAAGAACCCTGGAAAAACAGAAAGGGAACATTTCAAGGAAATGAGAAGTGTCCTTATAATGAATTTCTGCTTATAAGAATCAGACATAACAACAGTCTTTTTAATTAAAATACAAATACCATATGTATAGTTATCTGAAAATGAACTATAAATTGTTTTTTGTAGAAAACAAAGACCAGTCAATACTGAAAACACAGAAGTCACTTAGAATACAAAGTTCATAGTAACCAGCAGGGAAGATAGTTCATGATCAGCACTCAAAGGTCTTTGCCAATGAAAAATGATTTGCCCATCACTGGACTAATGAGAACATAAAATTGTTCAAGACTTGACTGCAAAGGACAGGTTTTCAAAAAAACCACATTAATATATTTTTTGAATGATAAACATGTTTAATTAAAAAAAACTGGATGGTGGTTGAAAAGAACACAAAATATTTTTGCACACAACATGAAAAATCCATTAGCCACAAAATTGAAATAGGAAATCAACAGAATTACCATAATAAACAACCTTTATTAATACAAGATATAGGACAAATACAAGAGGTGCGGAATAATTCCATATTCCAGAATCACTTCCTAAGATGAATAATAAGAGCATATAGGATTTTTAGGGCAGTGTAAATATCTGTATGAACACACAACAATGGATACGTGTCATTGTTACATTTGTCCAAGCCCACCAGAATATACAAGAGTGAACCCTAAAGTAAAGTGATTTTGATGTGTCAATGTAGGTTTTTCAGTTTTAACAAATGTACTACTTTGGTGTGGAATGCTAATAATGTGTGAGGCTGTGCATGTGTGTGTACAGTTGGGGCTGGACACAAAGGGTACATTGGAAATTTCTGAACCTTCCTCTCAATTTTTCTGTGACCCTAAAATCCGGACCCCAAAATTAAAGTCTATGAAACCAAAATTACCTCCCAGTGCAGTAGCATTGGAACAGGAGTGGGTCTGTGGTGGTGACAATGACTACTTTTAGAGGTCACAGAATTTCTGAAGGATGCACATATATGCATGAATTAACACATCATGGGTACCTCAAAATTTGAAAGTTCATCTGATATGCCTGTTAGGGAGCTTAGGAGCTATGTAGGTGAGAAACCTGCAGCCTAAGAGTTGAAATATTATAAAGAATATTTACTTTGGGAGAAAATCAAAAGCTTAAATGCAGTCTATTTGTACTGTCCATCTATAAACACAGTCAAGCAAACAGTACTATTGTAGATTTGGATCTAAGAATTACATATATTTGACAATGGAAAAAAATATGTTATTTCCTGCAGTTTTTACATTTGTGCTTTAGGTAATCCAATTAAATCATATTTAAAGCTTTGAAAAAATATACCAAAGATCACTTTGAAAAAAACTGGTATTTTCCTCTAGGAATAAATTTTAGCTAGAAGACAGATAGATAATAGAAATACACATATATTCATTCATTTGCACTGTAATATTAAAGTAATTGTTACAATTTCAACTCCCTTGTTATAAGGTTTCACATACTGAAAGCATACTGCCTTTCTCAATTCCTGACAGATAAATAAACCTGATAAGCAAAGATATGTGCATGCAATTTTAATTCACCAAAGTGATGTGAAGTGCAGCACACAAGGCAAACAGCTAAGCCTTATCAGTTCTGGTTTTTGTAATAACCCAAACAATGGCAATTACAAACTACTCCACAGATTTTTGGCAAGGGGGGAATGACAGATATACAAAATCCAGTTAATACTCATCTTTTTATAGTACTCAGTTACCAAGCTACATATGTACAATACAAAAATCTCAAAAGTAATGAGATATTTTTATTATCAAGTCTGTTTAACAGACTGGTGCTAAAGATCACATAGCTCGTTTTTGGAAATGTCCTTTGTCAAATGTGGAGGTATACTTATAAGTGAAAACAAAACTCACATGCATTCCCAAATCTGGAATGGGTCTCTAAGGAAATTATTAATAAAGAGCTACTCTATTATTTAAACTATGTAAAGTATAACACATTTCAAAATTCTCTATTTGAACCTCTGATGACATGACAGAAAGAAAACTGATTCATAAGAGATGCTGCTAAGTTGTGTACTGAATAGCTTATGATCATATTCCTTTATGCCAATACACAACTGAGTTTATATTGCATACTTTATAATTATAATGCATATTATGACATTAACATATAACTAGTCTAACATTTTTACATGTTTAATAATAATAATAAGCTGCAAAACTTACAGCCTTCTAGGTTTCATAGCTATTTAGTTCTGGAAAGAGAGTACCACATCCCAATAGACGTTTGAGCAAAAAAAGGTGAAGACAATTTATTTAGATATTTTACTCATATTACTAAATTTCACACTCAAATCCCAAGAACAGTTCAAAAAGAAAGAATGAGAATATATACTTAATTCTAAGTATTGTTGTCTGTGATTTTTTAAAAGATGCTAAGCCATGAACAAGACAACTAGAAAATCTATTATAAAAATTATCCTCATAATAAAAATCTATCATTGCTCAAATGAATAATTATTTAAAAAAACAGTTGAAAGTGTACTCACAAGAAGACTAAAACATGAAAGTTTATACTGACACTGTTTTAAAGATAAACATATTCTTAAGGTATCCATTTCCTTATCTGCTTGTCAATCATTTGCCCAAAAGTAATTAAATCCCTTGATTCCTTGATTTTAAACACAGTCAAATAAATTTTCATTTGCTATTCATTTTTGAGTTGTGGTGAACAATTATTTTTCATGATTTATCGACAGCATATCTTTATAGTCTTCTGAGACCCACTTGTGTCAGTGCAAATAAATTAAGGAAATGCTTTAATAATCACATTTACCTAAAATTAATTTATAATAAAAACATTATACCAAAAAATAATGATATGCTTACTTGTTTATTTTGAATTTGTAAGAAGAAACAGTATATTTCTACTTTAAGAATATCAAATTTCATTAAGAATAACCCCAGAATATAAAATTTGTTAGATACAAGTAAACATAAATGTTTCTCAGATTATTTATTTTAAACTACTTATAAAACTTCAGCCTAGGAGTGAAGAAAATCCAAGACACAATTAAATAATGTGGAAGAATCGGGATACAGAAGGAAACTAGACTATGGTAGAGCACTTACCTAGCATATGTGAGGCACTGGGTTTGATTCTCAACACCGCATATGAATAAATGAATAAAATAAAGGTCCATCAAAAATTCAAAAAAATACTTAAAAAAAAGAAAGAAGGGGTCAGAAAAGCCTAAACTGCATCTAGAATGCAAAGGCTTTCTTTTTCTTGCCTTAATTTTCTTTGCTGTTCTAGAATTGCTCTGGGCCTAGAAGGAGTGCAAGAAGAAGACATTCTCCAAAATAGTGCACATGAAATGGTTGCTAAAAATTTACTGACCCATTTGTTGGCTTGAACCAGTAGAAAATAATTGAATCCAGGATACAGCAAGTATAGTCAAAGTTACTAATAATAAATTAATGGCTTTTGTAGTGGTCAAGAAAGCCACCTGTTCTAGTCAGCTTTTTTGCTGACTAGAGTTCACAGATGGCCAACGACATTGTCCTGGTCCCAAGTGAGGCAGAACATAAAGGAAGATGGGTATGACAGAAGAAAGCCGCTCAGGACATGGCAACAAGGAAGCAGAGAGCTCTACTCAGGGACAAAATTTAAACACCAAAGGCATGTCTCCAGTAACCCACTTCTTCCAGCCACACCTCCTTGTCTACACTTATCGCCCACTTAACCCATGTCATTGGATTAATCCACTGAGTAGGTTAAGGCTTTCACAACCCAATCAATTCACCTCTGGAAATTCTTGCATTGTCTAACACATGAGCTTTGGGGAGACACCTCATATTCAAACCATAATACCACTCTTTCAGGAAACATTATGAACTAAATTCCAGTATACACAAAGCATCAGAAAAGAACATTGGTGCCAATTATTAATATAAATGGAGTAATATTAACTCTTAGGAAACTACAGATGTCTGCAACATACTAGAAGTTTCTGATAGTAATAGTATGATTTGTGAGTTTAGGTATCAGTGTCACTTGAAACTGACTGTCTCATGTAAGGAACATGATGGCATAATGAGACTAAACAAAATTGTCAGTAAGACATTGTAAACTGAAAATCTCTTTTCTCCTCTTCTCTCTTTCATTAGCCCCTTCTACTCAGGCATTTCCTACCCCTCCAATGAAATGGCTCTAGGGAAAGATCATCTGTAGCATATTATGATTTATACCCTACTGATTCTTGAAAGTGTTTCCTTGTTCCCTTGGTTTCCCACAATTGTTCTATGCTTCCTTTTTCAGTCTTATTTACTGGTTATTCCCTGTTAATCACTATATATCAGTGATGCGTATGGTTTGGGTTTTAATTCTCTTCTTACCATGCTCTCCGTGAGTGACCTTATACACTTCCATAACTCAAACTACTACTAAAACAATGATGTCTCCCAGACTCTTATCTGCAATGAAAACACCGCTAAGCCTGAGTGGTCTTTACCATTAACTACTGGGGACTTTTCCTTATCTACCCAGTGAGACCTCATCATGAAAGCCCAAAGATAAATCCATTAGGTCAGGAACCGTCTCATCCAAACTGCTTTCTCCTCTTGTTGTCCTGTGATTTAGAATGAGAGCCATCATTCACTATGTCATCATAGCCAAAAACCCTGGAGCCACATGCATCGTCCTTATCCTCATCTTTCATTGTCTATTCATTCAATAGCTTTCATCAATTTTAGCTGTAGGTATTGTTCTATTTGATCCTTCACTCCCTCCTTACCCTTGATTCCTATCACTGTTAGAAAAGTTGGCATTCTTTCATTAATTATATAAAATTATGATTTTATGTTACAAATAATTAAGGCCAACATGCTATGTTTTCTAACAGTAGTGAGAACTGAGTACCATGACAGCCTCTGATACATCAACTGGGACAAGAAGACAAAGCCTTAATAGTGAACATTGGGTTATGCAAAACTTTTGCAGACATGGAATTGCTTTTCAAGTTTCAAGGAGCCATGATTACTGCTTTTAAGTGGAGGCTCTGACAAAAGCAGAGTAATGAGCAAATCATAATCATTTTTCAACAGCAATGAATTAAACATACAAATAATTGAAGAATTTATGTTCTAAAAGATAGCTAGTTTCCCAAAGCAGCTTAGCCAAGTCTTTATCTAAATTTATGTTATTTACTTAACAAACAATTTCTCATGGAGCAGATATAGCTTCCCAGTCTTTATTCAGTGGCTACAAATTTCAAATGAATGTCATCTGAATGAATCAATTCCTACTTTGTGTACTCATATATCTTTACTAAGGCATTTGTTTCTCAATTGATAACAAGCTACATTTTTATTTTACTTCACATCATGGAAATATCATTCTCACTCCCATAATCCTATTTATACTTACACTGATAGGTAAGTATATTTGATCCTTCACTCCCTCCTTACCCTTGATTCCTATCACTGTTAGAAAAGTAGAAGACAATGTTACTACTATCATTCATTGATAAAGAAAACTTTGATTGAGAGACTATTATGTGTTCTAGACCATGTTAAGTACCAAAGGTCCAGTGAGTCAGCTGGTTTCTATTTTCAATATGGCTTTCAGGCACATAAAAGATAAATATTAAAAATTTGATTAATAAAGATGAATAGAATCCAACCACAGAATCTCAGGAAAGAATACCTACCCCAAATTTAGAAATTTTCTTCAGAGAAAGAAGACTTTGATGTGATATCAAAGAAAAATAACTACATTATCTGAAAAGGCCACTATAATATTTTTTCCTTTTCCAACTACGTAGTTGTATCAGTCTGGAGTTTCCTCAAACATTTCAACCAAAACATTATTTTGCAACAGATTAAATACAGAGGCAGATATGAAAATCCATCTTTGTTCTCTAAAGTCAGATATTAAAGGGTTTTTAAAAATGTAAACCAGTGCCACTCTTCTAATTATTTTGTGTGTTGGAAGACATACTTTTTTATAAATCATTTTTTGTTTTAATATATGATAGGCATATTATTGTAATTTTAAATGAATAAAGAGTCAAACATTTCTCAGATTTAAGATTCAATAAGGTGAATAAAAATTTCCATGCAAGACAAAAATACACAAAAATTTGGGGGAGTTGTCAACAATTTTTTAAAAATATGAAAGTGTCTTAAGACCAGTGTGAAATAGCTGGGGGAATCCCAAAGTGAGGCCCTTAAGGATAAAGAGAACAAATCCTCTGCTTTGTATTGTAAGCACTCAACTGTTAAATGAAATGATGATAACGACATGAAAAACTGATGTGACTAACACTACAAGGCAGGAAGGGAAAATTACCAAATGAGTGGTTTAGATCTGTGTAGTCCAATATGGCAGCCACTAACCACATGTGGCTTTTAAGCACTTGAAAAGTAGCTAGTCCACAGTGAAATGTGTCACATACATACCAAAAGTGCTTCATACACACCAGACTTCAGTAACTTAGTATGAAATAAAGAATGTAAGTATCTCAAAAAAAAAAAAAAAAAAAAAAAAAAAGAAAGAAAGAAAGAAGACTTTGAAGAAACTACTTTGGTGACTTTGAAAAGTAGCTTACCCATTTTTCCCCAGCACAGAAATTTTATTTGTTTAGTTTTTCAATAAATTAATAAACATGGTCCATGACATCATCCCATTTAAAATCTCAGTGGCACATTTTTAATGTGTGTATTTTAGATAATTTTACCACAGACACACACACACACACACACACACACACAGGTGTGAGATGACATATATGTCAATTTCCTTGAGTCAGGTAATAACTTCCCAAGATGTACATATAACACAACATCATGTTGTACCAGACACACATAGAGCATATGTATATGTTTCTCTGTGTGTGTATTTACACAGACAAAATTAAAAGTTAGTGTCAAATTTTTAGATAAGGTATTATCAACTAGGAAGTAACATTTGAGTCAACAAAGCAGTCATTAATATCATTGAGCTAAACTGAATTAACAGCACATAATGTAACAGACCCTTAATAGAAAACCAGGCTTTCCTAGGGGAAATGGTGGGCTGGGATGCTTTGGAAAATGTCAAGGAAGAAGAATTCAAAACACAAAATTAGGCCAGGTGAGGGCCACATTTGAGTTATTGTAGTAAGTGACCCAAAGAATAAGAACTAGCACAAAGTCATGGACAGCCAGAGTGAGAGTGAACTTCCCCAAAACCAAGATGATAGAAGTGCATAATGCGAAACTCATCAAATCTTAAGATATAACAGTGCCTGTCCTGGAAGATTTGCCCTGGTGTTAATTTATGGTTGACCTTGTGTCTATAAAATTCTCATTCATAGCCAGGAACACCTCCTAAACGTTAAGACCTATCATCTACCTTGAATGGGTAAACAGTCTAGCAAATTTTCATAATGCAAACTAACTAAATACACTCTTAGTTTGTTGATAACAGAGCAAAAAGGCATGTCATGTGCCTGGACAAACTTTTTTTTGCTTCTAAGAAAGAAGTGTAAGAGTAACACTCAAGATGAATTTTGCTTAGTCTTTGGAGTAGTAGTTGTTCTACTTATAGAAATTAACAAATTTCATGTCATGAATAGCATCTAATCTCTATTTCTTTCACTATTCCCCCAAATAGAGACCATGATTCTGTGAAAAAAAATTCATGTTTCATTTTTCCTTTGAACTCCATTTTCATGTGTGAATAATTACTTTAACCCTCTAAGTGAATATTTTAGAGGCATAAAAAATACTAGGTAAAAAAGCACTTACCACTGTTTTACATTGACCCAGAACCCAAATTGAAAATTTACTACTGAATAACATGCACTGTCATGAGTGCCTTTTGGACTGAGTGAGTAGAACTTAAGAAACCACTGGCATGATTCAATCTGGGGAACTGTGTCCCAGGAACTTTAATTCAATATAAAATACTTATTTTTAACATTTCAAATTAATTTTCCATTTTTAGCCTGTTTTCTTTTCTTATTTAAAAAAAATATTTATTTATTTGCTTTAGTTGTACACAATGCATTTATTTGCACGTGGTGCTGAGGATCAAACCCGGGCCTCGCATATGCTAGGCAAGCGCTCTACCACTGAGCCACAACCCCAGCCCGTTAGCCTGTTTTCTGCAACATTTAGGGCCACAGAATTTTAGACAGGGCTTTCTTTGGACTTTTTTTTTCATTCTTAATTTATTTCATAAGTTTTGAGAACTGGCAGAAAATAAATGAAGAGAGTCCACTGGATATTCTGAAGGGTGCTTTAATTTTAAAACTAAATTCTTCATGCAAATACTTTTATTGCACTGAAGGGTTTGAACCACATCAAAGAAATTCCCAAAGGTAGAGCCCAGGGACTGGGAATGAAGCTTGAGCACTGTGAGGGCACCAGCACCAGAGTGGTGGGTGCTGTCTTTACTTGGGCTCTCTGACTAAACCTAGAATGCAGCTCAGTATACCTAAGTTTTTTGTTTTCCCTTTGGCTTCCAGGAAAATCCAGTGTCCATTCTCTCTGGAAGAAAGCAGTTCAGCTTGGGATGTGAGATCAATAAACTCTCAATCAAAGATTACTGAATATATGCAGTAGAAACAATGAGATTCAGATAAACAAAAACTGCCATGCATAGCCCTGGAGGACTTCAGTGATTACAAACAAAATGAAATAACTATGCACAAAATGTTTAAGGAAATAAAAAAGAATTTGCATGCTGTATGATGGTGGAATTACATATTTGAATTTCTGAAAATCCATGGCAGCATTTATTTATAGACTCGGGAAAGTATTGTTTCAGAACAAGGGCAATGAAGAGGTATTTTAGGTAAGCTGAAACTGAGAGTTTATTGCTGATGTACCTCTGAGAATGGATAAAATTCAGGGAAAAGAAAAATGATTCCAGAGAGAAGCTCTTAGTTGCAAGAGGGAATGGTGAGAAGCAATGAAAAGGTAAGCATGTAAATAAACACTGTCTACATAAAATAATAATAAAAATAGAAATCCTAATAAAAATTATAATACCTAATTTAGGGATCTAGTGAAGAAAATAACTGCTTTATAGCAATAATTTGTATGGCTGGAAGTCAATAATGTGATCAAAATCTCTAACTTATTGTATTGTAAATTACTTAAAAATGCACAGTTCTAAATAAAATAATAATCATATTTTAAGAAAAGTATATGGTTATATTAGAAGTTTAATGATAAATATAAAATGTCATACAAAATGACAGAAATGATGTAATAAGAATAAGGAAAAATTAAACAACAAAAGAAATTTCAACTAAAAAGGCATATAGGGAAAAATGAAGCAAAAGACAAATCAGAGCAATTAAAAACAAGAAGTTACATAATAGATGTACAAATATACAATTGATTACAATAACCATATATGGATTACAAATACCAGTTAAAATAGATTAAGTTTAGAAAGTTGTGCCTACATGTACTTGAGAAGAAGTGCATTAATGTCTAAAGCCACAAAAGTCTAAAAGTAAATAATCAAAACAATTTATTAAGCAGATACCAGCAAAATGAAATCTTGGATATGTTAGACAAAAGAGGCTTAAGACAAATAGCATCCTTACAGCAATTATCTGTATCTATATAACTGTATCTATGTATATGCATAAAGGTAAAAATAGTTTGTTTTTATCAGAAACATATATTAAATACTTGTATGCAACTAAAAATTAGAAATAATATACTAAGAATATAAATCAACTAATGTATCAACATTTGAGAGATTTCAACATAGCCATCAATTTTGGCAAATCAAACACTAAAATAATAGTGAGGATGGATAGCCTTAATAAACATGAGTTAGTGAATATGTATATGTACATATGTGTGCATGTTCACACATATGCACACACACATACCCATGTGCTCCAAATTATGAATTACATTGTCTTCTGAAGCATCTATAAAACATTAGAAGTGGAAACACAAGTTAAAACATAAAACACAACATTTTATGAGATCACAGAATAAGAATTATATTTGAGAGAACTGACATGGTAGAAACCACGTTCTCAGCAAGAAAACAATTAAATTACAAGGCAAAACTGAAACAAACAAAATTAAAATATATTTTTTCAAAAATGTATGGATAAAGTTACAAATAGCACATGAATCAAAATGAATCATAATGAATTTTAAATACCTAACACTGAATGGTAATTTAATGAATGTCAAGCATGTAACATGCAACCAGATGATAGTTAGAAGAGTTTATACCCCAACATATACCAGTTTAAACACACAACAAAGTAGGAACTAAAAACGAATAAAATTTGAACAAAAACATTGACAACTTTGTAAAAACCAGAGATTAAAACCATTGAGATAATTCTATGAGTAATCTTATGCAATAAATTTAAGATGAAATGAAATTGATAAATCCTAATAAGTAGAACTTTATAAAATGAACTCAAGACAAAGTAGAAAGCCACATATTCTTAATTATTAAAGAAATTATTTTAGTAGTTAAAATTACTTCCATGCATAAAACACTTAGTTCTGAAGGTTTTATCCAAGAGGTTTTCAAGTTTTAAAGGAAGTTCCAGAAAATATAAAAAGCTTATACCCCAAATCATTCAACAAGTTAAGCAAAACATGAAACCTCAATATCAGATAAGCACAATAAGAGAAAGGAAAAATAGAATGCTATCATTTTTGTGAACTTGTATGTAAAACTACTGGTAAATGTTTGTAAAATGAACATGGACACGTCTGAGAACCATAATTAATCATGACGGGGTTGTGTTTCTACTTGAAATGCAAGACTTATTACAAAATCTAAACATACATTTTATCTACCACAGTAACTTCAAGAAGGAACAAAACCATAGTATCATCTTACTGGATGGAGAAACACATTTGAAAAAGATTCAAGACCTATTTGTGACAACACCACCAACAAAAAGTATCCTATTTGTTTGCAAGAGGATTGACAACAATTTTCTGGAAAGAGCTAGGCAATAAATATTTAGTCTTTGTCGGCTAAGTCTTTGGTGGGAGCCACGCAACTCTATTATTTAGCTTAAAAGCAGCCTTAGACAAAAAACTTAATGTACAGAATTTGAATGGAATATAATTTTCACATCAAGAAATATTTTCTTCCTTTGATTTTCTTTCCAACTATCAAATAATATAAATAAAATTTTTCTTATCTCAAGGGCACTATGAAAGTATGTGCCAGCCTATTTGGCCACAGAGCTGTAGTAGTTTGTCTACTCTTATTATAAAACACTGTATTGGAGAAGCTAAACAATGTAGTGAGTTAAGGAAAAATACACATGTTTGGAAAGATGCATATATATCAAAGTAAAGAAACTGTCATTGATTATTTATATAAATAATGCAAGAGAATTTACTGTTAAGTGATAAAAAAAAATAGACACTTTTGCCAGTGGCTGCGTTAAAAGGTGCTGTTTAAAAATCAATTAAAATTTTATTCATTATTAGAAACTATAATTACAAAAATTTTTTACCACATAAAATTATAAGGTGATTTGAAACAATTTTTTTATTAGTTGAATAGAATTGACACGGTAAAGATTAGAAAACTAAAGACACTGAATGAGACAAAAAATGAATACTGATAGTGAAATTACAAGAAAATATATGCATAAAGGAAGAGATTTTAAAATTTTGTTTCATCAGATTTTCTTTATCAAGCACCATAAAAATGAAAACAGTAACCTATAATTGGGAGAAAATATTTGCTACATACACAACCAACAAAATACTAGCATCTAGGATCTACAGGTAGGTTATATGTATGTGTGTGCATGTGTGTGTAAGCACACACACATATACACACACACAGGTAGATCATATGTATATGTACATACATATAAATATATATGTATATATAAAATACCTATATAAAAAGATAAAAGAAAAAACATTTTAAAAGTCCAATGGTAAGTGCTAGGTATAGTGGCACATGTCTGTGACCCCAGTAACTTGGGAGGCTATGGCACGAGAATTGCAAGTTCAAGGCTAGTAGCGAGCCCCTAAGCAACTTAATGAGACCCTGTCTTAAAATAAAAAATAAAAAGGGCTGTGGTTTAATCGTTAAGTGGCCCTGGGTTCCATTGCTGGTACAAAGGAAAAAAAAAAAAAAAAAGTCCAATGGTAAAATGAACAGAAGGCATTAATCCATAAGGGAAAATATAAATAACATACTTATAACTAAAAAATACAAGTTGATGACACAATGAGATATTCTTTTATACCCATTAGACTATGAGAAATTATCTTCTTTACATAATAATTAAAATACTCCTCTGATACTTAATATCATTATAATTTGGTGAGTACTTTTGATTATGCCAAGCACTGTGCAGAATATTTACATTATTCTTATCTTACAGGCTAGACAAAGGATTCTTAGCAAGAATAAATAACTTGCTATCTAATGGTAAAACTGGAACTAAAATTCATGTCTGCCTGAATTTGTATTTCATATTTTTAATCATTATCGTTGATAAATATTTGGCTGATTAAACAGTTAATTTAGTTGGTGTAAGCTAGAGAGGTATTTTGTTTCAAAGTTGTAAATAAGCAAGTGTTAACTACTGTTTGTTCTCTTTGTTACACACTGTCTCTTCTTTTTTACATTTCTAATCACACTAGCAACAGCCCTTGTGTCTTCATGCTGTCCCTTGCTGTTTCCCAGCTGCTTCTTCAAAGCCCATGTTCATTGAGTAGTCTGCTGCTCCACATCTCCAGCAGAACCTTTTCTGTTTGGTCCTATTCCTGAGTTTCTACCTTGAGACACATCCTTATGTGTCTTAAGTAGTCTTATTATCCAATTTCTATTTTATGTATCAGAGTTTCTGAAGAGTTGTATCAATTACTCCAGGTACTTAAAAAGGACATCTACCTTTGCTTTACCTAAGGGAGTAAATCTATTATGAGAGGAATTTAAGTTACTGAATAGTGTTTGTGGTAAGTAGAAATAATGGGAACTTCTAGGTCTTTCCTCCAATTATACCACAACAGTGGCTAGACATGCTGTAAATTCAACATGGAGACACTCAAAGTTTTGGAATAAATGAAAGTGTAATAGATGAATGAATTTTATTATATTTTCTGTCATGTTAGCATAAGTACTGTAACAACATGTCAAGTCAAACAATTGTGTTTTTTTTTTTATTTTTCTCAGTAAATGAGCTTTGTGGAGATCTAGTCTCTCCTTTGTTCTTCTGACAGCTTGTTCTGCTCATTACATGATATGTGGGATTATCAAATCAATAAATTTCACTGTTTCTGAAATATATTATAAAATGGGATAAACTTTCTGAATTTTCCTAAATACAAGTTTCAAGTCAAATTTTAAATCAGGAAGCTGACACACCAAACTATTCAAGGCCATTCCTATATTATGGCTCATGGGTGTTCAAACCATCCATTCAAAGTGAGCCAAAAAAAAAAAAATTCATAAGGTTATAGGCATAGGAAGTTTAAAGGCTTAGAGAAAATATATGTAGACATTGTGGAAAAAACTGAAGAGACTTCTGAGGAATAAGGAAGAATTATGTAAAAGATGAGAAGGGACAAGATACTATTATCTTTCCTTTTAAAAAGGTATGAAACAGATATAAAACATTGTGTTCTATTTGTGTAATATGAATTGTAATACATCCTGTTGTCATATGTAACAAATTAAAATTTTAAAAATTGTAAAAAAAAGAAATAAGAAAAAATAAATAAAAAGATGTGAAACAGAAATTTATGGATGTCCCTTGAATGTGATGTTCTATCATGCAAAGATGAGCACTCGTTTATTTCAGGTGTGCTACAGGTGGCTCTTTGTTTGCCACAACGTTAGGTCCATGGGTTATTTAACATGGGTTAACATGGGTTATTTCTGTTTGTGTTCTTTGCACTTCATTCAGGGCCACAAGCATGGAAAGTCCTCAACAAATATTATTTGAATGACTTAATTAATAAATATAAGTCCTTTAATGAGTGTCAAGAAAGCTGGGTTCTTTTCTCTTCAATTACAACAAATTGTACATTGTAAAATTTTATTAGCTATTATGCCTGTTGAACCAACACCACAGGTTAACTCTGTACAACACGGTCCTGTATCGCAACAGAGATCACTACTCTACAACGGAGAAGCCTTTCCTGAGGCATCTCCCTGTCCTGGGCAGAAAGAAAGGTCTTCCTCTTCCATGCTCCCATAAAGAGCTAATATTATTTCTAATAAAGCATGCATAATTTTTAAATTGTCAAATCGTTAATAACATGCAAGTTTTGGCAGTAAATCCAGAGCATATTGAGGTCAAGATCTGTTTCATTCCCAGTTGTAGTGTTATTGCTTACCACCATAGTGGGGACTGGATAACATTTGTTCTGTGAGAGTTAGAGGTAGCATAGCATGACAGTTTAAATAATGCCCCCCCCTTTCCTCAAATGACCATAGTTTAATCCCCAGAACCTGACAACATTGTACCTTCTACTGAAATAGGGACTTTGCAGATGGGATTCAGTTGAAGCTACCGAGTTGAGAGGATTATCCTGGACTATCCAGGTGAGCCTGATGAAATGACAAGGGTCTTGAGAAGAGCGAGTCAGGAGTGTCAAAGGCAGGTATGGCTACATGAAAACAAAAGAAGAGTCCATGGAGAAGACAGGGTGACATCATGCTGATGTCACTGTGAGGAAGGGCCCGTGTACACATTGCCACAGCCTGTGGAAACTGGACAAGGTAAGGAAACATGTCCCTTTCAAGCTTCTGGAAGGAACCTGTCCTGTCTATAGTTTAGCTTTATCCCATTGATGTTGGACTTTTGACATCCATAACTACAGAATAAATTTATGTTGCTTTAAGACACGAGGCCTCCATTATTCCTAGCATGGTGAAGCATATGTAGCTCCAACTAAGCACATTTTAAAAAGATGCAGAGTGGAAGTTGATAGACAATAAAATTTCCCACCTAATTTGAAGAGATGCCATATTTTCGTATCCTTAAATAACATTTACTGAACAGCTATTGCCTGAAAAAGAAAAGCTGTATTTTATGAGGAGGCATAGGATATATAATACTTTGTGAGACATAACCCTGTGCATTTCCAACAGAGTAGAACCTGCAAAGACCAGGCACATCAGGCACATTAATATGTAACCAGCAATATAAAGTAGTATTTGTGAAATATCAACTTACAGAAGAGCTAGTGGCCACATGGATTGACCTCCCTATAGTTGCCTTGGTCCTACGTGGCTTTCTGGAGGAGGTGGACCCTCAGCATGACCTCAGTGGAAAGGAGAAGAATCTTTCGTGTGGAGGAGAAACAAAGGTCTAGTAAGAGGGGAAAATGAGCAAAGAAAGCTGGCCTACAAGAATTAGTAAGTCTTTCTGGGCCTCAGTGAACAACACAGTCTGACTAAAGCAAAAAGAAGAGGGGAAAATGGGAGAAAAAAAAATAGAATTAGAAAGCAGAGGTACTGAACAACAGATGCAGGGGGTGAGATTTCAGCATGTCGTTACAGTCCTTTTGGCTCTGACCAGGGAGGACTATACACAGTACAATGCTGCTTCTTCCCTCCTGAATCTGTCAGTTTCATCAGCCCTTTGGTAACTGCTGGCACCATGTACTCCATTATACAGAGTGACCCAGAGTAACCTCAGGGTTATCCACAAGTCTTTCTTCTGTCTTCATGCATCCCCATCTAAATGATTACTAAATATTTTAATTTCTAAATCCTGAATATGTTTGGATTCCATTCTTCTTCTCTAAACTTATTGCTGCTGTTTTGTTTTTTGTTCTTCAGATTACCTTATGAACTATTTCACAAAGGGTGCTACGAATGTAGAAAGAAACCCAAGATAATACAGAGATGAAAGTCAAAGCACTAAAAATTTAAAGGATAAAGGATCCATCATGCAAATTTATATCACTTGGAAAAACTACTTTAACTCTTTTCTGAGCTCCTTCTCTGGGAAAGCAATATATAAATTTAGACCCATATCCATGATCCCAAATTCTACTTGGCCTTGGAAATGAAGATATGCTCTTTCCAGTAATAATGCATCTGCAGTTTTATGAATAAAACTCAAGTGGAAAATAGAAGTTGACATACAGTGTTTCATTTGTATAAAATTGTACAGGAAAGTTTTCAAACCTTGAATTAACCTGGAATAATCATTAAGTTCATTGCTCAGGTCAATAGAACTTAGGAGATAATAAGTAAGGAAATAGGTTTTGTCTCAGGTATCAATTTTAATAAATTGTGGCCACCTAGAGCACTGTGTTTGGAAGGCTGTGGAGGATTAGCTTGTATAAAGCAAAGGTAGTTCAGTGGTGATTATCCATGTAGGCCATGAACGTGGATGGGAGAAAACTAAGAATGGACATTCGGTTTTGGTGATTGGAATATTTTGCAGTACTTCCATAATATGAAATGATCATTTCATGCCAATAGGTAACAGGGGTTTGTTTGCTTAGTGGCTTTCTTGAAATATTTAGCATTTTGTTTGTAATTTGATGACAGCTGCTAAGTTATGCTAACAACTTCAAATGAGAGTTGGAAAGGACTCTTGTTCACAGGGGCTATGTTGGACTAGTCATGGTGTAAAGGCAATTAGGTAGTTCCTGGGAACAGCATTTCATTAGTCTACCTGTGGCACTGCATTTCAAACAAGTGAGAATGCATATTGTTATAGTTTGAATATGAGGTGTCCCCCAAAGCTCCCGTGTTGATGTAGGAGGTGAAATGTTTAGATTATGAGACCATAATGTAAGCAGTGGGTTAATCCATTTGATGGATTAATCATTTGAATGAATTACTGGGTGATAACTGTAGGCAGGTGGGGTGTGGCTAGAGGAAGTGGATCACTGAGGCTGTACCTTGGGGATTATATATTTTGTCTCTAGCTCCTCACATTCTCTTTCTGCTTCCTGGCTGCTGTGAGCTGACAGCATTCCTTTGCTGCCTTTTCACCATGAAGTTCTGTCTCACATCAGGCCCAGAATAATGGCATCTGCTGACCACGGACCGAGACCTCAGAAACTGTGAGCCCCAAATAAACTTTTCCTCCCCCAAGTTGTTCTTGTCAGGTATTACAGTCACAGCAACACAAAGCTGACTAATACACTTATCAAGGGAAAGAGGAACCTATGCCTCATAATGAAAACAACTCTGCAGCTAAGAATCATAGTTTAACCACAGAATAGAAGTTGTCTCTTTTCATAGATTTCTCCTTTTTGCAGAAAAGCAATTGTTATTTACGTGTACAGAGTTATTTAGTCCTGAATGCGATGCGTCAAAGAGCAATTTGAAAATATGATTTTATATTAAATTGATATAGTTTTCTTTCTAGTCTTTTTTATAAAAGGGTACATTAGGAAATAAAATTGCAACATGGAAAATGACTCAACAACTGATTTATATCAGATTTATTAAAGAAAACTATAATGGAGTCCTAAATGAGGACCAGATATGTTCAAAATAAACAGTTGTATGCTATAGCACTTTAAAGAAATAAGAAAACTGCTTGTATTTCTGAGTTAATATATTAGTTGGATTAATAAATGCTTCTGGCCATATTTATTCTGAAGAATATAAACTGTTATTTCTCTTTGGGGGAAAACAAATAAAAAAACATAAACTGTAAAAGTACTTTTAGACTTGTCACATTCTACAAAGGTATGGTATATCATATAGATTTTCTTTTAGTATGAATCAATTAAATTATCAAAGCAAGAATGTTAATTACTGCCAAATAAGCATCACAGTTCTTTAAAAAGTTTCTTTATAATAGTAGAGAAAACCCTATAGTATGTAGTAATTACCCTTGTGTGTCATTGTGAAGTTACCATGATCTAGCAATTTTGTAAAGATAAAGTGCAAATTCAAATTTAAAAGCAGAATTCAGCTACATTATCAGATATATGATAAATTGATAAAAATATTGATGGGCTTTCCTTCACAACAGCCTTGGTTTAAGTAAAGACAATAGAAAAAAAAAAAAAAAACTTCCAGTCATAGGAACATAAAAAATGATGACAACCACACAATATCAAAAACATAAAATCTTGGAAATAGCACTGAAAATAACAACAAAATCCTATAAAATCTACAATGATTAAGTTATGAAGTTTCATTGAAATAGAAGGTTCCCAGTCTAATCCTTTCAACACATTTGAGTGTGATATTATAAATATTCCTCATATTATTTTTTTATTTATCTATTTATTTGCTTTAGTTGTACACAATGCATTTATTTTTACATGGTGCTGAGGATCGAACCCGGGTCATGCACATGCTAGGCGAGCGCTCTACCGCTGAGCCACAACCGCAGCCCTCCTCATATTATTTATAAAGAAACTTAAGCAAAGAGATATTAAGTAATCTTAATCAAGCTTACTTAATCAAGGAATAGTATGCAAGAAATTAATGTAAATTAAAGAATCAGAACAAAATTAATGATATTGAAAACATTGGAAATTTTGAAAACTATAAATTATATACTCAGCTCATATCATTCACCAAGTAATATCTGATTTTATGGGAATATGCTCAATATATAATGTTATATGAATAAAGTTGGATATAAAACTGCAAGTATAATATGATTTCAAACTGGCAAAACATGAATTAAAGAGTTAAACAGAAACAATTAAGCTGTAGGAACCAGAAGAAAATCCAGATGGGATTTTTAATTGATCATGGGATAGGCAAGTATTATCTAAGCATAAAACAATGGAATAAATCATAAAGAAAAATCCAGATGCATTTGACTGCAAGCAAAATTTAAAATGCTAAATAAAAAAACAAATCTTAATCTAGAAAATATTTGAAGCAAAATAGTAGGCTATGTGCTATAAAGAGATCATACAAATCAACAAGAAAAAAGAATAATACTTCCATAGAATAAATGGGTGCACAGCAGGAACACATTAGAGATTAATTAATATGAATGTTAAAGTTATAGAATGTCCAATGTTATATATACCAAAGAAATATAAGATGACAATGAAATTACAGAGTTCACCTTCCCCCATTCTAATTTATAACATAGGCATCACATAAACCACCTCTTTTCAATTTAAATTTATGTTCTAATCCCTGGGGACTCATGTACAATTTTGTCAGTGGTTCAGATGGCCCTAGTGCAATTTCTATTCTTTGTGAGGGAACAGGGGGAGTGGGAAAGGTAGGTGTAGTAGCTGATTTTATATGTCAACTTGGCTGGGTCATGGTATCCAAATATTTGCTTACACAGGAATCTAGGCATTTTTTAGAAGATGTTTTAGATAGGATTAACAATTAAATCAGTAAGATTTGTGTTACAGCACATTGCCCTCCAGTGTGGGTGGGCCTCATTTAATCAGGTGATGATTCTTAGAGAGAAAAAGACTGATATCCTCCCCTCCCCAGAAGGAGAGAATTCTGCTGGCAGACAACCTTGGATTCAAGCTGTACCTCTCCCTTGAACCTCCAGCCTGCTGGTCTATTCTAAAGATTTTAGATTTGACATCCCTCAAACTATGTGATTCCTTAAAATAAAATATCTTCCTACCTCTTTATGTCTCTACTGTATTGGCTCTTTCTTTGGAGAATCCTGACTAATACAGACATGTATTTAAGGAAGGCGAATATAAGTTGTTTCAAATATTAGAGATTCTGACGTAAGAATTTGATGGGGAAAAATATCAATCACCTCAATCATTCTTGTAATATTCAAAGTAAATGTATGCCACTTCTGCTACAGTTCCAATTTTGTGCATCAAAAAAAGAATAATGATATTTTACCATGAAACTCCTGCCAGTAGTGAAAATCTGGAATAAATGGAAGTAGACTGCAAGTCTAGTACCAAATGTAAATGTGCCAGTTTTCCAATTGATTGTGATAACTTTTATTTGATTTACATGAAAACTTAAATATTTCCTGTAATAGAAAGCTTTTTTTTTCAACAAAGGAGAAATCAATAAACACATTCTTCTTTTAGTGTGAGGTTAATTTACAATCTAAGTACCAGTTATCATAGATAAGAACCTATGAGATTCAACTGGTTGAGAACATTAACAGAATATTTGAAAACCAAGTCACCTTTAAGTTCAGCTTCTATAACAGGCTGAGATATCTTAACTTTTTTTAGATTAATTTGCTTTGGTTTGATTTTGCTTCCCAGAGTGTTTATTAAGAGATACAGTTTGAAGAAGGAAGCATTCCTAATGCTTCATTGCATTATGTAAGCTAATTTACCTCCAAGGTCACAATCCATTGGAGAGGAGTGTACAAATGAATGTCTAATAAATGTGGTTTGATGGCCATCATGACAATTCCCAATTCCAAATTTGATGATTTGTTCTGAATTTCACCTTGTTTGCTTAGTGTTTAAATATTATATAAACAATAGCAGTCATAAGAGTTTACATTTAGCAAGTGCTTTCTGTAAGTCATGGTTTTAAGATAGATGCATTATATCAATTCATACTCCCTATACCACTGTGACAAGAATTCTAAGATGATCCCACCTGAACCGAACCTTGTAGAATCCCCTCCTCTTGAGAATGGGAAGAACCTCTGACTTGCTTCTAGCCAGTGGAACAGGGCAAAGGAGGTGAGGTGTTACTCTATGGTTATGTTAGGTTATATACCCAAGACTGTCTTGGCAGGCAGGAAGAAGAAAGCCTCCTCCTGACCTTAAAGAAATAAGTGTCATGCTAAGGGAGGACTAGTGGAAAGGCTACAGCATAGCAAGGAACCATGTAGCCCCAAGTGGCCCCTGGCTGATAGCCAGCAAGAAAGAGTGAATTCTGCCACCAATACATGACCTTGGAGATGACCATGAGCTCTAAATAGGAAAGTAGCTTGGCTGACAATAGTCTTGTAAGATGCTGACCAGAGAACCCTATTAACCATTGGTGGCACTTCTATGGAAACTGTGGCATAATAAATGTAAGTTAAATTGCTAAAGTTGCAACAATTTCTTACATAGCAATAGAAAAATGAACTAACACTAGCACAAAAGCTATTACAAACTATACTTGCAGAGGAGAAGAAGCACTTTCTACATAGAAGCTGTGTGAATATCTCACATTCACAGAACTTATAAAGGCTTTTTGTTGTTGTTTGTTTTGTTCTGATTTGTTTTTATTTCCTACCCCAAACAAGGACTATGACTATCACATCTCAGCACAGAAAGTCACAGTCATAACGGCTGTTCTTGAGGTTCTAAGGTCAGAGCTTCACAACATATGCAATAAACAAAGTATAAATTCATAGTCACTTTCTTACTTGTGGCTCTTGAGTTAACATTTGCCCCTCTTACTAAAAATACTGATTCAAGATTTGTTTTCAATAGGTGACATCTTATAAATGGAAATTTCAAGCGAAGGTTCACATATTCACTGGTGAGTTCTGCGGCTAGTTTCACTTTCACCGCTTCCCTGTCCAAGAGCTCCGTTGCTGTTGCTTGAGATCAAGGAAATAAGAACCTGTCATCTAGTGACTCAGATGACATTGGTGTTCCTACTGTGGCAAGATGAGAAGGGATGGTAGCTCTGGGCCCAGGGAAAGAGAAGTCCTAAGAAACCCTGGTGTACATAAAAAATAAGGCTTATTAGTGACTGCTGCACCCCTACTCCCACTGCTGAGGTCAGCATAACTAAACTTAAACAAAGGCAGAACTTTTCATCAGTGACTACTCCTTTAAAAGTTGCCCTCCTTTTTGACATTGTAGAAGTGAAAAATAAGATACAAACATTGCACAATAGAAATTAATTATAAACATTGAAATGGTGACAAATAATTTGGAATTGGACTCCTGTTCATTTTCTGGGTAGCTATGTATTAATAATTTTTTTTTTTTTTACAGCCATGAGTGGAGGAGGATTAAGGAATTCATTGTCCATTCTAGGAATTCTATGAGTCTTAGCTATGTCACTCCATTTGGGAACTGGGGGTCAGGGATCCCGACTTGAGGTTTATTCATCAGTAGAACCAGCACACCATTTTACATGCTGACTTGGTTGGGTCTGATGACCCAAAGGCCAAGTGTTGAAGGCATGGTTGCCAGACCGTGGCACCACTGGGAGTTGGCGGGACCTTTAGGAAATCAGGCCATGGCAGGAGTGTGCCCTTGAAGATGTCTTTGACCCTGGGCTCTTCCTCTATCTCTTTGCTTTCCTGCTACCAGGAGGTAAACAAGCTTCCTCCACTATGCGCTTCTACCACCACGTACTCCTTTATCACAGACCCCAAAGCAACAGGGCCAAGTGACCATGGACAGAAAGCTCTAAAACTCTGAGCCAAAGTGAATCTTTCTTCCTTTAATTTTCTGAGGTATCTGTCACAACAACCGAAAGCGCCTAACAGGGTGGGGGATTAAATCTTTTTAACCTGATCTTGGGAGTTGCCCCTAGAAAGAGAACCACCAAAAAATAAATTACAGATATTTAATGAAAAACATGCACAATGTTCTGACATTTATGGACAGATTTGATAAGGATAAAATTGCTCTCATGATTATATTTTCCATTGGTGACACTATGCAGGTCACTGTCAACAGAGGTAAAAAGAAGAGTGTGTTATACCAAACTCATCTCTGAATTTCTCGTTTCAGTTCCTGCTTGAGCTGAAACCTGGCTTTCCCTAACGTCACTGTTTTTCCTGTAGCTCTCATAAGAGCTTTTTCTTTTTCTTTTTTTCCTGCATTCTTCATACAAGGACCACTGGGCCTGGAGTGGTATAATATTCCACTTACTCATCACTATCTTTTTTCTGTATCAAAGGTCTATGCGGATTCTTCTAGTAATTTCCCAGATTCTGTTTCTTGATTCCTTAGGCTTGTCCTCCAGTTTTACTCAGCCTTCTTTTCTAGGTCAAACTGATAACCTTAGTGCTTTCAATAATAATATTCATTATCTTAATTTCAAATATCCCAGTCTCTTAGCTGTACCTATTACCTTGCCAGTCCATTATCTCTGATACCCAAACTGAAAGTCCTTCAAGTGCATTGGAATATTGAATCCTTTGATCTCATCATCATAAATTGCACTGTCAATCATTATAACTATTCTCTTGCATACACTCTCAGCATGTTGTGTTTTTCTCACTTTACCTACTTGACTCATTCAATGCCAACTTAGTTAATTCTAATGGAGGAAAAATGTTCACGTGTTTCAAGTTCATGAAAGAAAGTAGAAGACAGTTTCATTTTTGTTTTAGCCTCAAGCCCCAAATAAGTAACCACACTGAATCAGTTTTCACCAGTCTCAATCAACCACAGCTGTACTTCAGTATTTAGGATTTGGAAAGTCAATCCCTAATCTTTTACCCTTCAGTTTGTCGCTAAATCCAATATTTCCCACATAACTCTCTCATTATTTTTCCATCTGTCCATCTACGTACTAAACTGCTTGGTTTGTTGTTCTATTTCACAGAGTTCTCTTAAATGGTATGTAATGATATTTGCCTTTGTTACACATTATATTTGAATGGTGGTCTCTTCCCCTGACTCTACTCTCCAGCTGTTCTGAGGCTATAATTTTCTCACTTGATTGTGGCTGGAGAAAAACACACAACCACCATAACCAGTCTCAGTTTAAATGTATGGTCACCAAACTTTAGTAAATCTTTTATGACATAGGAAAACAGACCATTATTTTCTTAGTGATGGAAGTCCTCTCCTCTCTTAGATTCCTGTTTATATTTTCTCATCTCAAACCTCCAGCACTTCCTCCTCCATGCTTGATCCCAAGGAAATTGCTTTCCAGATCACTGAAAGATATTGAAGCAATCAGAAAACATCTTCCACAAACTTCGGGCATCCATCTTTGTCTGTCAGTAGACTCTGCCTTCTCTTCCATTTCTGTGGGTATTCCTAGCCAAGGCCAGTGCTTCTTCTTGTGCAGTTGATCCGATGCCCTCTCACCTACTGAACAATGTCTCAGCCATTCTTCCCTTCTTCCCTAACTCTCCTGCTACAACAGTTTCTCCTTCTTTTTACTGTCCATTGGCATTGGTATACAAATATTTCAGAAAAAAAGTTATCTCAAGGTCACAGTTGAACCTCTACTGCTTCCTTACTTTTCCCCTTAGGTTTACAGCCAAATTCTTGAATGACACCAGGCACTGTGGCACACACCTACAATCCCAGTGGCTCAGGAGGATGAGGCAGGAGGATCTTGAGTTTAAAGCGATCTTGAGTTTAAAGCTAGCCTCAGCAACAGCGAGGTGCTAAGCAACTCAGTGAGACCCTCTCTCTAAATAAAATATAAAAAAGTGTTGGGAATGTGGCTCAGTGGTTAAGTGCCCCTGAGTTCAATTCCCAGTATCCCCCCACCACCAAAATAAATTCTTGAATGAGGTATTTCATCTTATGTTTCCACGATTTTTCCTTCCATTTTCTCTTGAATCTACTCCAATAATATTTTTTTTCATCCATATATTTTTGCTAAAACTGCTCTATTCAAGGTCACCAGTGCCTTCTTCTCTACCTTGAGATTATTTCCTTCATTTTAATAATTATTAACATTATATGTGTGAAGTAATGTGAATAAACATCATGTATGAGTGAAATAATTTTTAACATTATGTATTCATTTCTCAAATGCATTTTAAACATTGTGTTCAAAATTTAGCTCCCGATATTTTCCCCTACCCTGCCTCTTATGCAACCTTCCTAGTGTCAGTTAAAAGAAACTTCACAGTGCTGGTGGCTCAAGCAAGTCACCCGGTGTTGCTCTTTAATCCCGTATTTTTCTTACTCCACTCATCTGATCACCAGAAATCCTACAGGCTCTATCTTTAACACATATCCAGAGTCTGACCACCTCTCACTCCTGCCATGGGCACCATCGTGATCCAGGGGACCATAGCCTCTTGTCTGAATAGCTAAAAGTCTCCTCACTTCTATCTTAGACCCTTTGAACCCAGCAGACAACATGATCCAGTTAAATTGTCATTTAGGTTTTGTCACTTCTCTGCTCAAAACTCTTAGTGGTTTTTTTTAAATCTCACTCTGATGAAAGTCAAAGCCTTGCGAGACTTTTAAACAATATCACCCTTATTACCTCTGTCTTCCTCTTCTTTTCTCCTCCTTCACACTGCCCTTTGCTTTTTCTATTATTTCAGATAAGTTCTTGGTGACTTTGTGTATAAGGTATTACTGTGATACTCTTTGCCCAAATATCCACATGATTAATGCTCTCAATTCCTTCATATCTTTATTTAAAATAACCCTTTTGTCTAATATTTCTCTTCACACTCCATCTAGAATTCCACTTTCTCCCCAACACATTTCCTATTTCTATTCTAAGTTATCTCTTAAAGGACTAGAAACTGTATCCTGTTTGCTGTCTCCCTCCCTAGGACAATTAAAAGAGTGAATTCTACCCAGTATATTTCCCATACATTTTGGAATAGATCATAGTGCTTCAAATTCATTGGTAGTAATATTTATATTTTAATTTTTTATTTGTAAGGAGTATGAAGACACTCAGGAATTGATGTGTACTCTATCTCCTGCTCTTTCTTAGAATCATTGTCAGGAATTTCAACTTATTTCTCTCAGACTCCAGGTGAACTGAACTTTCCCACAGAACAATTAATTCCAGGACACTGACCACATTATCACAGTCTTCTTTTTTTTTTTTTTTTTTTTGGTACCAGGGATTGAACTCAGGGGCACTCGACCACTGGGCCACATCCCCAGCCCTTTTTTGTATTTTATTTAGAGACAGGGTCTCACTGAGTCGCTAAGTGCCTCGCAATTGCTGAGGCTGACTTTGAACTCGCGATCCTCCTGCCTCAGCCTCCCAAAGTGCTGGGATTACAGGCGTGCGCCACCACGCCCGGCTTATCACAGTCTTCTAATCATCCAAGTTAAACACTTCCTACTCTACACTACCTAATGTTGTTCTCCTCTTCATAGTAGAAGAAAATATGGTTGTGAGAAGTTTTATGAATGAATAATGGAATTCTAAAGGTAAAGTGTACATTTAATATGCATGTAAAATTCAGCTTTGTAGTGGTTTTATCATTATTTAATTGCTTTTTTAGGTATTTTTTCCTTCTCTTTAGCTTCCACTGTGGAAGTTCTATTTCATAATGGGCTACTGATCAGACCTGTTATTCTAATGGCGGAATCCCAAAGGAAAACATGTTTCAGATGTAAAGTATTCCCCTCAGATTCCCTGGCGGTCATGGAAAGCAGGCGAAATTCTTGATGTATGAAGTCACTGTCACCATTGTCAAAGCACTGTAGTGTGGGAAATGAACCACAACCAAAATCAAAGGGTGTTTCTTCCAAGGCACTGAATATTAGTGCACAAACAACACTTTTTTTTTATTAAGGTACAAAATACTTCAGATGCAATCTTAACGTTTAAATGCCCAGAGAACACATCTCAGATTAGGTGCCTGGGTGGCAAATTTTGGGCACAATTGTAAATAACAGCACATGAGAAATTAAAAGTTCTCCCTCAGAGTGCCCAGCCTTAATTTATTCTTGGAAATATAAAATTCTCTACAATCCAACTTTGGTTTCATAGCAAAAGGCACTGTAAATGTCGTTCTCTGTCCTTTGCTTTAAAGAATTAATTTTAAGGTATGCATATTTTGTTCTTTAAGGGTTTCTTAAGCCCAAATTAAATCACCAAAAGCCTCAATAAAGTAACATTAAAGTTGAACTGAGTTCCACAAGAGCAAGACAATTTGGAAGTAGGTTAAAATTCCTTTCTTGCTCTTCAACCTTAAATCAGACTGCAGTGTTAAGGTATTGTAATGATCTAAGACGGTGTGTCATCTTTCATGCCAGGCAGCATATGTTACAATCCCTGAATTAGAGAACAGCTATTCCCCCAAATTATTATTTTAACTACATAGTCATTCTCAGTTTAGATTTAGGTCAGGCACCAAAAGTTACTCTATAATCTCAGAAATGAATATCATAACCCTCAGCTCAAAGCATAATCGCCAAAGCCTCATCCAGAAATGTGTTTTAGGGCCCACAGAAAATTAAAAAAAGATTTTGACTATTGCCTAATATAGGGAAATGAATGTGTTTATCTTTATAAGTAGCACTTGAATGTGAGTGGCTCAAATGTGGCAAAACAGCCACACATAGTCCCAATATAAGTTGCAAAATCAAACATTCAGGCATGAAAAGTCTTTTCCTTAAGTTGTTTTCAAGCTTCATCCTTTTTTCTGCAATAACTAAAGCAAAGCTACAGTAGCTGCAGCCATTTGCATCTGAGGAAGAGATGTTTTGCCTTGGTGATATAGTTAATGAGTCTAAAAATATTCAGTATAATAATTCTGTCAAAGCCCCCACAGTCTCCTCAATGAGCGGAAGCCTGCAGGATTCCAATGGGGAGCCGAGTAATGAGCTCTCAGCATTCGCTCCCACACCGTCCAGGCGAAATATACTCGGGCCTCTACGGTTCCACATCATTAGCAACATGAAACAAAGACACATGCTTGACTTTAATAAGCGACCAAAGTTGCTGGCTTACTAGTCTGTTACTGCACGTAAACTCTGTTTCAGTATTTCAAAACAGATTCTTGCAAGGGGAAAGCAGGGAGGGCTTTGGCAAACAGAGTTGGGTTTAATTTAATGTGGCAAATGATTGAGCAGAATGGGGGTGGGGGGAAAGGGACACAGGAAGTGATGAGTTTCTGACACCAAGTCTCCTGGGCTCACTGCAGACTGCAGTCTCTCTGTTGGAGAGGATGGTTACGGTGGGCTGTAGTGATCAGGCTTATAGGCATATGTGACTGAGTTTTAGTTGATATTCTTACAAGACAGGAAGTGAACAAGCTTATTTCCCACTGGGAAAGGTTCAGACATGATTAACTTGGGCATGACCAAATAGGTCAATAATATGACAATGAATTTCTATCACAATAATTAAGTGGGAAAATTTGTGTGATTTGTTCTTCTTGTTTTGCACATACCAATAATGCATTAGCATGGATTCATTTAGTTTCTTTCATTAGGTGAAATCATACAGCTACAATTTAAGATAGTGAAGGCTCAATTTGAATACTTAAAAGTTGTTTTCTGCAAGACAACATTACATTCTCTTTATTTTATTTTTAGCACAGGCTTTTGCACACTAGCATTGAAGAAGTGATCCAAAATCTGTTGCTACATGCATACTAATCGCTTCAAGGGTGATACTCCTCATCTAATTTCAGGTCTTACTGATATCAATCACCAGGAAAAAAGAAGACGTATTGCAGAGAATGAAGTAGGTAAAAATAAATGCATCATCTTGGGATATTAGAATTCAATATATTTTACCTGCCCATGATTTGTCAGTCATTAAAATGTGTCAACCTTTCTTCAAATAAAAAGTTCTTGCATATGATTCCCCAATCTTAGCCTGGAAAGAGAGCTCAGAAATAATAAAATCTGTTTGTTCAGCCCACGCAGTGGTTTGTTTTACAGTGCTTTCTCAACAATTATTTTCCTAACATAAATTTAAAAGGAGAGGAAGCCAGGTGTTGTGGTGCATGCCTGTAATCCCAGCACTTTGGGAGGCTGAGGCAGGAGGATCGAGAGTTCAAAGCCAGCCTCAGCAATGGCAAGGCACTTAGCAACTCAGTGAGACCCTGTCTCTAATAAAATCCCCCCCGCAAAAAAAGGGCTGGGGATGTGGCCCAGTGCCCCTAAGTTCAATTCCTGGTATCAAAAAAAAAAAAAAAAAAAAAAAAAAAAAATTTAAAAGGAGAGGAACTACCTTCTGGCTCTACATGATAGAACCTTGGCATCTAAATGCACAAGATTTCTGTTGTCTTCTTTTAAATTTCATTGTCCTATTTTTTGTGTATGATCAAGATGTTTTCAATCTATTTTCCATCATTTGATAAATTTTCCTGTCATAATGAAAACTACACCTTTTCTAATAATGCCTCTTTGTCTTTATAGAAGACAAAAGTGACTGAGTCTAGTAACAGTCCAATGGAAATATCAAAGATGACATTAAAACCATTCACCAGTTTTCTTTGATTATGATTATGTATCTGTTCTTCCCACAAGGACACCATGAGATAGTTTTTACATTTTGCAAAAATCAACAAATGCTCTGAAGGGCAACTAGAGTAAACCTGTAAGGAAATGAGGCAAAATTTGACATAACTTTCTTTTGGTGCATCCGTATTACATTTCAGGGAAGAGATAGTTCTTTCATGTGTTTTCACCAGAAATCTCCTAAATAAACCAATCGAAAATACTTTCTGAGGTTTAGTTTCATTGCTCAGAAGCTTTAGTTTCTTTTCCTTTTGAAAAATGGAACAAAGTTCTCAACTGCAGTTTTCTGGTGTTTCTTCTACCTACTTTACGGTTTCTCATCAGTAGCTAACGTGGGTCCTTTGATCACAGGGACATATTCCTTTAGGTCTCAGGAATGCTTTGCTGGGTCTGGATCCTGCTAGTCTTCTCATGAAGGCTCTAGTTAATATTTATTCTTTCCAAAATTGAAGAACTTAGAAGATGGAAAGAACACCCATGTTCTTGGATAGACAGAATTAATATTGTTAAAATGGCCATACTATAAAAAGCACTACACAGATCTAATGAAATTCCTATTAAAATCCCAAAGACATTATTCATAGAAATAGAAAAAGGTTTTGTGAAATTAATTTGGAAAAATAAGAGATCCAGAATAGTGAACTGAGGAACAAAAGGAAAAATGAGGGAAGAATATGGATATGTTATACTCACATAAAAACCAAGAACATAAACATTCATGTTTATAGCAGCTCAATTCATAATACCTAAGCTATGGAACCAACCTAGGGACCTTCAACAGATGAATGGATAAAGAAAATGTGGTATACATACACAATGGAATATTACTCAGCATAAAGAAAAATGAAATTATAGCATTTGTTGGTAAATGCTAAGTGAAATAAGCCAATCCTACAAAACCAAAGGTCAAATGTTCTCTCTGACATGTAGATGCTAACACACAATAAGAGGAGGAGGGAAAAATAAAAGTTTATTGGATCAGATAAAGGGAAATGAAGGGCAGGGAAACGTGATAGGAATAGGAAAGACAGTGGAATGAATTGGACACAACTTTTCTGTGTTCATATATGAATACACCATCAGTGAAACTCCACAGTATGTACAACCATGAGAATGGAACCTAATTAGAGTAAGTTATACTCCATGTATGTGTAGTATCAAAATACACTCCATCTAAGAAAAACTGTATATCTAAGAAAAACAAATAAAAAACATCTAACATTAAAAAAATTTACCCTTTCCAATTTTATGAAAGGGTAATCTATTTGGTGAAGAAGATAGAAGCAAAATAAGAGTTCATTGGTTTTTGCTTTTATTTATCTTTGATTTGGTGCTTTCCAAGTGGAAGATCATATAGTTCATTTTCTAATGCATGTCATTTAATAATAATATGGTTATACTGCTACATATATTTTTATAAGAAAAGTCTATAGTCCATTTTCACATTACATTTTAAAGTATAATAGCCACTCCTATTTAGACTTGCTTATCTCTATTAAGGTCACACTATACAAAAGGTCATGATTTTAAAAATTAATATTTGTGGAGCAGTAGTTCCAGAATTATAAAGTGAGAACCTTTGAAAATTTACACCTTCATGAAGGCAAAATCCATCAAGATATCAGGTTCCACAGAACTCAGGAAATTAACTGAATAATTAAAACAATCTGAGGAGTATCAATTGAAGGAACACCACTCAATTTCCATAAGGGCAGGGAACTTTGTTATTTTCACTTGTTCTGCTCCTGTTCTTCTATCACTAGCTCCTCATAAACCTGGGGAATCAACAACCTTACAACCACAGTATGAGACTCAGTTATTAGCAAACACTGGATATAGCAGGGTGAGTTGCATCTCTTCAAGAAGGCTCACACCCAGAGAATTGTCACTATTGACCTGTCCAGAAAATCCAATCCTCAGGGTTTGTCTTTATTTAAAAAACACAATTTAATCAATGTTCACAAACTTATGTCCAAGGATTTTGTGTAAAATATTCAGCAGCAATGTTTGGCATCACAGTTACTTAAAGAAGTGATTGATATCTTTTGGGGTTACCAAGAAGCTGATCAAAAAACTTACAAGGGAACATGTTCTAGGAAATAAGATGGCTTCCAGGTATCTTTGAAATTTCCTGACATAGTACTGGGAATCTAGAATGCACACCTACATGCAGGCCTGTTTACATGACCAGGAAAGACGTAATAAGGGCCCAGTCTTTCACCTCTGCCTGTTCGTGAGTACAAGCAGAAGGTGAAAGAGTCGCAAAAATTTTTGTAACTAGTCACATCATCGAGTGCTTGTTCAACACACATATTCAGAGTCCCTTGGAAGCAACTTGGGAGACTTACTGGCTCACAGTATTAAAGAATTCTTTGTCAAATCACCAGGGTACTACTATCTGAGCAGAGACTTCAGTGGCAGCACATGATAAATAATACAGACTTTATGGAATTAGTCCAGAAAAGTCCCAAAACACATAGTAAGAACAGTAGCAATAACAAATAGCAAAAGCATCAAACCCAGAGGAAAATTTGATTATTACCTGAAATGTCCAATTTTCAACAAAAAAGTATAACATGGAAAGAAATAAGAAATATGTCCCATTTAAAAAAAAAAAAAAAAAAAAAAGCATTGGCAGGGGGTTGGGATCTAAGGAAAGTATAGATGTTGAATTTCCTAGTAAAGATTTTAATTTACCTAACATAAATGTGTTCAAACAAAAAATAATCCAATTTCAAAAATTAAGCAAATGTGTGACTAGAGAGTATCAATAAGAAATTAGAAATTATAAAAACCAAATAAAAATTTTGCAGTTGAAAGTACAATGACGGAAGTGAAAAATTCTCTAGAGAGGTTCAACAACAAATCTGAGGTGGCAGAATCAATAAATATGAAAATAGGCCCATTGATATTATCGAGTCTGAATAACAGATATAAAAAAGAATAAACAAAATGAACAGAGCCTCCCAGAGTTGTGGGAAACCATGAAGCATACCAGTGCATGTGTAATAGGAGCCACAGAATAAAAACAGAGCCAGAAATGAATAGAAGGAATATCTAAAGAAAGCTTGGACAAAGATTTCCAAATTTTGGGAAAACTCGAATCTGCATATCCAAGAAGCTTGGCAAACTCCAAGCAGGATAAACTCAAATTTCCATATTTGAACACATCATAGTCAGTTTTATGACAAACAAACATGAAGAGAGGGACTTTTTTAAAAGTGAGAAAAGTGTCTTGTCACATATAAGGGATCATCAAAAATATTGACAGTTTTTTTGTAAGAAACCATGGAGGTCAGAAGGATGACATATACAAAGCTTAAAAGAAGACTGTCAACTAAAAATTTTGTGTCCAATAAATCTATCCTTCAAAAATGAGAAAGTGAGGCTATTCCAAGATTAAAAATGGATTTTTTTTGCTTATAAACTTACTCTAAAGATTACTCTTCAGACTGAAATTAAAGAATATAGATAGTAATTCAAATCCATACTAAGAAACAAAAAGTAACTACATAGATAAATGCAAATTGGCATAAATGCTATTGTTGTAACTTCACAAATTTAAAAGACATCTACATAAGTAAATGTTGTTGTATTGGTGAACTTATAACACAGAGAAACGTCATTTTATGACAACAAACACAAAAGGGAGAGGAGGAACAAAGTTTTATTGGAGTAAATTTTTTCCATACTACGGAAATAAAGTAAGTATCACAACAACTAGTTTCTAACTTACATCGCAACACAAAGATGTTAATTGTAATCTCCAGGGTGGCAATAAAGATAATAACTTAAATATATTAAAGAAAAAAAACCAAAGGAATTAAAATGGCATGTTAGAAAATATCTATTATGAAAAAGATTTATTAATAGAACAGAGAAATAACAACAAAAGGACACAAAACATTTAGAATAACTATAGGAGCAAGAAAGATGTAGGAAAAGCATTTGACATAACCAACATTCCTTATTAAAAAAAAATCACTCTACAATGAGAACAGAAGGTAACATCCTTCATTTGGTGAAGATAATCCAACACACAACACACACACACACACACACACACACACACACACACACACATATTATTGTACTTGATGAAGAATGAATGAACATTCCCTCTTATGGTCAGTAAAAAGATCAGGATGTCTATACATACATTTAACAGTATGCTGTCAGTTTTACATGTGGAAATTAGGCCAGAAAGAAATAGGGGAGAATTTTTTTTGTAAAGAAAGAAATTAAAATTATTCTTATTCTCAGATGTCAAATGACATGCTCTTATACATAAGAAATCTGCACACACACACACACACACACACACACACACAAAACATTAGAACCAATGAACAAATTCTGTAAAGTTGAAGAATACAGGATCTATAAACTCAAATCAACCGTGTTTTTATATATTGTCAATGAACAATCCAAAATGCTATTAAGAAAAATTCAAATGAAATAATATGGAAAAATAATAATATACTTTGAAGTAAATTTCACAAGTGATATACAAAATGTATACTCTAAATATATGATCATTGTTGAAAGTAATTCAAGAAGACCTAGTAAGTGGAAAGACATCTCATGTTCATGAATCAGAAGACTTAATATTGTTAAGGCAGTAAAACTCCCAAGTTAATCTATAGGTTAAGCACAGTCCTTGTTAAAAAGTCATGCTACCTACTTGTTTTGGAAGAGACCAATGAACTGACCATAAAATTCATGTGGAAATGCATAGAATTAAGAAGAACCAAAGCACTCTTACAAAAGCACAGAACTGAAAGACTGATATGTCTTGATTTCAAAAGTTAGTACAAAGTCATAGTAATCAAGAGAGTGTCATAGTGATGTAAAGACAGACACACAGAAGAATAGAACAGAACTAAATTTTTAAAAAAAAATCCTTACATTTATGGTTAATTGACTTTAGTCCAAAGTGCCAGAACAAATTCAGTTGGGGAAAGAATAGTTTGATCAACAAATGTTGGAATAACTGGATATGGATATGCAAAAAAATGAAGTTGATATAACATCTTAAGCCATGCAAAAGAATATGACTCAAAAAAATAGAGCTAAATATGAGAGTTAGAACCACCAAACCCTTGGAAGAAAAACTATATGACTTTGGATAAGTCAAAGATTTCTTAGATATGGCATCAATAGCAGGAACTACAAAAGAAAAATATCCCAGCTTCCTCAAAATTAAAAATATATATATATTCAAAAGATAATTAACATTCTGAGAAGAAAACCAACAGATTTGGAGTGAGTTTTTGAAAAGCATGTATCTGATGACAGAACTTGTGGCTAGAATATATGAGGAACTCTTATAAGTCAATAAGAATGCAAATAATCTAAATTAAATATGGGCAAAGGATTTGAATATAGACATCTCTCCAAACAAGATGTATAAATTGATAATAAGCACATGAGATGAGGCTAAACATCATTATTCATTTGGTAAATTAAAGCAAAAGGGAATAATACTTTACCCTCACTAGTATGGCTACCAAACAGTGACAAACAAAATAAAATGTGCTGATGAGAATGTCAAGAAAGTAGAACTTTCATACATTGTTTCTGAGTTAATGAAGTACTATAGCCACTTAGGTTTTCTGAAAGCTCCTCAAAATGTAAAACATACAGTTACTATGTGACCCATCAATATCACTCCTGGGTGTATAACCAAGAGAAATGAAAAATATATCCATGCATAAACTCATACACAAATGTTCTTAGCAGCAATATTCAAAATACCCTAAAGGGGAAGAGCACAAATGCCTATCAATCAAGTGATAAATAAATATGATGTTTTATGTTTATGCCATGGAATAGCATTCAGCAATCAAAAGGATAAAAGACTGATAGACTATTAACAAACTCTAAAAACATTGTTTGATGAAAGAAATAAGTTACAAAAGCTACGTGTTGAATGATTCCATTGATATTAAGTATTCAGAACAGAAAAATCCATAAAGTAAAACAGATTGTTAATTACAGAGACTAGACATAGTATATGAGAAGCTGGTGCCACCACTAATGAGTACCAGGTTTCCTTTTTGGAGTGATGACAGGTTCAAAACTACTGCTTATTGTTGCATAGCTCTGTCAATTCATAAAAATATAGAATCATACACTCTAAGTGAATTTCATGTTATATGAACTATATGCTAAGAAAGTTATTAAAGGCCTGTGTCTGCAAAATAAATAACTAGAGGCATTATGGTACGACATTCTTGGTTTTATATTTTCATGCCAACAAAGTATCTTGTTCATACATATGTTCAGGACCTTCAGAGAATCCTTAAGGAACTGTTATGATAGGAATTTTCAATACTCTGTTGTTATTATTTATTTAATTATCTGCTCTCTTATACACAAATGAGTTAAGGGCAGGAACCATCCATCTTGCTTCCATGGTGCCTGGACATAGGCATTTAACAAGTATATTTTTATTTCATGAGTAAATAAATGAGTGTGTGAATGAGTGGACAGAAGCTGACATGGCAGAGGGTGAGTGGTGTGTGTAGATTTTAAGACAATAAAAGGTGGGAATACACTACAGTTAATCTATGTAGCAAATGGATTATTAAAAGAACCATTCTTCAGACATGCATTTAGGGTAATGCTATCCCTCTCATTCTACTACCTTTTTATTTTCTCCCTTTATACCCCCCCTTGCTCCGTCCCTTGCCCTCCCTCCCCATTGACCTTTCTAGTGTTCCTCTAATCTTCCTATGTTCCCCAACCCAACCCCACTGTGAATCAGCCTCCTTATATCAGAGAAAAAATTCAACATTTAGATTTTTGAGATAGGCTAACTTCACTTAGCATTATATTCTCCAATTTCATCCATTAACCTGTGAATGCCAGTATTTTATTCTCTTTTATAGCCAAGTAAAATTCCATTGTGTATATATATAAATATATATATATACCACATTTTCTTTATACCACTTATCTACTGAGGGGCATGTGTATTACGAATTGTAAAGCATGCTACTGTTATATATACAACAACATTGAATTTAAAAAAAAAAAAAAAAAAAAAAAAAAAAAAAAAAAACGTCAGGAGTGCAGTTACCTTTGAAAGGACCAGAAGGAACGCTAGGAGCCTTCTAAAGGTGAGTAATATTCTTTTCTTGCTCTGGGTTTGATGTAAGATAGAAGAAATTTAAAAATAAATGGAAAAGATATATAAAGGAAGGACAAGGAAATAAGATTTAATTTAGAAGTTTCACATACTTTTCCAGGTCTGTCACTCCCTAAGGCAGTCTTCCTTCCAGGCCTGTTACTCCCAAATTCCTGGAAAACCTGTAAATCTACCTGTGCACTATTAATTAGCCCTTCCCCCAACAAATTCACTAACAAAGAGAAAAAAAAAACATTCTTAACATTTTTATATGCATTTTTCTGATATGGTGAGGAAGATCATGTCAGGCTACCATATATTAAACTCAGTTGAAGAATGGCTTTCTCTTTTCTCGTCCTACATTCTTTAAGTCATACACAATTGCTAATTTAGTTTTCTGATGACCTTGTAACTGGCGCACAATCAACCTGTACAATTGGGTCCCCATAACAGAAGATGTACTGCTTCTCAACTTTTACACAAGGCTTATTTCCATATGTTAATTAATAAGTGAAAAAAATTATTGAGTATCTACACTGTCAGATGCTGTGACAAGTAAGGACTTGTATCATTTTTAAGTAAGTATCTCAGTAACTCTATGAAGTATTACTTCTTCCCATATTACAATAAAGGAAACTGATTTAACCTCCCTGGTGTTATAAAGCAGATAAAACCAAGAGACATGGTTCTAACTCGAAGGAGTTACATCAGAAGTCATGAAGATTCAGTTAATAACATAATTTGAGAGTAAATATTAGTCCATAATATATCCAAACACCATCAACTGGTATATAGTTACCTGAGAATTCTAATAAATGTTCATTTTGTGATGCTCCTAACTGAAAGATTCCATTGTTGATATCTGTGTTTCCAACTCACTCTCCCTGGAAGTTTTATTGCCTTCTATTAAAAAACTTATAATATGAATTGTAATGCATGCTATTGTTATATATACAACAATTTTGAATTAAAAATACTTCTAGTGATATAAGGAAACTGAAACGTTTATAGCTTTCTCTGATAACAAAGGATTTCATAAAAATAATATAGCCAATATGTAGAAATTATTGAGATTCAATACATCACTTTTCTAGTTCACCAAGGTAGTATTACTTGTGAATTCTAAGAATAATTCACACCCCTTAAGTACAGAAAAGGTTTGTGTTTATAACACCCATGCTTCAATTTTGCTCTTGTTTTTAAAATCTAAAATGATTGTGGATGTATATGGTGAATCTAATTTCTTTTAAGTAATCACTGAACACAATGGGAACTTAACTGGTGGGAATGTTTTCAATTTTATAAATCAGAGAATATTGAACATTGGAATCACATACTGAGTTTCTCCACTATCACAACACTGTTGTGGTGAAGCTGTAAAAATAAAACCCAATTCATTCCTGCCTACAGAGTGACCAACGACAATGATTTTTCTGATTTCCTAATCTGAAGATCTCTAAGTTAATTCACTTTAAGGCATTTAAGGTTGCCTTTACTGGCTATATTCATGAAACTGCAGGATGAACTACTAGTATTTTGAAATGTTGTGTCTCTCAGAGTGACCTCAGGATACTATGCATATCATAAGAAGAAATGGGATATTATCCATGCATGTATATATGAAGAAATGGGAATTAAAAATATATGTTTATGAGGCTCCACTGCAAAACAAGCAATGTAGGAATGATTTTATCATTTCTCACAAAGGACTCCAAGACTGCTGGTGTCACAAAAGGCACTGCAATAAAGCCACTGCCACCTGGAGGCTCAAAAACAGCAACTAATATTCAATACGTTCAATTCATAGGTTTACTAATTGAAGTGACATAATGCAGAATACAGTTGGGAATTGGGCACTACTAAAGAGGAAATAGTGATACTGGCAGAAGGCTCACTCAAAACACTTGGATCTTGCACACATTCTTGGAGGTGGATCTTCTACACAGCTAGCAATTCTCAAGTGACAAGATTGTTTCACTTTTGTTTCAAATCCTTCTCTGATACTCTTCTTGTACATTTTCATTCTCTTTACTATTGGCATTTTGAACTCCAGGTATAAATATTTTAAGACTATATCTATTTTTAAAAAATAAGAGAAACCTCCTTTCTTGATCATTGGTGTTTTTGTTTTTAATCCCAGCTTCAAAGCACACCTCAGTTTTGACTTAACCTCCCACAACCTCAGTAGCTCTCATGAAAACCCCTCATGACCTTGGCACTTCACATTTGAAACTGTCAAGTGCCCACTGCTATCCTAATTTTCCTCTACTTTATTATCTTGACAAACATGACTTCCTTGTATTTTTCTTGTCTTTTAATAATGACTTTCTCCCAACCTGCTCAACTAGATCCTCTCTGTGCACACGTGCACACACGTGCACACACACACATATACACATACTACATATGTGTATTATATATATAAGAAAAATTAATTTTTTATTGATATAAGTGTTCTAAAAGTCAAAGTTATATAATTCTCTTTTAATTTTAAAATTAAGACATGGCCAATTTGGAAAGCTTGGGATACAAATACATGACAAAAATACATAAAAATGAAGGAAACATATTACTGCTTAATTGTTCCTTGGTATGTCTTGCTGGTACTCACTCATAGAAAAAGAGATATGGGCATACTGTATTGGTCATTTACTCTTTGCTGTAGACCCTTTCCTCTCTTCTGCTCTTTGGTTTGTACCAAGAACGGCTGAGCCTAAAAAACAAAATTACCCATATTCTGATGCCCACTGAAAGGAAAAGATTAAAAGAGAGAATCTTAGAATATTAGGACGAAATAAAAGAATATGATAAGCAAAACATAGGTTGATACCATATGCGTTCATTCCTTCTTGAGTTCCCTAGACTACACAGTTGTTCCTTGGTGTCTGTAGGGGCTTGATACCAGGTTGCCTACACCACAGTGTTCCACACAGGTATCAAAATCAGTGGGTGCTCAAGTCCCTTATATACAGTGGCATGGTATTTGCATATAATATATGCGCATCCTCCTAAATATTTTAAATCATGTCTAGATTACTATAATACTCATATATTGTAAATGCTATGTAAACAGTTGTTAACTTTATTGTTTAGGGAATGATATCAAGAGGAAAGAAACATCTGTACATGTTAAGTATAGATGGAAATTTTCCTTTTGAATATTTTTGATTTCACAGTTAATTGAAGATGCAAATGTGGAAACTATGAATGTAGAAGGCCAATTGTATCATAAAATGTCAACAAAACTATGTGGGTATGAAAATAATATCAAATTTAATTTTCTTTTAAAAAATTTCAGTAGAGATTAAATACATATTTTGTTTCAGGTAAGTATACTAGGAAGATATAGTAATTGTAATTAAGTAGGCACCCAATAACATATCATCAAAATACATTAAGCAAGACTAATCACATAGTAGGAATATTAAAAGAATCTGACCAAATTCCAAAGACTGAAAGAAAGAAATCAGTTTGTTCTCTGATCTCAATGGAATAAAGTCAGAGATCATCAACAGAAAGATAACTAGAAGAATGATATGCAAATATTTTAAAGATAAGTAACTGATTTCCAAAACAAAGACACACTAAAAATACTAGTCAGAGAAGAAATATCAAATTAAATTAGAAAATATGTAGAAATGAATGTTAATGAAAACATATGAAATCTAAACATTACTATACGGTCAAATCATTCTTAGGCAAATACAGAGCTTCAAAGTTGGAGAATCGACGCTCTAATTTTCTATTTAAAGAATGTAGTGAAAGAATAACAGAACTCATCCTGGGTTCGATTCTCAGCACCACGTAAACATAAAGGCATTGCATTGTGTACAACTAAAGTAAATAAATAAATATTTTAAAAAAATGATAAAAGAAAGAAGATAAGGGGGTTCTACATCAGAGTGCCACCAGGCCCAGGCTCCATCCAGTCCCAGAGCAGGAGACAGCAAGGACAGACCTGCCAACTCTGCCTGAGCCCAGGCCAGCCCAAGGTAGTCCCGAGGACCTTCACCCAAGCTCAGCCAGCCCCAGGTCAGTCCCCCCGACGCCCACTGGCATGCAACCAGCCTCCAGCCAGCCCCACTGACCTCCGCCCCAGAGTAGGAGACAGCAAGGACAGACCCGCCAAATCTGCTTAGAGTGCAGGTGGGCCCGGGGCAGTCCCGGGGGTCCTACATCAGAGTGCTGCCAGGCCCAGGCTCCATCCAGTCCCGCCGGCCTCCACCCCAGAGCAGGAGACAGCAAGGACAGACCTGCCAACTCGGCCTGAGCCCAGGCGGGCCCAGGGCAGTCCCACTGACCTTCACCCCATTGCGGTTAGCCCCAGACCACCACAGGAGCTCAGACTCAACCAGTTTGGCCCGCGCCAACCAGTGTGAACCCAGCTTCAGGTAGTATACTTTGAGGGTCAGTAGCAGGTTCCGATAGTCCAGCACTAAGGGGAGGCACAGACAACCTGCAAGGGTATTAAAAATATAGGGAAGAATCTGTAATAACTCAGATCTACACTGCAAAAAGTAAAGCAAATAGACATCATGAAAAAACAGGGGAGGAAAATACCCCAAACAAACCAGGATTCTACAATAACAGAACCCATGCTCAGCAAAGTTGACGAAATGTCAGAGAAGGAGTTCAGAAGGTTAATAATTAAAATGATCTGTGAATCAAAGAATGACCTAAATGAACAAATACAGGCAAAAATTGACCACTACAACAAAGATATAAGAGAGCAAATACAGGTAGCAAAAGATTACTTCAAAAAAGAGATCGAAACTCTGAAAAAAAAACAGTCAGAAATCCTTGAAATGAAGGAAACAATTAACCAAATAAAAAACACAATTGAAGTCATCACCAACAGACTAGATCAACTGGAAGAAAGAACCTCAGACAATGAAGAAAAAGTATATAATCATGAAAATAAAGTTGACCACACAATGAAGATAGTAAGAAACCATGAACAGAACATCCAAGAAGTATGGGACAGCATCAAAAGACCAAATCTAAGAATAATTGGGATAGAGGAAGGCACAGAGTTTCAAACCAAAGGAATGCACAACCTCTTTAATGAGATAATATCAGAAAATTTCCCAAGCATGAAGAATGATTTGGAAAACCAAATACAAGAGGCTTATAGGACACCAAATGTACAAAATTACAACAGATCTACACCAAGACACATTATAATGAAAATGCCTAGCAAACAGAACAAGGAGAGAATTTTAAAGGCCGCAAAAGAGAGGAATCAGATCACATATAGGGGGGGAGACCAATTCGTATCACAGCAGATTTTTCAATTCAGACACTCAAAGCTAGGAGATCATGGAACAACATATTCCAAGCTCTGAAGGAAAAGGGATGCCAACCAAGAATCTTATACCCAGCAAAATTAAGCTTTAGATTTGAGGATGAAATAAAACCTTCCATGATAAACAAAAGTTAAGAGAATTTACAAGTAGAAAGCCAGCACTACAGAACATCCTCGGCAAAATATTCCAGGAAGAGGAAAAGAAAAACAATGATGAAAATCAACAGAGGGAGGTATTACACTAAAGGAAAAAAACAATCAGAAGAGAAACCATGTCAAGGTAAATACCAGAAATAAAAATGGCTGGGAATATACAAAACACATCTCAATAATAACTCTGAATGTTAGTGGCCTAAACTCACCAATCAAAAGACATAGATTAGCAGATTGGATCAAAAAAACAGACCCAACAATATGCTGCCTCCAAGAGACTCATCTCATAGGAAAAGACATCCATAGGCTGAGGGTAAAAGGTTGGGAGAAATCCTACCACTCATATGGACAGAGGAAACAAGCAGGGGTTTCCATCCTCATATCAAATAAAGTAGACTTCAAGCTAAAGTCAATCAAAAGGGATAAAGAAGGACACTATATACTGCTCAAGGGAACCATACACCAACAAGACTTAACAATTATAAATATATATGTCCCAAACAATGGAACATCCATGTTCATCAAACAAACTCTCCTGAAGTTTAAGAGTCAAATTGACCACAACACAATATTTCTGGGTGACTTTAACACACCCCTTTCACCACTGGATAGATCTTCCAAACAAAAGCTGAACAAAGAAACTATAGAACTCAAAAACACAATAAACAACTTAGACTTAACTGACTTATATAGAATATTTCATCCTTCAACAAGTGAATACACTTTCTTCTCAACAGCACATGGAATCTTCACTAAAATAGACAATATACTAGGCCACAAAACAACTCTGAGCAAATACAAAAAAGTTGAGATACTACCCTGCATTCTATCCGACCATAATGGAATGAAATTAGAAATCAATGATAAAATAAGAAATAAAAGCTACTCTAACACCTGGAGACTAAATAATATGCTACTGAATGAACAATGGGTTGCAGAAGACATCAAGGAGGAGGTTAAAAAATTCTTAAAGGTAAATAAAAACACCAATACAACATACAGAAATCTCTGGAACACTATGAATGCAGTACTAAGTTCATTGCATGGAGTTTATTCCTTCAAAGAAGAAAAAGTCAACAAATAAATGAACTAACATTACCCCTCAAAGCCCTAGAAAAAGAACAAATGAACCTCCCATGCAGTTGAAGACAGGAAATAATTAAAATCAGAGATGAAATTAATGAAATTGAAACCAAAGAAACAATTGAAAAAATTGACAAAACAAAAAGTTGGTTCTTTGAAAAAATAAATAAAATTGACAGACCCTTGTCCAGGCTAACAAAGAGAAGGAGAGAGATAACTCAAATTACTAATATATGCGATGAAAAAGGAAATATCACAACAAACACTATGGAAATACAGGAATTAATTCAAAATTATTTTGAAAACCTGTACTCCAACAAAATACAAAACACCGAAGGCATCGACAAATTTCTAGAGTTGTATGATGTGCTGAAGGAGCCCCAATTAGGGAGATGGCTATTGCGGTCAGCTGGAAGCATAAGTTCCACCTGATAATAAGTATGTATGTGACGCACCTGTAAATGCACGTGAGGCACCTGCAAAGCTAAAGGTATATAACCGGGTGAAAGCGGTCGGAGTCAGGAGAATGAAGAATGAATTCATTCAGTCAGTCGTGCAGTCGCTCGGTCGGTCAGAAGAAGAGTTCGGGTCGGAGAAGAAGAACAGAATCAGAGCGGCCAGAACATAGGCAGAGCAGTTACAGAAGAGAAACCAGATAGAAGAAGTAATTGCTGGTCAGAGTCAAGCCGAGGCTCCCGAGGAAGAAAGAAGAAAGAAGAAAGAAGCTCTAAAAGCTAAGCTCTCTCTCTCTCTCGCTAAAGAAGAAAGAAAAATCTTTCTTTCTCTCTCTAAGCTCTAAGAAAGTAGAAGTAAAAGTAGTAGTATCTTTACTCTCCCTCCGAGAGTTTTCCTCCCGCGGCGTTGTGGCTGGCTACGACAGGCAGCTTACAATGTGCCCAAACTTAAGCAGGAGGATATACATAATTTGAACAGACCAATTTCAAGCGACGAAATAGAAGATGCCATCAGAAACCTATCAACCAAGAAAAGCCTAGGACCAGATGGATACACAGCTGAGTTCTACAAGACCTTCAAAGAAGAACTGATACCAATACTCTTCAATTTATTTCAGGAAATAGACAAAGAGGGAGTACTTCCAAACTCATTCTATGAGGCCAACATCACCCTGATCCCCAAACCAGGCAAAGACACATCCAAAAAAGAAAACTTCAGACCCATATCTTTAATGAACATAGATGCAAAAATTCTCAATAAAATTCTAGCAAAACGGATACAGAAACATATTAAAAATATAATACACCACGATCAAGTGGGGTTCATTCCAGGGATGCAAGGATGGTTCAACATACGGAAAACAATAAATGTAATTCACCACGTCAATAGACTCAAAGATAAGAACCATATGATTATCTCAATAGATGCAGAAAAAGCATTTGACAAAATACAGCACCCCTTCATGCTCAAAACACTAGAAAAACTAGGGATAACTGGAACATATCTCAACATCATAAAAGCTATATATGCTAATCCCCAGGCCAACATTATTCTAAACGGAGAAAAATTGAAAGCATTCCCTTTAAAAACTGGAACAAGACAGGGATGCCCTCTTTCACCACTTCTATTCAACATAATAATTGAAATGCTGGCCAGAGCAATAAGACAGATGAAAGAAATTAAAGGGATTCAGATAGGTAAAGTAGAACTCAAATTATCATTATTTGCTGATGATATGATTTTATACCTAGAAGACCCAAAATATTCCACCAGAAAACTTCTAGAACTCATAAATGAATTCAGCAAAGTAGCAGGATACAAAATCAACACCCATAAATCTAAGGCATTTCCATATATCAGTGACAAATCCTCTGAAAGGGAAATGAGGAAAACTACCCCATTTACAATAGCATCAAAAAAAATAAAATAAAATAAAATACTTGGGAATCAACTTAACCAAAGATGTGAAAGACCTCTACAATGAAAACTACAGAATACTAAAGAAAGAAATTATGGAAGACCTTAGAAGATGGAAAGATCTCCCCTGTTCTTGGATAGGCAGAACTAATATTGTCAAAATGACCATACTACCAAAAGCACTATACAGATTTAATGCAATGCCAATCAAAATCCCAATGACATTCCTCATAGAAATAGAAAAAGTAGTCATGAAATTCATCTGGAAAAATAAGAGACCCAGAATAGCTAAAGCAATTCTTAGTAAGAGGAGTGAAGCAGGTGACATCACTATACCAGACCTTAAATTATACTACAGAGCAATAGTAACAAAAACAGCATGGTATTGGCACCAAAATAGGCCAGTAGACCAATGGTACAGAATAGAAGACACAGAGACTAACACATATAATTTCAGTTATCTTATATTAGACAAAGGTGCCAAAAATGTATATTGGAGAAAAGATAGCCTCTTCAACAAATGGTGCTGGGAAAACTGGAAATCCATATGCAATAAAATGAAATTAAACCTTTATCTCTCACCATGCACAAAAGTCAACTCAAAGTGGATCAAGGATCTAGGAATTAGACCAGAGACACTACACCTAATAGAAGAAAAAGTAAGCTCTAATCTCCAACATGTTGGATTATGGCCCAAGTTCCTTAATAAGAATCCTGTAGCACAAGAATTAATACCAAGAATCAATAAATGGTATAGACTCAAATTACAAAGCTTCTTATCAGCAAAAGAAACAATCAGTGAGATGAACAGAGAGCCTACTAATTGGGAACAAATTTTTACCACATGCACGTCAGATAGAGCACTAATCTCTAGAAAATATAAAGAACTCAAAAATCATAACACCAAAAAAAACAAATAACCCAATCAATAAATGGGCCAAGGAACTGAACGGACACTTATCAGAAGAAGATATACAAGCAATCAACAAATACATGAAAAATGCTCAACCTCTCTGGCAATTAGAGAAATGCAAATCAAAACCACTCTAAGATTTCATCTCATACCAGTCAGAATGGCAGCTATTAAGAACACAAACAACAATAAATGTTGGAGAGGATGTGGAGAAAAAGGCACACTCATACATTGTTGGTGGGACTGCAAAATGGTGCAGCCAATATGGAAAGCAGTATGGAGATACCTTGGAAAACTTGGAATGGAACCACCTTATGACCCAGCTATCCCACTCCTTGGTCTTTACCCAAAACACATGAAAACAGCATTCTACATGGACACAGCCACATCAATGTTTATAGCAGCACAATTCACAATAGCTAAAGTGTGGAGCCAACCTAGATGCCCTTCAGTAGATGAATGGATAAAGAAAATGTGGTATATACACACAATGGAATATTACTCAGCAATAAGACAGAATAAAATCATGGCATTTGCAGGAAAATGGATGGAGTTAGAGAATATAATGCTAAGTGAAGTTAGTCAATCCAAAAAGACAAATGCCAAATGTTTTCTCTGATATAAGGAGGCCAATTCACAGTTGGGTTGGGATGGGAGCATAGGAGGATTAGAGGAATACTAGAATGGCCAATGGGGAAGGAGGGAAAGGGAGGGGGGCAAAAGGGTGAAGAAAGAAGAAAGAAAAAAAAAAAGATGGTAGAAAGAGATGGATATCATTACCCTAAGTGCATGTATGAAGTCACGAATGGTGTGAATATACTTTGCATATAACCAGAGATTTGTAAAAAAAATGTTCTATATGTGTAATATGAAATGTAATGCATTCTGCTGTCATTTATATCATCTTAGAATAAAAAATAATTTAAAAAAAGAAATGGAGGTAGAGAGAGACAATTTGAACATCTCTTTGGTGTTCAAGGAGAAGGTTAGAATATTTTTTTTTTTTAGTAGTCAAGTAAAAGTTTATTTGGGGGCTCACAGTTCCAGAGGTCTCAATCACAGAAAGCAGGCTCCATTCCTTGGGGCTCAAGGTGAGGTAGAATATCATGGTGAAAGAGTATGGCAGAGGGAAGCAGCTCACATGATGATCAGGAAGCAGAGAGAGAGACTCCACTTATCAGACACAAAACATATACCCCAAAGGCACAGCACAAGTGCCTGCCTCCTCCAGCCACACTCTACCAGCCTTCAGTTACTGTTAAGCAAAGAAAAAAAGATAAGGAAAAGTGGGCAGAGAAAGTTCTGTACACTAAAAGAAGAACACGGGTTGTGTTTGCAGAACACAGCCTGGGTGGGAAGAGGGTTAAGAGGTGAAATTGGAAGTATTCAATTTAAATTGTATATTAAAATTTTGTTTTCTTAACACATTTAGGGTATATGCTAAGTCACACAGTACATTTTTGTCTTTCTTAAAAATACTACTTGATCTCAAATTTAAGAATACCAAAAACTAGGGGCAAAAAAAGATTGGGGCCGGGCGCAGTGGCGCACGCCTGTAATCCCAGCACTTTGGGAGGCTGAGGCAGGAGGATCGCGAGTTCAAAGCCAGCCTCAGCAATGGCGAGGCACTTAGCAACTCAGTGAGACCCTGTCTCTAAATAAAATACAAAAAAAAAGGGCTGGGGATGTAACCCAGTGGTCGAGTGCCCCTGAGTTCAATCCCCGGTACCACAAAAAAAAAAAAAAAAAAAAAAAAAAAAAAGATTGGGAAGCTGTTGGTAAAATGATACAAAACTTCAGCTAGATAGGAGACATAAATTCAAGAAATATATTTTACATCATGGTGACTATAATAATGATATATTGCATATTAGAAAATTGCTAAGAAAGGAGATTTTAAGTGTTTTGAGTATTAAAATGTTCATGAAGGGGCTGGAGTTGTAGCTCAGTGGTAGAGCACTCGTCTAGCACGTGCGCAGACTGGGTTTGATCCTCAGCACCACGTAAAAATAAACATGTTGTGTACAACTAAAAGCAAATAAATAAATATTAAAAAAAATTGAAAAAAGTTTGTGAAGTAACACATATGTTAACTGGCTTGTTTTAGCCATTCTACAATGCACATGTATTTCATATTGTACACGATAAATATATATAATTTTGTCAATTAAAAATAAATGGCTACATACATAAAATAAGAAGAAAGAAGATAAAGGTAGAAATAGATATTAAAACATATTTAGAAAAGAAAAAAAATCTTATTTACAAAAGAGAGAGCCAGCAAAGCCAAATGTTTGTTCTTGGAAGAGATTAATAAAGCAAAACAAAATAGGCAACACTTCAAGACAAACAAGTTAAATAAAGCCAAACTATCAAGGATAGAAAAGGTGGCTCTGAATTTAATGTAAATAAGTAATAAGACTATTGTAAAAAAGCAAGGAGATATTGTAAACAAATTCATAATGAATTTCAACTTTGAATGAAATGGACAACTTCTTTAAACAATAAAACTTTATCTGGACTGAACTGCTTTCCAGTGTGGCTGTATCATTTTACATTCCAACCAGGAATGTCTAAAAGTCCCCAGGTTTTCCACATCTTTGCCAATAATTACATGTGTGTGCACACGTGTGTGCTATTAGGTGTTATGAAGAGTATCTCAGTATGGTCTTGATTACCATTTTTCTGATGGTTAATGATATTGAGTAACATTTTGTGTTTTTTTAAAGTCATTTTTTAGAGAACTTAAAAGTCACAGCAAAATTGAAAAGAAGGTACAAGAGATTTCCCCCACACACATAGCCTCCCCCTAGTATCAACACCCCCCATTAGAGTGGCACATTTGTTAAAATTCACGAGCCTACATAATGATGAACACATCAAAATCACACAGAGTCCAACAGTGTACATTAGGGTTCACTTTTGGTACTATGTATTCTATGAATTTGGATGAATGTATAATGACATGTAACTACCCATCATATAGAGTATTTTCACTGCCTTAAAATTTTCTATGTATCTGAATCTTTATTTAAAGGAAAGTGTTAAGTAGTGATCTGGAAAGGGGTGCTTAACTGGATGTTGTATCCTTTCATGATGACTAGAGGAGACAGCTCTTGCTAGTTTACTTGGAGGAGGGGGGATGATATTTACATTTTTGCCAAATGAAAATATATGTCCACAAAACTTGTGGTTTGGCAAAAATATATCACATATGTCCACCATTATAATATCATATACTTTCAATCTCCTCATAATCTTCTGTTCTCCACCTGTTCATCACTCCACAGCTTTCCCCTCAACCCTTGGAAACCACTGTTTCTTACTGTTCACAGCTTTGCTTTTTTTAGATGTCATATGTAAGAGCCTTAATGAGGAGGTAGCTAAGATGGTGACTGGCTGAGAGCCAAAGAGGAAGCATTTGTTTTCTCCTGACCTTAATGTATTCAACTAAGAATCTTTCTGTGCCCGTGAACACTGTGTGACGCACCTGTAAGTTGAGCTTGTGACACGTGTATACTTGTTAAGGTGAAGAGTATTTAACCAGGTAGGGTTGGAGTTGTGTGGGGGTTGTTGTAGTTGGAGAGAGAAGTCAAAAGAGAAAGCAGAATAAAGAACCTACTCATTCCCAATCTGCCTCCGAATTCTTTCCCGCTGTATCGTTGCTGCAGGTGGCAACAGCTACAGGCGGCAACAAGTGGTGGCCCATATGGGGAATTCAGAATCGGCAGGTAAGAACTGAGGAGTCTCTAGTCAGAGCGATTAAGATGGGCTCAAAAATGACAAAAATCCGAGCTGCTAAAGCTATTCAAGATTTATTAGAGATAGCTAAAGAATACGTGCTCTCAGTTGAACCTAGGACTCAGGATGGTACTAAGTCAGTTAGGACCAGTGAGAGTAGTAGTAGTGAGGAGGAATTAAGTAAAAGTGATCAAGAGAGCACAACCTCCACTGAGTCAGTTAGGACCAGTGAGGATAGTATTAGTGAGAAGGAATTAAGTAAAAGTGATCCTGAGAAAATGAGCAAAAGGAAATTAAGGAGGACCAAGATAAAGGACCGTCAAATGGAGGAACCACTTGTGCCCTCTGCTCCCCCATGGGTTGAATCACTTACAGAAACCATGAAGGGTCTTTCTAAACACTTGCGTGCCCTTGAAGCAGAGATTAACGGTCTTTCTGAGCGCTTACGTGCCCTTGAGTGTCAAAACTCGCAGGGACATTGGAATCTACCAGTATTTGAAAATCAAGACGAGCAAAGGTATCATCAATCTTTAGATTTCAAAACTATAAAAAATGTTAAAGAAGCAACAATGACATATGGACCCCAAGCTCCTTTTATCATAAGCATGATAGAAGCCCTTAATACTTTGAATTTAACTCCTTCAGATTGGAAAGGCTTATGTAAGGCAGTATTGAGCGGGGGACAATACTTGATTTGGAGGTCTCAATTCCAAGAGTTCTGTGTTGAAACAGCTAGAAGAAATGCGACTGCAGGATTTTCACACTGTAACATAGACATGTTAACCAGAGAAGGGCAATATGCTGGTTTACAGGCTCAGATTCAGTACGATCTGGAGTTTACGCTCAAATATACGCGGCAGCTGTTAGGGCATGGAAAACATTACAGGGAACTGGTGATTTACAGGGTAGCTTGTCTAAAGTGATTCAGGGACCTAATGAGCCATATGCTGACTTTGCTGATCGACTTTTGCGAACTGCAGGTAGAGTGTTTGGAGACGTTGATCAAGACATGCCATTAGTTGTTCAGCTGGCATATGAAAATGCCAACAAATATTGTCAAGACGCTATCAGACCTTGGAAAACCAAAAGGGACTTTCTATATATATAAGGCTATGTAAAGACATAAATGATGCATTTGTTACAGGAAATGTAATCGCAGCAGCCATGAGAGGTGCTTCTTCTCTTAATTTTACAAGAGGGGCTCGACCTAAAAGTTATTATAGTCAATCAGGTTATTTTAGAAAACAATATCCCTGAAGAAGGCAAGAGACAATAGAAATAAGACCAAGCTCATATCGTGCCCCAGGCCGCTGCCCCAGGTGTAAAAAAGGAAACCATTGGGCTAGTAAGTGCAGATCCAAAACTGATGTTTATGGTAACATTTTGTCTGGCAACTCAAAAAATGGGGCACGGGGCCCAATGCCCTGGGGCCCACAAATGTACAAGGCATTAGAGGAGGAGTATCCTCAAACATCCATCCAGATGATTCCTCGACATAATCCCTCTTACCCATTGACTCCCTTGTCAGAGGAAGAAGAGGAAGTGCAGGACTAGACTTCTGTTCCACTGCCCGAATAGTGCTAACACCTGAAATGGGGGTTCAACTGATTCCCACAGGAGTCAGGGGACCTCTTCCCTTAGGGACTGTAGTACTTATCCTCGGGAGAAGCTCTAAAAGCTTATCTGGACTTCAAGTGATTCCAGATGTGATAGATTCTGACTTTGGAGGAGAAATCAAGATTATGCTCAGTTCACCTCAGGCATTAGCTCTGTTAACCAAGGTGATAGAATTGCTCAGCTGCTTCTCCTTCCCAGTTTACATGACTCATTTAAGAGTATGCCTCAAAATAGGAACAATAGGGAATTTGGTTCCACTGGCTCAGGACCTATGGCTTGCTGGGTTCAGGTTTGTTCACAGAGGCCTATGGGCAAAATAAAAATTCAAGGAATAGAGATGGAGGGGTTGATTGACACTGGAGCTGACTCTTCCATTATCAATGTATGACAATGGCCCAAACACTGGCCTTTGCAAAAGGCTTCAACTAGTTTGAGAGGCTTGGGATATTCTAATAGCCCAGAACAAAGTGCAACAGTTTTAAAATGGGAGGATGATGAAGGGCATCAAGGAACATTTCAGCCTTATGTTTTGTCCAGCTTGCCAGTTACTTTATGGGGAAGAGATGTTTTGCAACAAATGGGAGTACACCTCGCAAACAAGCCTGCAGGTGTTAATAATAAAAGATGGAGTCACAGGGAAAAACAGGGATATGTTCCAGGTAAACAACTAGAAAAAAATCTACAGGGTGATCCTAACCCTACTGAGCTTAAAGGAAATCGTCATCAAAAAAGTATAGGATATTTTTTTTAGGGGCCACTGAGAAAACAATTTTGAAAATACCATGGCTTTCTGATAAGCCAGTTTGGGTCCCTCAGTGACCCCGATCTAGAGAGAAATTACAAGCGGCCCACCTACTAGTCCAAGAACAACTAGAAGCAGGACATATAGAACCTTCTACCTCTCCCTGGAATTCCCCCTTATTTGTGACTAGGAAAAAATCAGGAAAATGGTGATTATTACATGATCTTAGAGAAATCAATAAAACTGCAAATTATGGGCCTTACTCAACCTGGACTTCCTAATCCTATAGCTATTCCTAAAAATTTCCATCTTATAACCCTTGATATAAAGGATTTTTTTTTTTCTATTCCTTTACATCCTCTGGATGCCCCCAGGTTTGCTTTTTCAGTTCCCTCTATTAATAATGATGGACATGATCAAAGATTTCAGTGGAAAGTTTTACCCCAGGGTATGGCTAATAGCCCTACTATGTGTCAAATCTATGTAGATAAAGTTATTCAGCCTATCAAGAACAAATACCCAGAGCTTATGTGCCTCAATTATATTGATGATGTTTTGCTTGCTCATCCTAATCAAGAAGTCCTATTCACCATATTTAGCGATATATCAGAAAACTTCAAATGATATGGACTAAACATTGCTGAAGAAAAGGTTCAAACTAGATCTCCAATATTATATCTAGGATTCCAAATTATGGATACTTTTATTAGGCCTCAAAAATATTAATAAATAAGGAACATCTAGCTACTCTTAATGATTTTCAAAAATTGCTGGAAGACATTAATTGGCTTCGCCCTACACTAAGCCTCACTACTGGCCAATTAAAACCCTTATTTGATATCCTTCACAGGAACCCTGATCCATCTTCACCGCGAACATCCACTCCAGATGCTAGGGAAGCTTTAAAGTTGGTAGAAAAGGCCATTGAAGGATCCCATTGTGATAGAATTGATTTTATTCGACCGCAGATATTGATCATTATTTCTTCACAATATACACCCACAGGAGTATTTTGGCAACAGGGGCCTTTGTTATGGATACATTTGCCCGTCTCTCCTAAAAGTACAATTGAGTCTTATACCTCCATGGTGGCTAAACTTATTCTTCAAGGACTTAAGACTTCTACTAAAATATTTGGCATTCATTCCGCTACTATTATTACTCCCTATTCATCATCACAGGTTGAATATTTATGCTTCAATGATAATGATTGGGCTATAGCTAGATGCTCTACTTCTGCAAATTTTGATAACCATCTTCCTAAGTCTCCTATACTATCTTTTTGTATCAATCATCCTATTATATTTCCACAGGTAATAAAAAATCAACCTATTCCTAAGGCATTAAATGTATTTACAGATGGGTCTTCTAATGGTACTGCTGTAGTAGTCACTCAAAAAGAAAATATGATTCATATTACTGCCCATAAATCAGCTCAACTGGTAGAGCTAGAAGCTGTTATTATAGCTCTTGAAAGTTTTAGAGAACAGCCCATAAATATTTTTTCAGACAGCCACTATATTGTACATGCCGTCCCTAAATTGGAGCTAGCAGGTCCAATAGCACCTCATACTCCAGCCTTTAAATTGTTTTTTCAAATTCAAAATCTTCTATGGGAACGTAAATAACCTTTGTTTATTGGACATATCATAGCTCATACTAATTTGCTGGTCCTCTACATGAAGGTAATCAAAAGGCCGATGCCCTTACTCAAACAATCTTTATATTTTCAGCTGTTCAACAAGCTACCTCTCAATTCCATTCTCAATTTCATGTTAATAGTACTACTTTATAACAAAGTTTCAAAATAACTAAAGATCAAGCTCAAACAATTGTGAAGGCTTATCAATCTTGTGTGACACATTTGCCCAATCCACATTATGGGGTTAACCCAAGAGGATTAATGCCCAATCATTTGTGGCAGATGGATGTCACTCATGAGCCAAGTTTTGGAAAATTGCAATTTATTCATGTGACCATAGATACATGGTCAGGCATGATTTTTGCTTCCTTACATGCTGGAGAAAAAGTTAAAGATGTTACATCTCATTGTTTACAAGCTTTTGCTGCACCGGGCATTCCCAAAATGCTTAAAACAGACAATGGCGCTGCATATACGTCCTCATCTTTCAAACAGTTTTGTGCAAAATTCAGTATACTTCATAAGACTGGTATTCCGTATAATCCTCAAGGCCAAGGTATAATTGAACGAGCTAATCGTACACTCAAACTTATGCTTTTGAAACAAAAAGAAGGAAATTGGACAAATCTTAAAGATAGATTATCCGTTGCCCTTTTTACTTTAAATTTTTTAAACTTTGGATTCTAAAGGATATTCGGCTGGAGACAGACACTGGAATCCACATCAACAACATAAACTTTTGGTTTACTTGAAGGATGTACTTTCAGGCACATAGAAGGGCCCAGACCCAGTATTAATTTGCGGGAGAGGATCTGTTTGTGTTTTTCCACAGCACGAGTCCTCGCTGGTATGGATACCATCAAGATTAATAAAACAGGTACCAAATCAAAAGGGCCAAGATGAAGTTGTTGTGGAATGATTCCCTTAAAAGAGGTATCAATCCGCGCACCTGCGCAAGTTTATCTCTTTTCCGACAAGGGAACCTCATCTTTGCCTTTTCAGCTAAGAAACTTTAAAGCTGCGCGCTTTTTCCTTCAATACATTCACAACTTAAGTCTCATTCCTCCCGGCCAAGATGAGTGGATCTCTCTTTAGTGTGCACACAATTGTGATTTTTCTTTTTTATATATGTCTTTATGTCTGTGCGCTTGTCTAGATTTCATGTAAATGTGACGTCACAAATATATGTCTTTATGTTTGTACATCTGTCCAATGTGATGTCACAAATAACAAAAACCGAGCGCTCATGAAAATTAAAAAAAAATTGTATCCAAATAACTTTAATTCATTTAAGTTAAAAATATTCAAAATTGGGTAAATAATTTAAAAATGAAGGTACTTTCAAACTTAATTTGTAAGTATCTCTAGGACTTCTCTTCAGCAAGGAATATGACTAATACTGTATAGCCTGATATTTTGGTATTTGACTTGGGATTGTTTATTTGTAATTAACTTTGTTATACAGCTGATTAATTTAAATTGTTTCTACATGCATATTCATAAAAGGTTGCTGTGTATGCAGAGGCTCAAAAGTTCCAGCTAACAAAATATTTTTCTATAATGCTCTTAGTCTTCTTTAATCCATTCTAAATGTGATATTTTGCCAGCTAATGTTTGTGAGAGTTCAAGCAGCAATGTGTGTGAGCAGAGATCAACTTCAGATACCTGAAGATCTAATAATTCTATTTTTTAGTTTGAATTGTACTCCTACAACTCGCTTCTTGACTCAGTGCTGGAATGGCACTGCCTTTCCTCTAATGATTGTTGCTTGAGTTTCTAGGTACATCCCTATGCCAGTCTTAGCGGGCCCTGAAGATTTGCCGGTGGAATTGTCTAGACATAAAAGAGACGGCTGATGCTGCTACAGCTGCAGGGATCGCAATCGCTACAAGCATCCCTGCTACTCAAGTATTAAACAACCTCACCAGCAGTGTGGCCTCTACTCTGCATGCACGAGGCCTCCTAGATCAACGTGTTAGCAAGTGGACATTTTGATAGATCTTTCTACTATAGGATGTTTGGTACATTGTACAGGACAATGGCTTGTGGGTACCACTTTTCTTATCCCTAGTAGGGCAGCTGATTTGTCTAGAGAACTCAGTGCGTTACTTTATGGAACTTAGGGCAGCTGATTTGTTTAAAGAACTTGTTACGCTATTTAATGGAACTTGGCTCGTCAGCACAAAGCTTACCGCCTTAGAACTGGAGCATCTCCTCATGATTGGTTGGCTCGATTGGACGGCTGGTAGTCAATGACAGGAAAGTCTCATGTGGCCGACATATCAACCTAAGACAGGAGTCAAGGGCACAGACTTGATTATCCAATGATGGGTAAGAATGTTGGTTGCACATGTGGATGCCTAAGATAGGCACAGTCGATCCTGATGTGGTGAGGGTTCACCCATTTATTTATCCCTCTTTTAAAACAAAAGGGGGGAAATGTAAGAGCCTCAATGAGGAGGTAGCTAAGATGGCGGCTGGCTGAGAGCCAAAGAGAAGGCATTTAATTGTTTTCTCCTGACCTTAATGTATTCAACTAAGAATCTTTCTGTGCCCGTGAACACTGTGTGACGCCCCTGTAAGTTGAGTTTGTGACACATGTATACTTGTTAAGGTAAAGAGTATTTAACCAGGTAGGGTTGGAGTTGTGTGGGGGTTGTTGTTGGAGTTGGAGAGAGAAGTCAGAAGAGAAAGCAGAATAAAGAACCAACTCATTCCCAATCTGCCTCCGAATTCTTTCCCGCTGTATCGTTGCTGCAGGCGGCAACAGCTACAGGCAGCAACAGTCATATATTTAGAATAATGCAGTATGATGCTTTCATATTGGTTTGTTTTACTTAGTAGTGTGTATTTATGGATACTCCAAGTCTTTTCATGGCTTGATAACTCATTTCTTTTTAATGCTGAATAATATTCCACTGTGTAGATATGTTGCCATTGATTTATCCATTCACCTACTTAATGGAATCCAGATCCCTTCCAAATTTTGGCAATTATGAATAAGGTTGCAAATATCTGTATGCAGATTTTTGTTGGCGAGGTTCTCAACTTTTTGGGGTAAATACCAAGGAGTATGACTGCTGGATCATACGGGAAGAGTATGTTTAGTTTTGTAAGAAAATGATTAACTGTTTTCCAGAGTGATTATACCATTCTGTATTTTCACTAGTAAGAAATGAGAGTACCTGTTATATATCCTTAACCCACATGTAACATTGTCAGTGTTCTGGATTTTGGCCATACTAACAGATATTTCATAGTGCTGTCTCATTGTTTTAATTTGCCTTTCCCCCATAACATATGATGTTGAACATCTTTTCATATGATTACAGGTGTGTCTTTTGAAAATAGTTTGTCCTAGGTCTATGGCTTGTCTTCTTATTCTCCTGACAGTATCTTTCACAGGACAGATATTTCCAATTTTAATAAAGTCCAGTTTATCACATTTTCCTGGATTATGCTTTTGGTGTTGTATCGAAAAAGCCATCTCCATGCCCAAGGTTATATAGGACTCCTTCTGTTATCTTTTAGGAGTTTGATAGTTTTGAAATAATTTTTGTGGAGAGGTGTAAGGTCTATGCTTCGATACTTTTTTTTTTTTTTGCATGCTTTTCCAGTATCACTTGTTGAAAATACTCTTTTCTCCTTTCTATTACCTTTGTTATTTTGTAAAAGTTCAGCTAACTACCCTTATATGGGCCATTTATGGGGTCTTTATATTGTTCCATTGATTTATTTGCCTATTTATTTCCCCACAAATACCACATTGTTTTGAATACTGTAGCTTTATAGAAAATCTTGATTTTGGGTAGTGTTAGTCTTCCAACTTTGTTCTCATGTTGGTTATTCTAAGTCTTTTGCCTCTCCACATAACCTTCAGAATCAGTTTGTTTATATCCACAACGTGAATTGCTAGCATTTTGATTGTGACTGAAAGTTGGGATTGCAAATAACTTACAGATCAAGTTGAGAACAAGCAACATCTTAACAGTATTGTGTCTTCCAATCCATAAACATGGAATCTCTCTCCATTTATTTATTTTTTGATTTTTTTCATCAGAGTTTTCCTCATATCTTACACATACTTATTAGATTTATACTGAAGTATCATTTTTGGTGTTTATGTAATGGTATTGTGTTTTTAATTTTCAAATTCTGTCTATTCATTGTTGGTATATAGAACAGTGATTGACTTTTGTATATTAACCTTGTATCCTGTAATGTTGTTATACTTATTATTTCCAGGTGTGTCTTTGCAGATTCTTTTAAATCTCTATGTGTATAGTAATGTAATGTCATTTGCTTTCTTCCTAATATGTACATATTTTTTGTCCTATTATTTTAGCTAGTAATTCTAATGTGTTGAAAATTTGTGGTGAGAAAGAATATCTTTACTGTATATCTGATACTAGTGGGAAAACTTCTAGTTTCTCCAAATTAAGCATGATATTAGCTGAAGGATTTCTATAGATATTACTTATCAAGTTAGGGAAGTTTTAACATTCAATGTGCTTATTGTATATTTTCATTATTCTTTGGAGAACTGTCTATTCAGGTTCTTTTCCCATTTTTGATTGGGTTGTCCTTTTATTGTTACTTATAAGTGCCTTCATGTTATTCTGAGTAATAGTCCCTGATTAGATAAATTATTTTCAAAAGTTTTCTTCCATTCCATGGGTTGTCTTTTCTCATCTTTCATTTAGAAAGAAGTCCAACTTATCTACACTTTCTCTTTTGCAGTTGTACTTTTATGTCATAACTAGAAAATATTTGACTACTCCAGATCATAATGTTTTAGTCCTACATTTTTAAGAGTTTTAGTTTTACATCTTACACTTAGGTTTACAATTTTTTTTTTTTAGTTACTTTGCATGTTATTTGAGGAAGAAATCATTTTTTATGTGGCCATAGAGCTGTCTCGGTACTACTTGTTTTTAAAAAAGCTGAACAACTGTCTTTCTGCATTGAATTGTCTTGGCAGTATTGTTGAAAATCAGTTGACCATGAATGTAAGCTATTTATTTCCAGACTCTAAATTCAATTCCATTGATCTATCTGTTCATCCTTATGCCAGAATCATAAAGTCTTGATGTTTAATTTGGTGTGAGTTTTAAAATCAGAAATAAATTCTTCATCCTATCTCTTTCTCTCTCTCCCTCTCTCTCTCCTCTCTCTCTCTCTCTCTCTCTCTCTCTCTCCTTTCTTCCTTCTCTCCATCTCTCCCTCCCTCCCTCTCAATTTGACTCTCTTTTAAACATGCTTTGGATCTTCTGGATCCCTTGTATTTGCATATGAGATTGTCAGTTCCTAGGTGGTGGTAACTAAAAACAAACTAGGGTTTTCATAGGGTTTGGTTGAATTTGTAGATCAATTAAGGGGATCCATTTTAACAATGTCCATAACTTATCCATGAATATGGAATGTTTTTCTTTATTTTTAGCTCTTCTTTACCATATGTGGATTTGTTAAGAATATTAAATTTGTGCTTATTTTTAAATGATTTAGTATTTTATTCTCTTTGATGCTATACTGATGGGATTATGATCTCAATTTCATTTTCAGATATTTATTGATAGTATTAAAATACAATTGATTTTTATTTAAAGATACAATTATTTGTGCTAATTGATCTTGCACCCTGCTGAACTTGTTTACTAATTATAAATTTTTAGTGGATTCCTTATGGTTCTCTATGTAAAATCACATCATCTGCAAATATAGTTTCAAATGTGCATGTTTTTTATTTTAATTTCTTGTCTAACTATCCTAGTTTATAGTGGCAGTACAATGTTGTGGAAAAAAGTGAAAATAGACATCATATTCTCATTCTTGATCCTAGGGATAAAATGATTAGTCTTTAAGTACAAAGTTATAGATTTTTAAAAGATTTTTTTAAATCAGGTTAGAACTATTTCTAGTTCACTGAATATTTTTGTAAAATTGTGTTTGCTTTTGTCAAATGCTTTTACTGTGTTGTTTTCATCCTTTATTCTATTGATGTGGTGCACTATACTTAAGTTATAGATTTTTTAAATATTTTTTTTAATCAGGTTAGAACTATTTCTAGTTCACTGAATATTTTTGGTAAAATTGTGTTTGCCTTTGTCATATGCTTTTACTGTGTTGTTTTCATCCTTTATTCTATTGATGTGGTGCATTATACTCATTTATATCCAGATCTTTAACTGGCTTTGAACTTCTGAGATAAATATCATTTGATCACAATGTATTATTCCTTTTACACATTGTTGGATTTAGTTTGCAAGTGTTTTGCTAAAGAATTTTAAATCTAACTTTTTAAAAGTTACTGGTCTGTGGTTTTCTTGTTTTATTATCAAAGCAATGTTTCCTCAAATAATACATTAGAAAGTGTCCCCTGCTCCTCTGATTTTGGGAAGAATTTCTGAAGCAACAATGTTTATTCATCTTTCAATATATGGTAGAATTAACTGGTGAAGTCATCTGGGATTGGGATTTTCTTTGTGGTAAATATTTTATTACTCATTCAATATAATTATTTGTGATAGATATTTTCAGATTTTCTAATTTTTTCTTAGGTCAGTTTTGATAGGTGTGTCTTTCAAGGAATATGTTTATTTTATCTATGTTATCTACTTTTTGGACATTCAGTTAATACAACTCCTTATAGTTCTTTATATTTTTCTAAACTTCACAGTAATGCCCTATCTTTTTTTCTTTATTTTAGTAATAACTCTTACCTCTTTTTTTATCGCTTGGTCTACTTAAAATTTTCTCGATTTTGTTGTTCTGGAACCCAACTTTTGATTTCACTTTTTTCCTATTCTCTACCTCATTAATTTATGCTTTAATCTTTATTATTTCCACCATTTGACCCAGTTATCGCACTCCTCAACATATGCCAAAAGGACTTAAAATCAGCATACTATAGTGACATGGCCACATCCATGTTCATAGCAGCTCAATTCACAATAGCTAAGCTATGGAACCAAACTGAAACAGTTGAATGAACAAAGAAAATGTAGTATATATACACAATGTAATATTACTCAGCCTTAAAGTAGAATGAAATCATGACATTTGCTGGTAAATGGGTAGAACTATAATGCAAAGTGAAATAAGCCAAAGGCCACATGTTCTCTCTGATATATGGGTGCTGACTCACAATAAGCCAGCAGGGGGAGGGAAGAATAGAAGTTCACTGGATTAGACAAAGGAGAATGAAGAGAAGGGAAGGAAGATGGGAATAGTAAAGACAATAGAATGACTCGACATAACTCTTCTATATTCATATATGAATACATAACCAGTATAACTCCACATCATGTAAAATCACAAAAATAGGAAGTTATACTCCTTGTATGTATTATATGTCAAAATACCACCTATTGTCATATATAATTAAAAATAATAAATAAAAAATTTTTTAAAAGATAATGAGTGAAAAAAGGAAAATGTGATATATATACATATACATATACATATGCACACTTACATTGTCTATTAGTTTTATGTATTCATATATATTTATATACATTTAGTTTTATTATATTTTTCAACCATAAAAATGAAGTAAGTCCTGCCATTGTAAGGGCATGGATTTTGAAAAAATATAAAATACAATCAGCCAGACACAGAGAGACAAATGCTATAAGATTTCACTTACATGTGGAACCAAAAAAAAAAAAAAAAATTTGAACTCAGAAGCAGAGAGTAGAAAAGTGGCTATTAGGGGCTGAGGGATGGGAGAAATGGGAGATATTGGTCAAAGGGTATAAACTTAAGTTCTAAGATCAAGAAGTTCTGGAATTTAATGAATACTGTGGTGATTGATACATATGTTATTAATTTGGTTGTATAATCATTACCCAATGCATACAGATCATTGTGCATATATAGTCACTTTCAATTTGATATTTTGAAAAAGAATTAGGCTTGAGCCAGAGTTTGAAGGAAAAACAAATGCAGGGCTTTGAAAAAGTATATATTCTGACATTTTTATAGGTGGATTAAAAATTTAAAATTTCAAAGATTCTCTGAACTTCATTTTGTAGCAGCACTACAGCAAGAATGGAGATTTTGAGAATCTTTACATGCCCTAGAGATCTACTTCTTGAATAAACAGTTATGTGGTATTTTGTAATTATTTCCCAAGTCACTGAACTTCACTTCAATTTGAAACAGTCACAAGAATGACAAATACAGTAGAATTGGCCTAAACTATTCAAGTATCTTAAAAGGACACAGAGAGTGTTTTTCATGATTTCTATATAACTGGCATTTAATAGAAGTAGTAATATGTAGATTACATGGAAATCAACATAAAGAAACTATATTTTATTTAAAAACTACTTGCAGTTCCCTTTTGCTTCATTTAAAATTTTTTTTATTAATATAGCCATTGGATGCTTAGTATATATCAGTATTTGCCAGACCTTGTGCTGATCTCAGAGTATAAAATATGGCCACATATGTTGCTATCAAGAAAATCAATACTTACATAACACATAGCCATGAGAGCCCCCAGAGGCTGTGTGTGTGTGTGTATGTGTGTGTGTGTGTGTGTGTGTGTGTGTGTGTGTGTGTTAGAGGAAGAGAAGGAGCCAAGAAAAGCTTTCTGCAGGAGATGATATTGGCAATGAGGATCAAGGCTGAGTGGGAGTGTAAACATCTGATTGGGGGAGGCATCCTGTAGACAGGTGACATGATCAGAAGTCTAGAGTGAGAAATAGCATGGTATACAAAGGAAACTACAGGCAATTCAGTAATGCTGGAATGGAAAGCGTAAAGATGGGTGACCATGGTTCAAATCGAGGATGAGAATCTGGCAGGGCCCAGATTGTTGAGAGAGTATGGATTTTGGAGAGCTATTGAAGGGTTTTGCACAACTGCTAAGAAAAAGGTTTGGGGGGAAAAAAAGGGAAGACTAGACATTTGGAGACAAAATAGGAAGCTGTCCAGGTCATTCAGATGAAAAATGACAACTGTATAAATAAGGACAATGATAATAATGATGACTAAGAGAGAGAATACACTAAACACTTATTTAGGATGTCAATTCCAAGGACTTGAAATTGCTGATATTTATGTTTGGATGGAAGAAGAAGAGTCTGCGAGGAAGACTAAGAAGAATGTATGTAGCGGTCAAGGTGAATGAGAGAGGAACAATTCTTCAGGAACCAAGAGGATGTCAGTACAATGATGTACAGCATCTTAACCTGCACCTATGACCATCAGACACTACCAAAAGGCCTTGCAAGTTCCTGATTGAAATGTGGCTCATGCTTAATCAAAATAATTTCTTGAAAAATTATTTTATGTACCAAAAACATGTGTTGCTTTTTGAATGAGGGTGATAGTAGCAGACTCAGATATAATACTGGTTATTGGAATGACTATATATTTTTATTTAATCTTTTGAAAACACAAATGGTATATTAATATATTTCTCATCAATTTTTTTCTTTAATTATCCCCACAAATTCAGAAAGCTAACTCAGAAATATTGCAGTTATTCAGAAAAACTCTCTCCAACTAGCCTTAGTTTCTTATTTATTCATTTGTGTATAATCACACAATGAAAGTACTTCATTATTTTTTTTTTTACCATAGCAGGCTAATAAGTACATCTCTCATTTAAAACTTTATTTTCTTGCCTCTTAGATAAAACAGCATTCAGAATTTCCTCTCAATAGTCCATCTCAAAGATGTGGATGCTCTTCTTCATTCTCAGAAATAGCTGGAAACATTCAAATCGTTTTAGGAATATCAGCTCCTTTAATACCCTTTCCTCCATGGAGCCATGTTAGGGACCCAGAATATAGCTATATTTTAAGCTAGTTCAGTAATCCTTTTAAAATTATTTCTTATCAATTTATACATAATAACACAAAATTATATACTTGAATGGGGTATGATTGATATAATCATGTGATGTTTCAGTATATGTACATACTGTGTAATCTTTAAATCAAGTTAAACATATCCATCTCCTGAAAGTTATCACTTACTTATGATCAAACATTCAAAATCCCTTTGTCAAGCTTTTTGAAATGTATAGAACATAATAATTACCTGTGGATACCCTACTGTAAAACAACACACAGAGACTTTTTACTCCTTTCTCACTGTAACTTGGCTCCTATTGATCCACCATTCCCCGACCCCTACTCTCCCTGACCTCTCAACTGCTATGAGATCAACTGCTATGAGATCTATTCTCAGATATTATGAGATCAACTGTTAGATTCCACATAAGAGTGACATCGTATCGTACTTGCCATTCTATGCCTGGCACGTCTCACTCAGCAGAATGATCTTCAATTCCATCCACTTTGTTGCAAATGACAGGATTTTGTTCTTTCCGCAGTGTATATGTATCACATTTTCTTTATCCTTTCATTCACTGGCGATCACGTCAGCTGTTTCCATTTCTTGGCTCTTGTAGTGCTGCATTCAAGGTGGGAGTGCAGATATAGCTTTGACAGGCTGATTTTAATTTAATTTGGATACATCTCCAGTTAAGGGATTGATGGGTCATACTGGAGTTTTGTTTTTAATTTTTTCAGGAACCTCCATACTGTTTGCATGATGGATGTGTGAATTTGCATTGCTCCTGGCACTGTGCATTTGCCACATCCTCTCTAGCACCTGTTTTCCTTGTCTTCTTGATAATAACCAAGCTTATTGGGGTGAGGTGATATTGCAATGTAGATTTAATTCACATTTCCCTGATAATTCATGATGTTGGCCATCTGTATGCCTTCTTTTGAGAAAAATCTATATCTGTTGCCTATTTTTTCGATTGTATTATTTATTTTTATGCTCTAAAGATTTTGGAGTTCCTTGCATATTCTGGATATTAACCCTTTGTCAGATGCACAGTTTGTAAATATTTTCTCTCATTTTGCAATTTGCCTCTTCACTTATGTTTGCTTTCTTTGCTGTGCAGATGCTTTGTAGTTTGATGTAATCATATTTGCTTTTTGTATATTTTTTATTTGTTCTTATTAGTTATACATGATAGTAGAATGTATTTTGACATATTATACATACATGGAGTATAACTTCTTATTCTTCTGGTTGTACATCATGTAGAATTACATTGGTCATGTATTCATATGTGAGCATATGATTGTAATGTCCAATTCATTCTAGTATCTTTCCTATTCCTATTACCCCTCTCTTCCCTTCATTCTCTTTAGTCTAATTCACTTCTATTCTTCCCTACCCCCTCCCTTATTATGAGTTAGCATCTGCATATTAGAGAAAACAACTGACCTTTGGTTTACTAAGATTGGTTTATTTCACTTAGCATGATATTCTCCAGTTCCATCCATTTACTACTAAATGCCATAATTTCATTCTTCTTTAAGGCTGAGTAATATACCATTGTGTATATATCACATTTTCATTATCCATTCATCTGTTGAAGGGCATCAAAGTTGGTTCCATAGCTTAGCTATTGTGAATTGAGCTGTTATAAACATTGATATGGCCACATCACTATAGTATGCTGATGGGTATAAACTGAGGAGTGAGGTAGCTGGGTCAAATGGTGGTTCCATTCCCAGTTTTCTGAGGAATCTCCATACTGCTTTCAAGAATGGTTTCACCAGTTTGCAGTCCCACCGGCAATGTATGAGTGTACCTTTTCCCCAACATCCTCACCAACATTTATTGTTACTTATATTCTTGATAATTGCCATTCTGACTGTAGTAAGATGAAATCTCAGTGCAGTTTTAATTTGCATTTCTCTAATTGCTAGTGATGCTGAACATTTTTTTCATATCTTTGTTGATCATTCTTATTTCTTCTTCTGTGAAGTTGTGAAGTGTTTGTTCAGTTCCTTTGCCCATTTATTAATTGGGTCATTTTTGTTGTTGTTGTTGTTTGTTGTTTTGTTTGGTTTGGTGTTCAGCTTTTTGAGTTCTTTATATATCCTGGAGATTAGTGCTGTATCTGAGGTGCAGGTGGCAAAGATTTTCTCACTCTTCATGTTCTTTATTTTTTTTTTGTGGTGCTGGGGATTGAACCCAGGGCCTTGTGCATGGGAGGTAAACACTCTACCAGCTGAGCTATATCCCCAGCCCTCGCTCTTCATGTTCTTGATTGTTCCCTTTGCTGTGAAGAAGCTCTTTAGTTTGATACCATCCCACTTATTGATTCTTGATTTTACTTCTTGCATTTTAGAAGTCTTGGTGAGGAAATCAGTTACTAAGCTGACATAATGTAGATTTGGGCCTACATTTTCTTCCAGTTCTCGGGTCTAATGCCTAAGTCCTTTATCCACTTTGAGTTGGGTTTTGAGCAGGATGAGAGACAGAAGTTTAATTTCATTTAGCTACATATTGATTTCTGGTTTTCCCAGGACCATTGGTATGTTTTTGGTTCTTTTGTCTAGTATGAGATAACTGTATATATGTGGGTTTGTCTCTGTGTCTTCTATTCTGTACCATTGGTCTACATGTCTGTTTTGGTGCCAAAATGGAAAAAAATTGAAAGCATTCCTTCTAGAAACTGGAACAAGTCAAGAATGCCCTCTTTCTCCACATTTATTCAACATTTACCTTGAAACTCTAGCCAGAGCAATTAGACAGAAGAAAGAAATTAAAGGGATACAAGTAGGAAAAGAAGAACTCAAACTATCCCTATTTGCAAACAACATGATTCTGTATTCAGAAGACCCAAATAATTCCACCAGAAAACTTCTAGAACTCATAAATGAATTCAGCAAAGTATCAGGATATAAAATTAACACCCATAAATCAATTGCATTCCTATACATTAGTGATGAATCTACTGAAGGAGAAATTAGGAAAAATATCCCATTCACAATAGCCTCAAAAAATATTCAGCAATCAATCTAATAAAAGAGGTGAAAGAACTCTACAATGAAAACTACAGAACAGTAAATGAAGACGGAAATTGAAGAAGACCTTAGAAGATGGAAAGATCTCCTATGCTCTTCAACAGGTAGAATTAATATTGTCAAAATGACCATACTACCAAAAATGATATACAGATTTAATGCAATTTCTATTAAAATTCCAATGATGTTCTTCATAGGAATAGAAAAAGCACTCATGAAATTCATTTGGAAAAATAAAAGACCCAGAATAGCCAAAGAAATCCTTAGGGAGAAAAGAGAAGCAGGAGGCATCACAATACCAGAACTTAAATTATACTTCAGAGCTGTAGTAGCAAAAATGGCATGGTATTTGCCCATTTTTAGCTTAGTTTCCTGCACTTTGGGGGTCTTAAATGAAATGGAGTTACAATACTCAACAGGAAATCTAGGCTAAGCCATTTATGAAACCATAAATAATCATTAGTAAAAGAAACATCACTCATTTTTTAAAGACTCGGGTAATTATTTAAACTAGCATAGGGATTGAAGCAGGAAGAAGAAGCATTATTTCCATATTAGAAATTCTGTTGGAATGTAACCTTTAAATCTAAGGATTTATGATATGTTCATAATAATTAGAAATTCTCTTCTCTGTTTACTGGGGAGCCAGTGATACTTTGATTGCCAACTACGCAGAAATTTCTTAAGAAAAAAATGATCATTCCAAATTCCTGTAGGTATTACTAGTGACAGATTATAAACATCTTATTTCTAAAAGTTTTATTTTTCTGAAAGACTCAAAAATGCTAGAGATTCAACACTTTAATTAGAGTATGTGGCATCAGATAAGAATGTGTAGATTGGGAAAATACAAATGAGATATCTAATAATATCTCAAAAGTGTACAAGTTTATAAGGGAAGCTTGAATTGGACTGAAAAGACAAGGTTATATCCTAAAAATTTAATATGTGATTCTATACCTTTAATTTTCTTGTATCTTTTAAATATTGTTCTTCACCTCACTTGATTTTCACCTTTCATATTGATAGATCAATGAATTTTATGTTCATATATTTTAAAAAGGAGCAATTTGGAATTATGCTTCTGAATCACTACCTGCCAGAAAATTCTAAGAGATTGTCTGCTACACAACATTTAAAACCTATAATGGGCTGGGGATATAGCTCAGATGGTAGAGTGCTTGCCTTGCATGCACAAGGCCCTGGGTTCAATCCCCAGCATCATTAAAAAAAAATTCTCATCACCCAGGAGGTAATTAAGATCTCAAAGAATCTCTTCCCCTCCCTACCCTTAAAAAACATTATAGAATGGCCAGAACACCAAAAAAACTGGGGTTTTCCTCAGGTCTGAATCATGGGCAGTGGAGAAGGGAGGGATTTGAAAAAGGCCACATCTGAAAATGGACTCAAAAGACAAACAGTAGAGAATGGCACACTGGGACTCACACATACCTCTGCCTCCCAAAAGAAACAGCACATTCAATTTGAAGGGAGACTTCCTAATCCTTCACATATACCAAAGGACTCCCACCACCAATAGAGTTTAAGCAATGATCTTGTAATCATGGGTTACTGATTACACAAGAAGGCAAGTAAAGACAACAGCATACTTAGAGCTCATATTTTTAAATTGCACTAGGCAAAATGTAGGAAAGCTATATATAAACTATTTTCAAAATTCAACAGTCACAAAGATAGCCAGTCAAAAGGATAATCTCATGAATGAGCAAAGGGATAAAACGAAAACACAGGACCTTCTAGAAATAGAATATAATTCTTCAAATAAAAATATAACCAGCAAAACAGTTAATGAGCTAAGAAAGTGTTATGGAGAATTACAAAAGATGAATAAAAAACCCTTTCTAATTAGGGTAAAGAATGAGAGTGGGGAAAGAAATAATGAGAGCATAACAGGGGTCACCTTAATTTCAACCCTTCCACACATCAAAAAGATGAGCAGACAAATCATACATAGCTCATGCTTACAGTGTAATGAGGAGACAGAGAGACTGAAAAACATATTTGACATGAAAATAGGGAACCATATTTTCCAAAACCAGCAGGTCCAGCTCTGGAGCACACACTGGAGAGAAGCACTGGACAGTGACATGGAGGAGAGCATCCAACCCCTGCTGGTGCCGTAACAGCCACTATCAACCAAGGGTTTTCCCTCAGAGGAGAAGGCCCATTCTTATGTAAGACTCTCTCATAAACTTTGGGACTTGAGGGTTCAAGTACCAGCTATTAAGTTATTAAGTACATGGAACTTGAGGTAGCAATTTTAGAACGGGACTATTTCAGGATGAGACAGCTCCTTGCAAATCTGATGCATAGCTTGGTGAATAGAAGGACATGGATGAGCACAGTGATTTTACAGGAACAAAATAGTATTGAATATTTTTACAACACATTTAAAATGTAGGAATTGTTTTTTTTTTTTTTAATTCCCTTTTTCTTCAGAATTGAAACAATTAGTTTATAAAGTTAAGAAAGTTACCAATCGCTTTTTTCAGTCTATCCATCCCACAGGATCACCCACTATTGCTGGTTCAGGATAAAATAATACAAAAATTACCTTCAACAAAACCCACAAGTTACTATAAGACAAAAAATATGAAAAGAAATCCGGCAGAGAAAGAAAATGAACATACTATGTCAAGATTACCAATCAGAGAAAAATCAAAAAAACATTACTTCAATTTAAGTGAAATATCATTAAATGAGCTGATATATGAACACTCAAAACAGAAAAAACAAACAAACAACTGGAATATGTGAAAAGTGATCTGATGAAATTCAGGTATAAACACTGAAGAATGGGATAAAAAAAATTCTGAGCAATAGCTACTATCTTACAAAAGGAATAAAATTATAAAGACATACAGGACAGAAATAAGGAGAGCCTAAAGTAAAGAGGCCAAAAAGACCAAAAGAAAAGTGATAAAGAAGATAGACAAAGAAAACAGAATATATGTATAATTGGAATCCTTAAAGATAAAAAACCAAATCAATGCAACATAAATGAAATGTAAAACTATGACCATCTGTAGGATGTACACATCAAAAAATTGCACTGTACATACTTGGGAGAATAGATAGGCCCAGAGTGGTTACCTTCTAGACATATTTTAATTAAGTTTGATTGTCATTGTAGATAAAGAAAATAATCCTCTGTGCAAAAATTCCAAATTGTTTAAGAAGGAAAGAAAATCAGTAACTTCTCAATGTCAATATGTAAAGCAAAGTGACAATAGAATAATTTTTTTTTAAAGTACTCAGGAAAAGAATGAGCCAAGGAGTTAACCAGGAAAACTGTTCTTCTATTATCCCCAATATATATGTAGAAACTGGAAATATAGCCCATGTTTAGCCCTTACTGAGGAATATGCCAGTGAATAGACTTCTTCTATTCAGGAATCAGTTGAGTAAATATAACAAAGGAAATAATACTGAGAGTTGATTTTAGGGGACTGTATAGCTACATAAAAATCAAGGTAAGGATAAGGAAAAATAATGTGAAAATGTCACGTGCTTTGAAGAATCAAAGTAACTACTTATAGAATTCCAAGAGCTGATTGCAGAGTTTCTAAAACATAAAAATTCCATTTAAAGAAAATGCTGAATTAATATTGCAATATTGATTACTACAATCACCTTATAAATATGTATGTCGATGTCCACTGTGTTTGCCAGCTTTCTATTACTATGACAAAATATCAAGGAAGAAAGGCTCGTTTTGGATCACAGTTTCAGAGGTTTCAACACACAGCCACTTGGTCCTGCTGTGTTTTAGGCCTGTGGTTAGGCAGATCATCTTGGCAGGAATGTGTAGCAGAGAAAGCTGCTCACCTGGTGACAGCCAGAAAGCAAAAGGAGAGAGAGAAAGAAACTAGCATCCCACAGTTGCCTTCCAAGGCCAACATCCTTGATCTCAGACCTCCCTCTATGCTCCAGCCTTAAAGCTTCCACCACCTTCCAGTAGCAGCACAGCATTTCCATAGCTGCAAGCATTTCACACATGGGTCCTTGGGTGACTTATCCAAACTGTAGCAATTCTTTTTTTTTTTTTTTTTTTTTTCCTGTTTTGTTTTGGTCTTTTGTTTTTTTCAGCATTGGGGATCAAACTCAGGGCCTTGCACACATGTTAGACAAGCATCCTACACTGAGCCACATCTTTAGCCCTTCTTAGTTTCATTTCTAAAAGAAACTCAGGCTTTCATTTTGACTCAAAATAATGATATATAAATTGTTCTTTAGCAGATTATTATTTGAAGACTAACAAAGTTTTTTTATAAACAAATTTGTAAAACAAATTATAAAATTAATTTAAAAGTTCAAGTTTTGCCTAAAAAATGATTTTTTTTTTTTGGTTATTCAGGAGATAATTGCAGTAACAAGATCATGTTGAATAGCTATTGTTATCATTATTACAAAACAGGTTTTTTAAGAATTTTGTTTGTTTATTTACTTATTTATTTTACTGAGCCACATCCCCAGCCCTTTCTTTAATTTTGTTTTTTTACTTTGAGACAGGGTCTCGCTAAGTTGCTGAGGCTGGCTTTGAACTTGAAATCGTCATGCCTCAGCCTCCTGAGACGTTTGGATTACAGGTGTGCACTACCCAAAAAGCAGGTTTTTTGAATGATCTATTACACAGAAGGAAATTATTTCCTATCCCCTAGTTGATGACCAGCCAACCAATTTAGAGATTAAAACTAAAGGAAATTGTATTATACTTTAGTGGATTTACTCTTAGTCAATTAATAAAAGAAAAGGACAAAAAAGCATTAATCCTTTTTAAAAACATGGTATACAGGGCTGGGACTGTTGCTCAGTGACAAAGCGCTTGCCTCGCATGTGTGAGGCACTGGGTTCCATCCTCAGCACCACATAAAAATAAATACTTTTTGTCCATATACAACTAAAAAAGTATTTAGGAAAAAAAATGGTACACAATTATTAGCATTAAAGTGTATATCTATCTAAAGGAAGATCAAGTCATCAAAACATATCTTCTGACTTCTGTTTCAGTGAACTAGCTGAAAAATTACAAATATGTGAGCAACTATTGGCATATTCACATTATACAGAGACTAAAATTCTACCAAGAATTACTATAGACTAAGATAATACATGTTTTGGTTTGGTCTGGTTTGGTTCGGTTTGGTTTGGTACTGGGAATTGAACCCAGAGGCACTGAGCTATATCTCCAGCCATTTTTATTTTGAGAAAGGGTCTTGCTAAGTTGCAGAGGGTCTCACTAATTTGCTGAAGGTGGCCTTAAACTTGCAATCCTCCTGCCTCAACCTCCCAAGTTCCTGGGATTATAGGTGTATACCACCGCACCCGGCCAGACTAATAGTGTTTTGAATAGTGAGCCTACACTTCAGAATCAGAATAAAAAAGAACTATAGTATTTCACTGATACTTAAATTTTCTGGGATTATGTATTAATGTTTTTTTAAAAAAAAACAAATTTCATACTTTGGACTTATTTATCACATTCTATTCTCTTGCTCAATTTCTCACCATCATATTGAATTTAATTTGATATGTAACTAGACCTGTAACAGTATACTAGAGGAAAGTAATGCAAATTTTGGGGATAATAGTTGAAAGTTTGGAATTTGGACAGAATTTACTGCTTTTAGCCAAATATCTTAGTTGGAAAAATTAAGTCTAAGTATCATCATTTTTTTAAATGGCAGTAACACTTTAATCAGGTATTTCCATAATTTAAGTTGTATTTATATAGTGCCAGATTCCTTAATGAAAGACATTATTGTCTGAATGTCACAGTAAATGATCAATAAGAGATAAGTAATGCCCCATAATGTAGATTTTATCTTTTTTAGTCACACTGAGTTTCTGGTGTTGAACAGAATTCTGAGCATGTAGTAGGTGCTCAATAAATACTTGCTAACTAATAGTTTAGAGTTATTGACTATCTGCTTTGCCTGGTCCTGTGCAAAGTCCTTTGGGAGACAAATGATGCCTTCAGATTTATTTCTAAAAAAAAGAATATTATATTCTAATACTCATTAAAATGTATGCCAAAAGTTTAATCTGAACTGCTTTGACTTTCATCTGTATGAATTCTGAGTATCACCATTGAGTAATTCTATTATATTTACGTAGAGTTAAAATATTAGAGTGTTCTCACTTCCTTTAATGAAAATGCATGCATGACTAACTTACAGAGAAGAAGCATCACAGGGGCAGCAGAGAAGCTGACAGGTTTCCCAATAAAAGGCTTTCAATATTTAGTTGGATGGTAGAAGATCTTAGCCTTTAGGAATGTGAAATAAATGTATGCACATTTAAGATAATATGAATCAGGAGGAATTAGGATTGATTTTTTTAGCTTGTTGTCAAAGGAATGAGTGATTTCTTTTTTTTTTTTAATTTTAATATCTTATACTTGCATATAGGTCTAAAAATCTTAAGATTCCTTCTCCCTACACACTTTGATAACTTGTCCAGCACCACACAGCTAATATTTGACATAGCTATCACTTGATCATAAAGCTGATCACCCACCCACTTCTAAAACCATTTTTAAATTCTGAGTGTCGATAGCCCAAACTCATTTTGGATGGACTGAGAAAAACAACTTTTTATATCCTGTTTCAATATAAAATAAGGACAATGTATACTTATTCAAAATGAAAAAGCAAGGGAAATTATAAGCAAAACAGGATATTGTAGAATCTAAATACTACTATAGAATATTTGAAATACTTTAGAAGAAAAAAATTAAAGTACTATCAACTTCAATGAAAAAATGAAACAATCTGTTTGCTACTGAAGAGCTCTTTCATATACTCATCCAAAGATAATTTAAACTTTTATTACTAAAGTAAAACCATAAGTATAGAAATATAGAAATACCTATACAGTTAATATGTGACTGATTCTCAAAGTACATGACTTCTCACTTTAACTCAGCTTTGACACTTATTACATGTGGTAAAAACACTGTATTAGAAATGGCACTGTACTGCCTTTTGTATGCAGATATTTTCAGCAGTGCTAAGCAACACATATAATTATTTTGTAAGCTTTACATAATGGCACACGCAACTGGCTTTGCCTTTATGTCACTTTAAAAAAATCAACTGCAAAAGCAACAATGTCACAGTATCTACTTTAGCTGCTTCTGTCAGCTAAATAATCAGAGCACAGAATTGAGAGAAAAAATACAAACAGCACAATAAAGAAAAAGCAAATTCAAACCCCAGGCTCATGATGTCCCAGGGCAGATATTAATTGTCCTGGTTTCTCCAAGTTCATTCCTTCCCTTCTACAAACTTCTGTATCTCATGGTTTTAACCATTAACTAATAATATGTGAACAAAGTGGTAGCCTATATTTTGGGGGCTTCATTCCTGTGATGCATCTGCATTTTACTAAGTTTGTTAAGTAAGAAAACTTCTAGCTTCCCAATTGATGCCTCTAATTTTGTATATTTTGAGGCATAAAATATTCTTTATGGATGAAACTTTGTCTGCTTAATCCATCTGCCAGCGAGTTCTTTTTTTCTGGCCAAATATTGCTTAGGGCCTTCAAGTGCTTCTTCATCTGTGAAATGAAAAGAGGTACTTCCAACCTAAAATGCCCTGATCTTCATGTCCCCTTGTAAGTTCAAAAATCTTTCTACAGAGTTATACACTGCACAGCAAAGAGCACAGGGCTCAGAAAGAACCCTTAAACCCTTAGCCTTCTTTAAGTCTTTATTGTGAAGGCCTCATGAGGAGCTGGAGTTTGCTGTATTTTGGTGTATACACTTCTTTGAGGGTGCTCTAAGTCAAGTGATTTGTTCCTCCAAAACACACGTGTTTAAAACATTAGCTTTGTTTTTTATGGAAAAGTAACTTTTATGCTTCCAAATATAAATGATCCATGTTGAAGGTCAAAGTTTCTTTTTTTTAAATTTGGGTGGGGAAACAGTACCAGGGATTGAACTCAGGGGCACCCGACCACTGAGCCACATTCCCAGCCCTGTTTTGTATTTTATTTAGAAACAGGGTCTCACTGAGTTGCTTGCTTATTGCCTTGCTTTTGCTGAGGCTGGCTTTGAACTTGCAATCTTCCTGCATCTGCCTCCCAAGCTAGAAGGTCAAAGTTTCTAAAATAGTAGATCACATTAGCAGTTGAATTCTGTCCCCCACCCCCAAAATATATGTTGAAGTCCTAATGCTCAGTACCGGAGAATGTGTCCTTCCTTGCAAATAAAGGTCTTTGCACAGGTGATCAAGTTAAACTTAGGTAATTAGTGAGGGCACTAACCTGCTAAAGCCAAGGGAATCTGGAAACAGAGACAGACATGCACAGAGGGAAGATGATGTAGACAGACATAGGCAGAAGACAACCATCTCTGAGCCCTAAATGCCTTAAGCTGCTAGAAGCTAAGAGAGACCTGCAACAGATCCTTCCCTAGTTCCTTCAGAGGGAACATGCTTTCACTGACACCTTAATTTTGGACTTCCAGTCTCCAAAATTAAGAGATAATAAATTTTTTATTTCCCAAGCCATCCAGTTTGAGGTATTTTGTTACAGCATCCCTTGGAAACTAATACAATGTGCTCAAACATTTTGACTCAGTTCTTCGGTAATTCAAACTATATCTTATGGTGCCATATCCTAGAGTTTTCTAGAAACTGTTTTGTCACTGCAACTCCTAAACCTCACTTCAAAAATGACTTATCCCATCTCCATGCCACCACAGAAAGAGAACCAGGTAAATGAAGACACTATAGTGTCATCTTTGGAGATTAAATTTAAAATTTTAATGACATTGGAATGGCAATGGGTTGCAAAGTGATAAGAAGATGATTATTTGAGTAAGCATGTGTTACCAAAAATTTAAATTACTATAAAACTGAGACCCAAAACAGTAAAGGATGAGTTACATGCAAATTTTAAAACTGGATAAGTCATCTACTTCAAAGAAAGTGTATTGACTTCTTTCATAACCTTACAATAAGAATTTTTTATTAAAAAAAAACAACAGATTGTATTTTTTATTTGTTTGTGTTTTTAATTTATAAAATCATACAAAGTTATGGAAAATAATGAGAAAATACAAAGATGTAAATAAATCATAAATAAAACCCTATAACTCAATCACATATTTTATTTAAAATTTGCATTTCCTATCAAATATACACATGTACCAAACACAAATATAAACACATATGTATTTGATTTAACATTATTTAAACTTGCATACAATTATGCATTCACATATGTTCAACTATTTTTACTTGTTATGTATAAAATTTTATCATTTTCTATTATATCAAGGTAATTTCCAAAACATTTGTTAACGTAGAACTTATAGTTTGAAATAGTCATTTTTATATTTGGTTTTAAAATTGTTGTATATTTTCCTTAGCCATTTTCCAAGTGTTTGGCATTTAATCTTAAAGGCTAGAATCTCAAGAGTATTTTACAGGGTGAATACTTGATAAATACTGTTCAGAGCCACTCTTAGTATTCTTAACTAAAATAAATGTACACTACTTTTTACTAAAGGATAGTAATAAAAAATCAGAGAACTCCTAATTCTGTTTCTCAATGGAATTATTTTCCTGGAGCATTAAAAAAAATACAAAAAATCTGAAATCAAATTATGAATTTAATTCATTAATAAATCAAATTTCTATGGGAAAATAACTTTTATTCATTGTAGTTTTTCAAAGAAATATAGCTGAATGCATTTTCTCATAAATTTGTTATATTTTCCAAGGTGTACTTACTTTTGGAGGTCAAATAGCAGAATGATCATAAACACTAAATTTATGATAGGAACTTCAAGTTTGAAATCATTTTCAAATATTTCTTTCATTAGTCTTCAGAATCATCTTGAAAGACACAAGGCAGTCATTATTATTTTCACAATTTTGATAATTTCATTATTAAAGTTTCTAAGAATGGCAGATCACGCTTCCAATTTCATTATTAACCTAAGATTCTAAGAAGGAAATTGAGACACCGGGTAACCTGGTATGTGTAGATAATGCACAGAGAATAAGGAGTAAAGTAGAACAAGACAACCAAAACAGATGAACAGTCAACCCCAACCCTACAGTCAACCTGGAGCCTGATAAGTCAAGATGGTTGACACTGGATAAAAGTTTTATGAAATCTACTTATCAACCTTATGGATTAAGGAGATGCTGTGTCTTCTGAAATAACACATATCATTGTTAGAGCATAATGAGGCATTTGGAGAATATGCTCATTGATATATGAATTTACCAGAATGGTCATCAATAAAAAGTTTTTTTTCTCTATTCAGACCTTGCTTGTGGCTAACCTAGAAGAAAGGGAATAAGATTTTTAAAAGCTCAATCTATTTAACTACACAGAGTATAGTGGCTTGGTTGTTCCTGATTACCAATGCTTTTACTCCTCATATTCATAAAGGGATACAAAGTTAACATCAGTTAAAATGCAGACAAATATTAACATTGGATAAAAATCCTCTCAAGAAAGAAATGAAGAAATTATGCGGGAGAGGGGAAGGCAGGAAGGCAGACATCCTGATGAGGGCTGGAAACTCTTTTGACTTAATAAGATCCGAAGAATAAGCACTCCAAATGTTCCTTCTCATAGAGAAAGGAAAAATAAAACCACTTGAGAAAGGAACCATCTCACTTTTCTATAAATCCAAGTGGACCTGAATTTAGGTGACGCTCACCCTTCAAATAAATGTTTTCTAGTGACATGAAGATTCTGAAAATGCTTCAACAGCAATAACTGGGATGGACGCTGTGTTGTAATAATTTGGATACACTTGACTAATGCAGTTATTTGCAATGAGGTTGGCTCAGTGCCCAAAGCAGTGAGCAAACAAATATAGCTCGACAATTGTTTCATTCCTTCCAAGACAGCCAGAGAGGTTTTTGCTCAGTCCAGGGGGGCCAGTGGTCAGTGCTGCAGACGCTGGTCATGAAAACCTCATCGGATATATTTTTAAAACAGTCTTTGTTAAATTCACCAATGTGTTTTATGTAAAAATGCTGGTGAGGCACGAGTGTTTTTAATCAAATTAGTATGCAACATAAGGCAGCTGTGTATTCAAATGGGTTTTTTTAGCAATTTGGTTGTTTTCCTTATAATAACAGGAAAGAACATTTTGATTTTGAAGGTGACAGAGGCAATATTACCAGAATTAAACAATCTGAATTAGCTTTTTCATGAAATGTAATATGTTTTATGCTTTTAGATGGGATGCTCCGGTGCTTTCAGATGAGCCTGCCACTGTCACAGTCAATGGCCAGGAACAGAATAAGCTCTGGAGGTAGGATTATCCTCAAATTTAATTTTTTTTAGAAGAAGCTAATGGCAAATGTTTCTAGCAAACTTTAGGTTCATCTATGTTATAACTAGAGAACCAAGACAGGATATTAAAAGAACAGATAAGTATAAAATTAGTAAACAAAGTTTGACATTTTGCTTATTCTATGAATTTAATGCTGAAAATGGATATAATCCCTAAGATCATAAACAGAATGCATGTCAGACAAAAGCTGCAAAATTTCATTTCTGTGTCAACTTAGGTATATTCAGGACTACTGCACATTAAGAGAGTAACAAGATTACAAATTTAACTTTGAGTTCTATGATAATAATATTTCCTGCAGAGAGTTTGCAACTAAAGCTGTTTAAACATGAAAAGAGAGGTTCTTTTTGTTGTTTCTACAACTTGTATGGATTAGCATTCAAACGGGCATCATTCAGAGTCCAGCCATACTACTATTAAGCAGAAAAATTCCTATTCATATTTATCAAGAGGAAACAAAAGCCCAGAAGAGGATAAAAACATATCAAGTTTAAGGGAAATTTGGAATACTTAGAATAAAAAGGTCTCATAAAAGAGTTTCTGGCTGTCTAAGGCTAGCCTGGGTAGTTTTGAAAGGAAGTTTCTGTGATAGCCCTTCATAAATTCATTATTTCATTGGTCTTTTAGGGAGCAGGATCTTATGACTTCTTAGCAAATAGAACTGCCTGTTATTGATGGGGGGGTGGTGGTATTGCTGATAAGATAGTTTTGCAATTCCTGATAGTGGTAAGGCATTTCTTTTCTTCATCTTCAATGAGAAGGTGATCTGAAAGTCCTTCCCTGGAAGATGCATTTATAGAAACTTTTCACCCCGAGGCTGGGCAAGTAGTGATTTATACCAATGACTGCAACACAGTCTAGGAGTCATGTGATCTAGCTTCAGAAAATTATCTGTCTAATAGAATAATAAGCGTGCGCACCAGGGACCACATAGATGCTCTAGGAATACCAGAAAGAGCAATGCAACTGAAGCAGGCTGCTAGTGTTCTGGATGAAAGGATTTTAAAGCCATCTGGTGTCTGGACATCAGCCTGAAAATCACAGGCTTCGATCCACAAGATAATCCATTTACACAGTCTACATACTGTGATGGCTTTCCCCATGGATTTGTTCCATTATCCCAAATCAGTCCCTGTAACCTGTGGAAAGGTCTAATGTCACCAAGATTATAGTAAAGAAGCACTTATTAATTATTTCATTTATGGGACACATTTATTGTACCGATTCAAATAGTTGAGGACTCCATACTTGGAGCAATGGATTCAAAAAGTAGCCCAACACAGGTGATTCTTTTTTTTTTTGGTACTGGTGATGAAACCTAGGGGTGCTAAACCGCTGAGCCACATCCCCAGCCCACAGGTGATTCTTTACAATGAATCTTTACACTGAATTTTCTTTATGAATAAATGAATTAAGAATACACTCATTTGCATTTCTTGTAAGAAGGGCATTTGCTTCCAAATGACAGTTTCCATTGGGGGTAAAAATAACACTCAAAGGAAATTCTTAAATTCAGTCAACATTTACTGACAACATATGTCAGTAGAGACAGAGAATAAGTTATGGAGGTTTCTGTCTTCAGAGATTATAGTCAAAAAGAAACAAAAATACACAAATGAACAATTACACAAAGTGTGATGAAAGTAGCAAAGTACAAAATGTATGTCTCAAATTGTAATTTGAAATGTTATTTAGGATTTAAATTTGTTTGGATACTATTTTGTGAAAGATTTTTGTCTTAAAATTATGTTCTTGCTTCTTTGGAAAAATATTTTGCCCACTGGTAAATAACTATATAAAATTTTTAAAATGAAGTACTCAGAATATTCAGAAGTTGGACAATCTAATTTCATCCTAATTTGGAGAAAAAAAAATGAGAGACAGGCCTAAGAGAGTGTATATTCAATAATCAAGGGAGAACAAATATCAATGGAGTATAAACTCAAAATAAAGTAAAATAATATATACTTAACTGAGTGTTGTGAATATTCTTTTCTAGTTTATAGATCATTATGTGTGGGATAAATCCTGTTTTGTTCAAGAGATATGAAAAATGTATATCACCTAAAGCTAAAAATGTTGCCTTTGGTGTTAGCATTGCAATATTTATAATGTTTTTCTTTTTTACTAATTTTCCATAATAAGCACATATTAACAGTATAGATAGGAAAAAATGAAAATTTAAGCTAACTTAATAATTAAGCAAGGAGATTCAAAGACAATATTTATTCAGCAATATGGTAAAAATCAGGAGTCAAGAATATTCAAATGACTTACGGGGGGAGGGCTACAGCATGATTTCATAAGTTTGAAAGGATCAGCAGAACACACTTAAACTTTATTTAAATAAAGCATATAACAAGCACATGCCTTAGAGGCAGAATTATTTTGAGTTTACACCTATAAAATGGGGCTATTTTTGTCTTTTTTAAAGGGTTGCTATAAATACTAAGTGAAACTGTGTTTATGAAGTATTTAGAACAATAATTCCATATAAAACACTGTTGTGTTAAGTCTGGAAATATCTTGATGAATCATCCAGTCCAGGGTTTCCCAAACTGTGGCTTGCAACTCATTTAGGATTATGATTTAATTTAGAATGACCTAACCAGCATTTAAAATAAAAATGTAAAAAAAAAAAAAAAAAGAAAAAGAAAAAACAGAACAGAAATAGAATGCTACATGTGGACAGCAAAAATTGTAAACTCAACGCATGTCACAAAGATTGTTTGGTCAACAGTCACTAGGCAATGCAAATGAAATCCAGAATGGGATAGTACTTCTCATTCATTAGGAAGCTTAAGATAAGAGAAAGGGGGCTGGAATTGTGGCTCAGTAGTAGAATGCTTGCCGAGCATGTGTGAGGCCCTGGGTTCAATCCCCAGCACCACAAAAAAAAAAAAAAAAAAAAAAAAAAAATTAAAAGGACTGGGATGGGATTCAGTGGTAAAGAGCCCCTGGGTCCAATCTCCAACACCAAAACATAAACATTAAAAATAATAATATGTGGGGCTGGAGTTGTGGCTCAGTGGTAGAGCACTTGGCTAGCATATGTGAGGCCCTGGGTTTGATCCTCAGCATCACATGTAAGTAAATTAATTAAATAAAGGTCCATTGACAATTAAAAAAAAATTTTTTTAAATAAGAAAAAGACAATACTAAGTATGGACAAGGATATGAAGAAACTGGAGCATGACAACATTTCTGATATAATTGTAAAATGGTATAGTCACTACACAAAAACACAAATGTTGATAGCACCATTATTCAGAAGAGCCAAAAGGTAGGAACAAGCCAAATTTTATCAACAAATGGGTAAACAAAATGTGATATATCCATACAGTAGAATATTATAAAGCAAAGAAAGGAATGAAGTACTAACATGTGGCATGACATGGATGAACCTTGAAAACATTATGCCAAGTCAAAGAAGCTAGAATACCAAGTGGAACTGCAACTTTGATAATGGCTGTGGTCAGTATGAGAGATATTTAGTGCAGATCAAAAGCCAAAATGTTGGAGGACAGAAACAGTAAACCTCCTGGATGATCCATGGGTTGCTAAGCTAGTCCCTTGCAGAAGGAAGATGGGCAAGGGCCACCCATGAAAAGATTGCACATACAAAAAACATTGCAAATTTCATCTCATGAGAATAAGTCAGTATTCTCGAGGCACAATACTCAAAGGACATTCCAAGCCTTTGGTAACTGAAACAGAGTTAAGATGCCAGGGAATTTGTGAAAGTTAAAGTAATGGTCGTTTGTAAATTCTTACATCTTTGAACCATCATACAGTTTAATAATTTGGAAACGGATTTAAGCATAAAGATATAGAGAGAGCTAAGTTAAGTGTTTTGTCATCCTTTTCTTCCTTTAACTCATTTGCATAATGAGTATTATGCAATAATAATTCCTATCTCACACAGTTTTGAAGATAAATTTTGATGAATGCATATATAATACTTAGAAGATGATCTATTCAGATTTCATCATAAAGTATTTATAATTCCAATAAAAATAATTCAAAAGCAAAATCAAAGAAATGTTACCCAAGACTTCTGGACATCCAGCCCTACCTTGCACATTTCCCCTGAATTCCAGTTTGGTATTGAGAGCTGCTCACCCCACCACATCACTCATCACCTTCTCAAACCCAGCACATCCAAACAGGAACACAGACCTTCTGTCTGATGCCTGTCATTAAACTGTATGACCGATTCAACTAAGGTGCTCTGCGATTTACACAATCACCTGAGCTGAGGACACTTTCATGCCTCTGGAGAGTAGAACACGGTCTCAAATGCAGGAAAATGTTATAAAACCTTTGGTGAGTGAACGCAAAATTCATATGTCTATCTTCCTTCTTACTTCCATATTATGAAATCCTTTAGTTGTTACTTCTTAAATATTCTTTTCCCACTTTGTATTCTTCATTTTCCTCTCATTGCCATTGTTCCAGAATAACATGTCTCCACTTTTAAACTGTAGTCATACTTCACTACTTCCTAAGGACACTTTATGCCTCCAGTCCAACACATGCAGGTCCAACTATATATTACATCAGGGGTGATTTTTTTTCTGAAACATAAGTCTGGCCATGCCATAGTCAGACTCAAAGGGTTTCAGTGGCTTTTCATTGCCTGGAGAATAAAATCCGAAGCTATTAGGCCCAATATATAAGATCCTTCTGGATTTGCCTTATTACTCCCTAGGTCTTTGATCTACCCTTCTCTATCATCCAACTCTCTAGGATGCTGCTTGCACCTCCTTCAGTGCAATAGATATTTGCAGCTCCTTGTTGATTCAATGCTCCCTCTTGTTTTGGGCTAGACCTATGAATACTTTTCTCTAAAAGGTTTTTCTCTCATAGCATAGCTATCTACTTCTCAGGGAAGTCTGGGTGACTTATAAGGAAACTCAAATTTCTGTGATTTCTTAAAGTATTATTAGTCATTGTAGCATCACTGGTAAAATGAGCCAGTCAATTTAGTTATTTCTGGTTGACACGTGACATTTTATGCAAATATAAGTGTATTGTCTCTAATAAATCTAGTCATTCTTGTATTTATATGTAATTGTTTATTTTAAAATATTTACCCGAAAGATTTTGTAATATCTTTGGGGGAAACTCCATTGCTAATGGTGTTAAGTACTCGCCTCTAAGATAAAAAACACCATCTTGTCTGAATTTTTAATGCTTAGCCAATGTCTTATTTTCTCAAACATGATTGTCAAACAAGTGAACAATTGATTTTGTGTCCTTTATGTGCTTCACAAAAGTTTTTAATTTATTATTCTAATTATTATGATTATCATTATTATTAGTTTTAGTTGTCTGAAGTAGTATGTTATTGCTGAGTGTTGAAATCTAGACTCAGTTGTAACTCTCCCACTATTAGTGGATATGATAAAACTGATGCTTAAAACAAATCATAATTCTAATATTAACATCAACCTTCTCATGATATAAAGTTTGCAAGCTTGAAGTTCTAAGGAAAAAATGTGACGTATATATATTTGGAAATTTTATAAAAATGAATCATCTCCCTCAAAATGGGTGTATTCTACATTAAACTAGAAAAATCAATATAGCACTACCACCAAAAGGGAAAAACAAAAATGAAAAAAAAAAAAAACACCCAAAAAACAAAAACAAATATTTCTTTCACTACCCCCCCCACAGACAAGTGATATAAAGATGGCCTCTTCTGTTATACATCCTCATCTCTGTAAATTCATCATATTTATGTTGGAGATAATCTTCATACGTTGCTAAAATCAAACATTATATATCATAATATCTAGAAAAATTACACATTTATTTAATGTGTAATATGTTTCCCCACCTATTAAAACCTGGAACTATCTAAACTGTCATTATTAGGTTTAATTCAATCTCAAAATTATTATATTTTTAAATTTATCTTTATATGATCCAAATTCAATTCCATGACATTATTTCCAACATTTTTAACCATTTCCTTTTAAACCCAAACTAGACAGATTCCTGAATAGTTTTTATTGCTAAAATGTTGACATTAAGACAACATGTAAATGGGTTAATATAACAATTATTTAATCATTATGTTAAAATACAGTAATCATTTTCCCATTAAATATAAACTTAGTAAAAGGAAATAACATGGCCAAGTTTTGATTTTCTAAGTAATAAATAATCTAGAAGTTTTATTTTAAGTTCATAAGTCTACATACATTGGTTGATGACTTATTTTGATGTTGAAAAAGGAAAGAATCTGAAAACCTATTTGTGGTATTTTGAAAATGTTTTGAATATGCTTTAAAATATACTTCTATTTAACCATTCATTCCATCTCCATAAGGAAATTCTTTAAAGCTAAATGTTAGCAACAAAATCTCAGCACAGATTACACTGGCAATGAGGTAGAGGGGTTAGAGAGGTTCTGTCACATCTTCACAAAGTGGTTTTATTTTACTTAAATTCCTAGATGATATACATAGATATTCAAATGAATATCCAAATAAAGATTTAGTTTAGATGATTCATAAATTGTAGATCATTTAATACTGTTGATATGATGCTCTTCAGATATTTAAGATTTGAAATGATGCACATCTACAGGGAATGATAGCAGTATATTATGGATTTAATTAGTGGAAATCTTGGATTCAAATCAGATATGGGGTGGGGTTATCCCATTCTCTAGGGAATAAGCAATTCAGAGACATGACTTACAGATTTTTGTTCACTGTGGAAACCCATTTTTAATGTAAAGGTAACTGGATTTAGCTTGCTCTAATTTCTGTTCTATTAAATAGTTGAGGAAATTATGTTAGATGTAAGTCTTAAAGCATATGAATTGGTGAATTGATTGAAAGTTATAGAAAGATTTTTTAAAAGTCTTTTGTTGGGTATCTTGTGCATGGATGCCACCCTTATCTTTTCATCTTATCCTCCTCCTTAGCACAATAGATGTTGTAAGTTGAAGCAAGGAGGATTAGACAAAAGCCTTCAGAAATGTACATACTTAGCTATGTTAGGATCCTTGCAAAAAAAACAGTAAGAAACATAATCTTAGCTATGTAATGGAAGGCGAGAGACAAAACTGGTTAAACTCAGAAATCTTTATGGCATTCAAGACAAAGGGAAAGTGCTCCAAATTTAGATTAATTTGATGAATAAAGTTAAAAACAAAGCAAAATAGGCACAAATGCATAGACGCATTTTACAAAGATAGAACAGAAGTTATTACCAACAGAGAACCATAAATATGGAAATAATATCTTCAAATCAATTAAGGAAGGAATTAGAAAATAAATAATCATTCTAAAAGACAGGGAAGGAAAAGTAGTATGTGCTCCATTGATGTTGGTTTGACTACAGTAAATTATTGAACAGGGAAGTTTATATAGTGAGTGGCAAACAAGCTGGAGTTCAATGACTTCTCTGAACTTTGTTTCAGAGAGAGAGTAATTGAAAACTGTTGATCAACTGAGCTAACTAAGAAGGGTGGGCACAGAAAAAAAAAATGAGTCAGCCATGTCAATACCAAATAAACAGAAAGAGCTGTCTGTATAGAAAATCACAAGAATAAGAACATCATCTGTATTAAAATCAAGAGAAAAAAAGCCTTATACTATGACAGTGGTCATATATAAAGAGGATTTTTATTTAAAAAAAAAACAAAATAAATAAATAAATAAATAAATAAACCTCTGTCCTATTATAAGGATTTTTTTCCTAAAGATGAAAATAATTTGAAAAGAGGCAAAATATTTATCTATTTTTAAAGAGGCAAAGGAATCTGACTTGGTTACTTGGTTATCTGGGAAGATACCAGATGTAATCAATCAAATTTTAATCACCTGGAAAAGTATGGGTATTATGAAATACCAACATGGCTTTCTGAATAGCAAATCATGCCAGACCCATTAAATCGTGTCCTGTGATAGCATTACAGGCCACAGAGACAGGGGGAAATGATAGTGATAATCCATCTTGTTTTCAGAAGGTCTTGGAATCTGCTCTTTGTCACATTTTCATTGACAAACTTGTGGATATATGACCTCAGACACATTATTTTTAGGTGGATGGATGCACCACATGCATGAATGTTCAACCAAAGGACAATTGAGGCTTTCAATTTCAGTTGCGCTAATATTTTGATGTAGTTCCCAGACTCTGGTCATGGGGACCATCTAATCAACTGCAATTAGACGATCTGCATCAAGTAATTAAAAGCATGCTCATCAATTTTCTAGTTAATTATAAACCTACTTAGTATAAGTAGAAGACAAAAATTGGAATGGTGAATATAATATAAATACAGAATAGATATCTGGGATAAATTTTTCTTAACAGAATAGTAATCAACAATGCTATGGTATTGTGAAAATTGCTGATATTCTACAGAAAATTCTTAAAAGGGAGCATGGCATCCAAGGACTTGAAAAATATTCTTTTGCCTTTACTTGTTTTAGTTAATCACCATTAAAATACTTCCTTTTAGGTAAAATATCTGTGGGTATTGCTTCCAGTTCTTCCCACCCCACAGATATCAAAATCTAAGGAAGTTTAAGTCCCTCTTACAAAATGGCAGAGTATTGGCATATGACACATGCATATCCTCCTATTATATTACCTCTGAATTATTTAGAATATATAATGCAATAAAATGCCATGTAAATAGCTGTTATACTGAATTGTTCAGGGAATAATAACAAAAAAGTACATCCGTGTTCAGTATAAATGCAATCTTTTTTTCTGAATATTTTGATCTGAAATTGGTTGAATCTCATGGATGCAGAATTCATGGATATGGAGGACCAACTGTATGAACAACTTTATTTTCAGACTCTAAATTGCTTAGGGCTTTACTAAGTTGCTGAGGCTGGCCTCGAACTTGCAATCCTCCTGCCTTAGCCTCTTGAGTCACTGAGATTATAGGCATGTTTGTGGGATTCATCCAGATTAAGGCATCCACCTGAAGAGAGGAATATTGATTTTAAAAAGTGAAGGGATTCCTCCTCTGGGCACTGGAATACTCCAACATCTGGAAGCTGAGAGGAGTAAGAGTTACTAATACATACAGTATCTGGTGAGATGGGAGGAAAACTTGAAGACAATGGTGTCATGGCAAGAGAAAAGTACTTTAAGAAGGGGAATGATGCTATGAACTGAAACCTCTGAAACCATGAGCCAAAATAAATCTTTCCTCATCTAAGCTGAAAAAGAAGAAGGGGAATGACAAATAGTGACTAAAAATTATTAAGCTATGGATGAAGAAGAGGTCAGATATATGCTGTTGGATTTGACATCATGGAGGTCATTGACAAATGTTACTTCAAAAGAACAGAATGGGAAGTGATGTAATGAAGATTGCAATGAAAACAACTGGGTCCAAATTTTTTAAGAAAAAATTAAGTGAGCCAGGTATGGTGGTGCACACGTAATCCCAGTGGCTTGGGAGGCTGAGGCAGGAGGATGGCAAGTTCAGAGCCAGCCTCAGCAACTTAGTGAGGCCTTAAGCAACTCAGCGAGACCCTGTCTCCAAATAAAATATAAAAATGGGCTGGGGGTCTGGGGTTGTGACTCAGCGGTAAAGCGCTCGCCTAGCACGTGTACGGCCCGGGTTCGATCCTCAGCACCACGTAAAAACAAAGGCATTGTGTACACCTAAAGCAAATAAATAAATATTTTAAAAAATGGGCTGGGGATGTGGCTCACTGATTAAGTGCTCCTGGGTTCAATCTTGGTACCCCTGACCCCTCCCATCCCAAAAATTAAGTGAGCTAGGGAACATGGAACCAGAGAAGGGTTTTGTGATAGTAAATATTATATCACATTTCTGTGATGTATGACGGTATGAAAAAGACAGTGGAGAGGGAAAATGGGGATACAGAAAGATGTATGGATGAAGACTATGAGAAAGTGAAAGAGGACAGAATCCAGAGCACAGTGAAGATGCCCATGTCAGTTAGGAGCAGAAGTACTTGAATTATATCAAGAAGAAAGACAGCCGTGGAGTTGGTAGGTGGACTTGGTGAGGGACAGGAGAGTTCTTATCTTCCACAAAGATAAGAGCTCCTTTCCCACACACTCCCCTACTATTACTAATCAGTCTTACTGATCTTTAAAAAAAAATTGAAAACATGTACCTGCATTTCATTTGTTTATGATTTTTAGGGAGGTAGAGACATTTTGCCTATGTTTACTGGTCATGTGGAATTTCAAAACTTGTTCCTCAATCTGTATTTGTTGTCTTTTCATTCAAAAATACCTTCCTGTTTTTAATCACGTAAACAATAACTTGACTGGAAGCAACATTCTTGGGTGCTTGAAATGTAGATATTTTTCTAACTATCTTCTGTCATAAAACATTGTGGATGTTGCCGGGCGCAGTGGCGCACGCCTGTAATCCCAGCACTTTGGAGGCTGAGGCAGGAGGATCACGAGTTCAAAGCCAGCCTCAACAATGGTGAGGCACTTAGTAACTCAGTGAGACCCTGTCTCTAATAAAATATATAAAAGGGCTGGGGATGTGGCCCAGTGGTCCAGTGCCCCTGAGTTCAAACCCTAGTACCAAAAAAAAAAAAACCATTGTGGATGTGTGGATGTTAAGTCTGACATGAGTGTGGCACTATCTTTCTTCCAAACGGATGCTTTCTGGAATTTTTTTCTTTATTCTTGGATTTTAGAACTTAGTGAGGAATCACAAGAGAAAAGCCCTACGATTGCCTGGCTTTTTACCTGGTGTGGTCCCGTGCTGCCCTCTCACACAGGCATATGGTGTCACTGCCTCTGGCTGCAGGGTTTCAACAAGGACACCCATGGAGAAAACCTCCAATCCCGATAACTCCAGGTACAAAAGATTCCATTCAAGTTAACAAAATTAACAGATCTTTTTTTTTTTTCTTTTCTTTTTTTTTTTTTTTTTTTTTTGAGGTACCTGGGATTGAACTCAGGCGTACTCTATCACTGAGCTACATTCCTAACCCTTTTTAAAATTTTACTTTATGACAGGGTCTCATATGTGTCTGAGACTTACATCTAACTCAGGATACCCCTAAGCTCAGCCTCCCAAATTATTGGGATTACAGGCATGTGCCACCACACCCGGCTACTTCAGATTTGCTCTTAAAATCTGGATCTTCAGCTGGGTGCGGTGGTGCACACCTGTGATCCCAGCAGCTTGGGAGGCTGAGGCAGGAGGATCATGAGTTCAAACCCACCCTCAGCAATTTAGTGAGGCCCTAAGCAACTCAATGTGACCCTGTCTCAGCATAAAAATACAAAAAGGGTTAGGGGTGTGGCTCAGTGGTTAGGTACCCCTGGGTTCAATCCCTGGTACCAAAAAAACAAAACAAAACAAAACAAAAGGATCTGGATCTTCAAGCATGAAAGGGGATTCATATTACAGTCCCTTACTTCAGCCGTATGCTTCCACTGTTAAGAGGACATTGGAGAAGGGGGTTACCCCCACTTCCTCCCTTTGCTTACTATCATGTTTCAGTGTTCTTTTACGAATGGCAGTTTCTTATTACCAAGTAACTTTCTTCAAAATCCATACTGTGCTTTGCAGAAATTCTTCTATTTGTGTGATATATTTGCCTTCAGCCTTGATCATTATAATAATTTTTATAGTATTCATTCATAGCACCCTTTGAAACAGTTAACTTCATCAGTTACTGCTGTATGGGGGGGGGGGCACCTAACCCTAGTTGTGCTGCCCTGATGCCTATGATCTCAAGCTCTATCATCAAATTTCCAGAGAAAGCTTTGCTTTTCTCGATATTTTCTGCTAGCCATGGTTGGAGCTGAGGTTCTCTCCTTTTCCTTGCCTCTTTTTACATATATATGTAAGTCTTTATTCTGGTATCTATTGCAGTCTCTTATGGGATCAAGATCTTCTCATTTGGAAAGATAAATAAACCTAGGAACTGGTACAAATCGCAGTATTGTGTAAGATTTTATTGTTGATTTGATATGCAAGACAATACAAGAATAATCCCTGTATCTACTTCACCTGATTCTTAAAGATGTACCTTTTGAACATGATCAATATGAAATGTCTCTTCTCCAAAAAAGAAAAAAGATAAGCTCCTTTATCAAATACATGTGCTGTCATCTGAGGCAAAGGGAGGGGAATTTTAAAGTCTCTTCCTTGGGAAAAGTATTTTTTTTTGCTTGGATCTCTGATCATTGATCAGAAACATAGTCTGCCACTTCCTGTGTAACACTGGGCTCAACTACTTAACCATACACATTCTGAATATCACAGGAATAACAAAAATTATTCAATCATATATAACTGAAGTACTTTTGCACCTAGAAAGAAACAATGATACACAGTATTTGGATGATAGGCTAGGCAGCGTCATGAAAAGGCATGTAAGAGAAACTGTGGAGTAGCACAAAGTCTACAGGCCAGGGTGTGGGACTTAGCAGTGGTTCCCACATAGAAATAGAGTGGCCAAAAGGTACAACAAAGCACCTGCTATGGGTTAAACTGTTTTCCTCTCCACTCCAAGTACATATATTGAAATCTCACCTCTGTAGCTCAGAATAGAACTGTATTTGGAGATAGGGTCTTCATAGAGGTCATTAAAGTTAAAATAAGATCACGAGGGTAGAGCCTAATTTGATATACTCAATATCCTTAAAAGAGGAGGAAGTCTGGACAGACTCATGTGGGTAGGACAACATAATGACAAAAGAAGAAGACAGCCATCTGTGAGCCAAGGAGATGGGCCTGAACAGATCTTCTCATCAAAGCTCTTAGAAAAAATCAACACTTCTAACAGATACCTTGATCTCAGATTTTTAACCTCCAGACGTGAGACAGTAATGTTCTGCTCTTCAAACCACCCAGTCTAGGGCACTTTGCTATAGCTATCCTAGCAAAATAACAGATAAAACCTTAAGTTTTTTTTTTTTTTTAATGTGGTATATATACACAATGGAATATTACTCAGCAATAAAAGAGGATAAAATAATGGCATTCACAGGTAAATGGATGAAATTGGAGAATATAATGCTAAGTGAAATTAGCCAATCCCCAAAATCCAAATGCTGAATGTTTTCTCTGATGTAAGGAGGCTGATTCACAGCAGGGTTGGTATGGGGAGCATAGGAGGATTAGAGGAACCCTAGAAAGATCAATAGGAAGGGAGGGGGAGGGGGGTAAAAAGGAAAAAAAAAAAGATGGTATAATGAGATGGATATCATTACCCTAAGTGCATGTATGAAGACACAAATGGTGTGAATATATTCTGTATACAACCAGAGATATGTAAAAATGTGCTCTATATGTATATTATGCATTGTAATGCATTATACTGTCATATACAACAATTTTGAATTAAACAAAAGAAATATTTCCAGTTGTTTCATAGAACCTTATAAATTAAGTAATAAGAACAATAATGTTATTTATAATTGATTAAATATTTGCAATAAAGTAGATGTAATGCTTGCTCTATGCAATGTCTAGCATGGTAACTGCCACAGAGTAGAGTAACCATTTCTCTTATTTATTGCAAGGAAAAGATGTTGAAATGAAAATATGCTGCAATGAACAGGGAGAAATGTAAAAATATAGGCAGAAAAATGATTGTTCAAAATAAGAAAAAGAACCTAACATACTCTAGGGAAGTATGTCAGAGACTCTTGATAGCAGAGAGTAGTAGTAAAAGACCAGTCAGTACCCAGATCCCAGGGTGAGCAGGGAGAATGTTAGCCTACTTTGTACAGTTATTTGGCTAGACTGTCACAATGTATCAAAGATTTTATTTCCATGAGAACATATAGTTTCCATAGTATTTATAATTGTTTTAACAATATTAATAGCAAAGGTTACCATGAAGTCATATGTAACATTATGTTGACTGGATTTTTATTTCCTTTTTTGCTTTCTGAGTTACTGACATATTATTGCAGCAAAACATATGTAGGGTCAATTCAAGCTGAATAGTTATTAGAAACCATGATAACAAAAGTCATTACACTGCAGTTCAGTTTTGACAGTAAAATTTCTGCAACATTATCACAAATCCTCATGCATTAGTGCAATGATCCTTACTATAGTTTCATATTAGAATCAAAAGATTGCTGTAGCATGCTTGATACAAAAAGTCAAGCAAGCCAAATTCTTTTCTGCTTTTACAGATAACATTTTTGTTCTTTTTCCATGTATACCATGCAGATAGTAGCCTTGTTTTATATACTTTTCTCTATATCCTATGAGTATATTGCATATATCTTTAAAATGAGAAAATTCCCTTAAATGTCCACAGAAATGCTGATACTCTGCTCAAAGGAATTAATTGTAAAATGATTTAATATCTGACAGAATCCCACAAAATTCTGAATACCATATTATTCACTGCATTATCTTTCTTTTTCTCAGGCAAGGTATCGACTGTGTATATGTGGTTTGTTTAATCAGTATTTACTATGTGGAAAAGTACAAGATTTTAAAATATGAAATATGATTTTACAAATAATATTTGTCACATTCAGGATTACTCTGATAGGAAAGCTCTGATGGTTACCCTTCAGTTTACAAATGGAAAAGATTTTTAATGTCTATCTGATCACAGTATTTTATCATATTATTTATTAACAAAGTCTTAAAAAGTTAAAATATACAGCCAAATTGCATATATATTTATAATTTGTATACAATATTAGTATATATATATACACAATATATATATGTATGTATGTACATATATATATATATACATATATATATTTGAGATAATAGGTTACCCATGATCTATTATAAGAAAACAGAGAAAAATATAACTAGTGCCTTGTAAATGAGTTAAGGAACCTCCAAAGATCAAGTAGCTTCTTCCTTAATAGGAGAATCATGTTAATACAGATATACACAGAATATGGATAATTAGAGCACATTTCACTTTATGTGAAATACATTTTCTGGTAATTTGGAGACAGATAAAATTTTAGTTAGTTGAAGTGATCATGGGACTATGTTGTTAGAGACACTCATCAGGTAAGAATGCTTAGAAAATACAAATAATCATCCCAGTGAGCTAAAAATGAATTGTCTGCATGGAGACAAACAATAACTAAATGTTTTTTAATCATTGAATTATTTATATGTTTGTTGTTATTAAAAATTATTTCACTGAGTTACTCTGTTGTCTTTAATAAAAGTCCATAATGATTCACAAAAGGTGACAATTTAACAATATATTTGAACTTCATAAAATCGTTCTTAACAAAAGGTAATCGAATTCATTCCTATAATGATTTCATTGCCATGCTAGAGATTATATCACAATTGGTATACAAATAGGGAAATTAACACCAATTTTGAGCCTCATCCTTTCTTTATATACACTAACTAACCTGTCAAGTATGTTGCATAATCTCATTGAATAATATAAATATATAACTAAAATATATGTAACACTACGTGCCAATTGTTTTTTTTTTTTTTTTTTTTTTGAGATCTTTACACATGTTAATTCAGTTGTTAGGGAAACTGTATAAAGTAGGTTCTATTATTCTTACTTTACAAATAAGGAATCATAAGCTCAGAGAGATAAGTGACTTGCTTAAATTATACCTACTAAAAAACACAGCAGGATTCAAACCATGACAGTCCAGCTCCATGCTAAATTGCACTGCTTATTCTACAATTAGATCTTTGTTGAAAACACTCTTGGTACACATTTTGATAGTAGTGCCTACTAGTAGTCCCTAGAGAAAAGGGTGTATAAATATTAAGATTCTTACTATAAATCATCAAAGTTTTCTCCATAGAGAGCAGAGCATTTCAAATTCAGTATCACCACTAGGAAAACTGCAAATTTTAGTTCTTCCCCAAAATAAATATTATAATTGAAATGCCTTCTGCTAATAGGCTGGATGAAAACATGCTATCATTTTAATCCACATTTCTTTGGTTATTATGGGTGTTTTCCTTTCATTCATAAACTTCTATTTCTTTTAATAGTCAATAAAGTCAATAAAGACAGGACACACAGAAGCAATACCTATTTGAAGATTTTTTCCATTGTTTTGATAGAGAAGTGATCTTTTAAATGGGTTAAAATAGCACTCCATGTTGTGAAAATATAAGTTCATGGTTGTCACAGATGTTGGGAATATTTTCCTATATTTTTAAGCTTATAGACATTTTAATTTTAATGTCAGAAATTCTACATGTTACTTTTTAGGATTTCTTGCTTGTCACTACATTGATTAAAAACTTTCTTTATACCAAAATCAGATATTCAGCTCCACTTTGTTTATATTCAACTCCGTAATGCACTTGTATTTATTGATCTGAGGTAGTGTTTATTTGTATTTTCAAAAATATAGATTAGGCCTTATACCATTTTGTTATAAAATAATATGACATTTATTTGAATTTCTGCATTTTATGTAAATAATTGTTCTGCACATTAGGACTTCTGGGCTTTCTGTATAACAGCATTGAACTTTCTGTCACTTTTGTAACATGTCATAGCTTATTGCAGCTTTATTATTTCTTTCAGAAATAATAAGAACATGTGTGCCCCCATTATTTTCTCCATATTTCTTATGTTTTCATGTGTAAGTGTGGAATTATTTTATCATCAGAATCCAAAAAACATTATTTTGATTTATTTGGAATGCTTTAAAATTACAAAATTAAGATGCCAGATCCTATCAAATGAAAATATTGAGTATTGTCATGGCATGTGCTGTCTCATTATCTTCTCCATCTGTAAAATATTACAGATTCTCCATGAAAGTTATAATGTCATATTTCCTATTAGCATATTTCTAGGAAATTTTTGTTATGGATATTGCATATATATGCATATATGTATATATATTGTAATATATAACATATGTAACAAAAATATATATTAAATTTATAATATATATTCTAATTAATGTAGGTAGTATGGGACCTGTACAATGAGCCCCATTTAGCCCTTTTATCATTGCTAACTTTATCTTTCATGCCTGGTCAAATATATGTGCATATAAATAAATTTCTATTCCTTGACCACCTGTCAAATTTACCTGGCCTTTAGGCATTTACCATAGCTCAATTTTTTACACCTACCTGTTTTTTCTTGCTGCTTATGATTATGTCACTATCACCCTATGTGTTTTTCCTTTCCACTCATAATTCATCCCATATTCTTAGGTTACATAAACTGTTTAATACCTATCATGGTCTAAAAGGTCATTTTATGATCATATAGCCATATCAAGATTTGATACAAGAAATGAGGGGCATATATTTATCCTAATATGGATATTAGGAGCCCTATGTTCTACATACAAAATATATACTTTGTGAAAAACAAAGTTATTATTTGGTTATTTGGTTATTATGGGTGATTTCCTTTCATTCATAAACTTGCTATTTCTTTTAATAGTCAATAAAGTCAATAAAGACAAGACACAGAAGCAATACCTATTTGAAGATTTTTTCCATTGTTTTGATAGAGAAGTGATCTTTTAAATTAGTTAAAATAGCATTCCATGTTGTGAAAATGTAAGTTCATGGTTGTCACAGATGTTGGGAATATTTTCCTATATTTTTAAGCTTATAGACATTTTAATTTTAATGTCAGAAATTCTACATGTTACTTTTTAGGATTTCTTGCTTGTCACTACATTGATTAAAAACTTTCTTTATACCAAAATCAGATATTCAGCTCCACTTTGTTTATATTCAACTCCGTAATGCACTTGTATTTATTGATCTGAGGTAGTGTTTATTTGTATTTTCAAAAATATAGATTAGGCCTTATACCATTTTGTTATAAAATAATATGACATTTATTTGAATTTCTGCATTTTATGTAAATAATTGTTCTGCACATTAGGACTTCTGGGCTTTCTGTATAACAGCATTGAACTTTCTGTACTTTTGTAACATGTCATAGCTTATTGCAGCTTTATTATTTCTTTCAGAAATAATAAGAACATGTGTGCCCCCATTATTTTCTCCATATTTCTTATGTTTTCATGTGTAAGTGTGGAATTATTTTATCATCAGAATCCAAAAAACATTATTTTGATTTATTTGGAATGCTTTAAAATTACAAAATTAAGATGCCAGATCCTATCAAATGAAAATATTGAGTATTGTCATGGCATGTGCTGTCTCATTATCTTCTCCATCTGTAAAATATTACAGATTCTCCATGAAAGTTATAATGTCATATTTCCTATTAGCATATTTCTAGGAAATTTTTGTTATGGATATTGCATATATATGCATATATGTATATATATTGTAATATATAACATATGTAACAAAAATATATATTAAATTTATAATATATATTCTAATTAATGTAGGTAGTATGGGACCTGTACAATGAGCCCCATTTAGCCCTTTTATCATTGCTAACTTTATCTTTCATGCCTGGTCAAATATATGTGCATATAAATAAATTTCTATTCCTTGACCACCTGTCAAATTTACCTGGCCTTTAGGCATTTACCATAGCTCAATTTTTTACACCTACCTGTTTTTTCTTGCTGCTTATGATTATGTCACTATCACCCTATGTGTTTTTCCTTTCCACTCATAATTCATCCCATATTCTTAGGTTACATAAACTGTTTAATACCTATCATGGTCTAAAAGGTCATTTTATGATCATATAGCCATATCAAGATTTGATACAAGAAATGAGGGGCATATATTTATCCTAATATGGATATTAGGAGCCCTATGTTCTACATACAAAATATATACTTTGTGAAAAACAAAGTTATTATTTGGTTATTTGGTTATTATGAATGATTTCCTTTCATTCATAAACTGCTATTTCTTTTAATAGTCAATAAAGACAAGACACAGAAGCAATACCTATTTGAAGACTTTTTCCATTGTTTTGTTAGAGAAGTGATCTTTTAAATTAGTTAAAATAGCATTCCATGTTGTGAAAATGTAAGTACATTTAAAATATACATTTTAAATATAAAGCACTTTTATTCTAAGTGTTTTATATTTAAAATGTATAGAGTAGCTGAGGAAAGTAAATAAAATTATATGTAAAAGCTAAGAAAGCGACTAGACATAGTATATGCTTTATAAATGTTAACTATTACTGTATATATTTCTTAAAACAGTCCTTCTGGGAAGACATTAATATTTGGTGCTTTCAGAAGTGCAGAGGGTTGTCTATAGGTACTTTACCCCACCTTCAATAAGAATTAAATTCTAAAGGAAAAATAATTGACTAAACAAAATAAGACAAAATATTTAATATATGAATATGCATTTTCCATATTAATACTTATTGATTATAAGTTAGAGCTTTGTAGATTTGGGGAAAAATGATTACAAAAGCAGTTGTAATACAAGTTGTTAGATAATTCCAGGCTGGCTGGTCACACTTCCCAGGTACCTTGGACAGGCCACACCTCCCAGGTGCCTTAAACTGGCCACACCTCAGGTCCCTTACTGAGCCAATCATGGCACACGGGTTCCCCTTCTGACCCCAGGCAGCCTATGGAGTAAGGGGTCCCTCGGACCACCACCGGAGTCGCTATTTAAATCCCTGCCAGGCTGAAACTTGCCCCTTTTCCCCTTTCCATCCGTTTCACCCTTTCCGCCTCTTTTTCCCCTTCTTCCCTTTTTCTTTTCGTTGTCCTGTCTCCTCTCCTCCCACTGGTTTTCCCTTTCCCCTCCACGTGTCCCTCTGCTGATTAATAAACCCCCTTTACTACACGGTGGTCCCAGCGTGGTTTCATCTGTCCTTCACAAGTATTAGGCAAGTCTAAGTAGAAAATATGTATCATAGGAGTTGTGTGCAATGAATATTTTACTTGTTTCATTGTAATTTAAAAATGGATTTTGAATAATAAAAAACAATATTATTTCATTTTAAAATTCACTGTGGAATTCTTTTAAAAGTCCAGCATTCTGACTATGAATGGAGTCAAAAGAACATAACCTACCCATTAGAAAACACTTCAAGTTTTTCTAGACTTTACAGATAATACAAAGTATCAGTAGAATTTTATGAAAGTGCAATTTGTGACCTGAAATTTCCTCCTATTCTACATAGAATATAGTTTCCAATGTTTAATCTAACAAATACTATGCTAATCAGTAGTAAAATATATTTTCTAATAAGAAAAGTTTGCCTGGACAAAAAGAAATTTAAAGTTAGCTGAATTGACAAATTCCTTAAAATCTAATTTCTCAGAATTTTTAATATGAAAAAACAGTTTAAGTCTTTAAGGTATAGATTGGGTATAGTTTGCAGTGTTTCATATAACATTTATATTATATATTTATGAAAAGTATGTTATCTCTGAGTGTGTGTGTGTGTGTGTGTGTGTGTGTGCATCAAAGCATCTTAATCTCAGCTTTGTTGACATTTTGGGCTGGAGAGTTTTGGGGTGTGTGTATAGGCAAGTCAGAGTGAGCTATCCTATGCATTTTAGGATGTTTAGTAGCATCTTGGTCTCTGGCCCCACGATGCTAGGAGCAACAAAAAATGCCTACAAACATTGTCAGATATCTAGGTTTCTCCTGGGGGACAAAATAGTCCTCTGTGGAGAACCATAAGATATATGTAAAATGTATATATGAAATATATATATGCAACACATATACATATAAATTCTTTTTCTTGAAGTCTTTGATATATCAATGATCTATCAGCATCATATTCCATAAATCACTGTTAAGGTGTTTCTAACATAAAAATTTGTTCACTGCTAAGCAACTCCACCAGAACATCCTTTCAAAGTTGCATAAAAGATCCATAAATCTGCAATTCACTTAAAACTGGTGCTGCACTGAGGAATTGGTTTGATTTAAGCAAAGTCTACTTCTCTAAAGGACTAGCCAGCAAAAAGCTCCAAGTTCTCAGGGTTGCCCTTAGGAAGTGTGGACAATGGAAAGGGGGTCATTAGGATAAAACAATAGACCATCAGCTGTCTGCCTTGTGTGGCTCCTGAGTCACAAAAGCTCCTGGAAAAGCTCTTCAGAGAAAGAGGACAATAGGAATTTAATGGAAGCTTCTCTTGCATGAAATATGAGACTTGGTTTAGGAAAAAATATGTGTATGAGTGTGCATGGTTGTGTATATTCTAAGAAACAGAGAGCAAAGCAGTATATATGTGCACACACAGGCCTATCTTCTAAGAAATAGGTAGAGACTCTGACAGGGTCTTCAAATAGCTGTGTTAGGCAAAAACTATAGAAGAATTGTATGATATTTTGTAGAAAAGGAATGAATTTCTGTCTATACTGAAACAATCCAACAGAAATCACCACCCAAAGCGCAATTTTAATATATGCAAGATAACAAGCAATAGGAAACATAAAAAGGAGAAATAAAACAGCTTTCATATTTCTCTAGGAAAATAATTTTGTTTATTGCTAGAATAGACTCTGACTCCTCACCAAATCAATCTAAAGTGAATCAATCTAAATGTTAGAAGAAATCATGTTTGAAAACTGATGAAAGGGGTAAGAAAAAACTAAGTCAATTTATAAGCCGGGCGCGGTGGCGCACGCCTGTAATCCCAGCACTTTGGGAGGCTGAGGCAGGAGGATTGCGAGTTCAAAGCCAGCCTCAGCAATGGCGAGGCACTTAGCAACTCAGTGAGACCCTGTCTCTGATAAAATACAAAAAGGGCTGGGGATGTGACCCAGTGGTCGAGTGCTGCTGAGTTCAATCCCCGGTACCAAAAAAAAAAACAAAAAAAAACCTAAGTCAATTTATAGATATGAGTTTTTAAGAACTTAAGGTAGAAATTTCACCCAATAAGACCAGGCAATGTAGATGAAGCCAGAATTAAAGACCGGCAGTTAGTATAGATCCTGGTCGGATGGAGAGAATGGAGGCCAGTTTGGGTCTGGGAATTTGGGGACCGCCCCTAAGGAACTGAAATGTTAATGCCTTCAGAGCCCTTCCTTCACTCTTATCAAGATAACCTGCCCCTGCTCCAACCTGTTGCTAAGGTAACCTGTCCCAGGGATTGTCCCTCCCTACAGGGAGTTGTAAAAGTTATTAATTAATGCACCCTGGGCCCCCCTCCAGTCCATCTGCTTCTCACCTTTGGCCATCCCATATGCATCTCCTGGGCCTAATTACTAAAGCATGAAGGAGAGAGATAAGGGAGAAGACAGCAGGAGAAGAAAGAAAATCTAGGATGTATAAAAGAGGTAGAACACCTTCACTTCTTGGATACCAGCTTCCCCGCCTTCTCCCTCCAGGAGAAGTTTGGGTTGTGTCTTTTTAAATAAACCCTGCTTTATATGCTTGCCTCGTGTGCTTCTCTAGTGTTATACTTCAACATGTGAGGAAGCAGGACTCGTCACCAATAACTGGCAGTATCATAGATTAAATAACAAAATTATTCTTTCCTGGGTGGAGTGAAGAGAAGATGCTTCAGAGCTCTGGTTCTATGCTATATTCTAGGGAGGAATCCCCTGGACCGTGGGGTCGCAGCTTCAGCATGGAGTCTGAGATGAGGCGGCCCTTTCCTATGCAGTGTAATAAGTGATTAATAATTTATTTTAAATAACTCAATGAATAAATAAGTGAACAAATGTATAATGTTTGAATTCTGTGACGCTGGGAAGTGTCCCCTAGAGCCTGGCACACTTCACTATGGACAGTCCTCAGACTCACGTCCCTGTGTGATTCCTTCACAAGCCCACATCACGTAACAATGATGTTCTTACCCAAGCACACCCAAGACAGTTACTCTGATTACATCCAGCTATTTGTTCACTCACACACACACACACACACACATACACCCAAAAAAATCATAGCACATGTTCATCTATAGTCTACTGGAGAAAGTATTTGAAACTTAGTTAAAACAACTACGTCCTAGACTAACTTTACTTCTACTTAACTGTCTATGTGGTAAATCACCAAGGTTACTCTGCCCCTTCCAAAGTTCCTCAACCATAAAATTATTTTTTAAAGAGGAAGACATTTCTTTTTTAAAAAAAATTTGTTCCTTTTAGATATCCATGACAGAGAGTATATTTTGACATATTATACATACATGGAGTATAACTCCTCTTTCTTGTTGTACACGATGTGGAGTTACACTGGTTGTGTATTCATACATGAACACACTAAAGTTATGTCCAATTCATTTTACTGTCTTTCCTATTCCTATTCTCCCTCGCTTCCCTTCATTACCCTTTGTCTAATCCACTAAACTTCCCTCTCCACCCCATTAATATGTGTTAGCATCTACATATCAGAGAGAGCATTTGGCTTTTGGTTTGTTGGGATTGGCTTATTTCCCTCCTTTAGTATAACAGTCTCCAGTTCCATACATTTACTGGCAAATGCCATAATTTCATTCTTTATAGCTAATATTCCATTGTGTATATATACCATAGTTTCTTTATCCATTCCTCTGTTAAAAGACACCTAGGTTGGTTCCATAGTTTAGCTATTGTGAATTGAGCTTCTATAAACATTGATGTGGCTGCATCACTGTAGTATGCTGATTTTAAGTCCTTTGGGTATAAATTGAGGAGTGGGATAGCTGGGTCAAATGGTGGTTCCATTCCAAGTTGAGGAATCTCCATACTGCTTTCTAGAATGGTTGCACCAATTTGCATCTCACCAGAAATGTATGAGTGTACCTTTTTCCCCACATCCTCGCCAATATTTGTCATCACTTGTATTCTTGATAATTGCCATTCTGACTTGAGTGAGATAGAATATCAGTGTAGTTTTAATTTGCATTTCTCTAATTGCTAGTGATATTGAACATTTTTCATGTATTTGTTGACCATTCATATTTCTTCTTCTATGAAGTGTCTGCTCAGTTCCTTAGCCCATTTATTGATTTGGGTTATTTCATTTTTTGGTGTTACATTTTTCTGAGTTCTTTAGATATCCTGGAGATCATTGCTGTATTTGAGTACATGTGGCAAAGATTTCTCTCCCATTCTGCAGGCTCTCTCTTCATGTTCTTAATTGTTTCTTTTGCTTTGAAGAAGCTTTTTAGTTTGATGCCATCCCATTTATTGATTCTTGATTTTGCTTCTTGCTTTTTAGGAATCTTATTGAGGAAATCCATTCCTAAGCTAACATAATGGAGATTTGGACCCACTTCTTCCGTAGGTGCAGGTCCTCTGGTCTAATGTCTATGTCCTTGATCCACTTTGAGTTCAGTTTTGTGTAAAATGAGAATAGGGATCTAATTTCATTTTCCCACATAACTATATTTTATGTGCATTTGTCTCTGTCTTCTATTCTGTACAATTGGTCTTTATGTCTGTTTTGGTGCCAATACCATGCTGTTTTTGCTACTATAGCTCTGTAGTATAATTTAAGGTCTAGTATTATGATGCCTCCTGCTTGTCTTTTCCCGCTGAGGATTGCTTTGGCTATTCTGGGCCTCTTATTTTTTCAAATCAATCTCATGACAATTTTTTCTATTTCTATAAAGAACATAGAAAATTTTAATAGGAATTGCATTACTCTGTAAGGCACTTTTGGTTGTATGGCCATTTTGACAATATTAATTCTGCTTATCTAAGAACCTGGGAGATCTTTCCATATTCTAAGGTCTTCTTCAATTTCCTTCTTTAGTGTTCTGTAGTTTTCGTTGTAGAGATCTTTCACCTCTTTTGTTAGACTCATTCCCAAATACTTATTTTTTTGAGGCTACTGTGAATGGAATAGTTTTCCTAATTTATCTTTCAGTTCATTCATCATGGCTGTATAGAAATGCAACTGGTTTATGGTGGTTAATTTTATAGCCTGATATTTGCTGAATTAATTTATGAATTCTAGAAGTTTTCTGGTATAGTTTTTTTGAGTCTTCTAAATTAGAATCATGTAGTTGGCAAAAAGAGATAGTTTGAGCTCTTCTTTTCCTATTCTCATCCTTTACTTTCTTTCTTTAGTCTAATTGTTCTGGCTCGAGTTTCTATGTTGAATAGAAGTGGTGAGAGAGGGCATCAGAAGCAACATTCCTAACGATGCTTCTAGTTCATAAGTTTTACATTTGAGAGTTATGAAACCTACCTATAATCCCTATGTGAATCAAATTTTTTCTTAAATAGGTAGTCCTTTCTTCTGAAAACTGTCATTGAAAAAAGTGGCTCCAATGAGATCAATTGAGGCAAAAATTAGTGCATCAAACAATCTTTTACAGTTGGACACCAGAGATATTTGTATAATTTGTGTGGATTTGGCAAGGTTTTGTAAAACATGATGAACCATGTATAGGACATATATAGAAACATCTATTAATTAATGTTATGGTAAAGAGGTAGTATTATGATCAGGAAATGGCTTGGATGTAAGAAAAACTTGAGTTGCATTTCCAATACAATCAATCTCCCACTATTTGACACTTGATCTCAGTTACACATCTTATATAGGGGATGAAGATGATAATAATAGAAAAATTTTCAGGATTATTGAGGGGAACAATGTTTGCAAGTTTCACAATAGACACCTGGTCCACATACGTGCTTATAAAATGCTGGCTGACTCTGTGATCATTTTTATTCCCTTAGTTTAAAAGCACTAGGATTAGAAGTAGGCAAGAGTTAAACTCTATAAATGGTTTATGAAAAAAATTTAAAATGTTTTTAACCAGTTTGGAAAGAGATCTGGTTTTCAGCCAACAGACCACATCGACATTTGCATGCTGGCTTAACTTATCTTTCTTTGCGGGCTGAAGAATTTCAGGTGGCATTTCAAACAAATACATGATGATTTCATCAAAATATTCATGGATATTTTTAAGGGAAAATATAAAAATGTATTTGAGAGCATCTTATTAAAATAATAAAAATGACTATATTCATATAGAAGTAAAACCTGTTTTTCAGATTCTTTTCCTTCATTCATTTCTGGTGTTATTTTTAATTTTGACATTTGAGAAGTTTCAGATTGGATTCTCTTCTATCGTTACCCATGAACAGGGCAAATAAGAGTTTTACATAATTGCTTTTGCCTGTTTCTGATTTTTAAAGGGGAAAATATCAATCGCTGCAAATTTTAAAAGTACAGGATAGTGTCAAGAAACACAAATAAAGCAAACACAATATTATCACCAAGAATGATATTCTAACATTCTAATATTTGAAACATCTGCATATAGAACTGTAGTAAGAAAAGGGATGTTACTTTTAATTTGTTATACTCTTCCATCAGGCTTTCCTTGCTACTCTTAGCCTAATAATACAAAGAAGTACAGAAATGTGTGATTTTTGTATATAGAGAAATATTCCCTAAGAAGTCCAATAATTATAACATAATTATTTATCAAGAAAAGAAGGATTCAGGTTCAGAAGCAATGAAATCAATCTAAAACAGGAAAAATACACACACAAAATTCACAAGACTAAGATCCATTTTATCTGACAAAGGAATTCAACAAGGGAATCTATGGTTGAATGATGCTTTTGTGTACCCCAAAAATAAACTGGCCAGAGGAATAAAACTTACAGGAAATGCTGCAATATCAAAGAAATGGATGAAAATATTAAAGGGTTTCCTCATTTTTGATGGCCAAATTCCGTCCTGTAAGCAGTGCATTAGACGCTAATGACATACGATTTCTCACTGACAGATTTAACAGCATCAATAAGGCCTCTCTGTCCATTGCAGCAAATTGATCCTACATGACACTGACAAGGGCAGCCTGCACTTAATGACCTCCATCGCTGAAGGATGGAAATGAAAAATGATTGGAAGTCCAAATAAATCTTTGAAAGTTTCCCTGAAACAGGTGTGCTCAAAGTGATTCGTTTGAGGGATCACAAACATAAACCCAATCCCCCAACATTCCCCATTGTCTGCTCATGCCAGGGTCTCATTCCTTGTCAAGATTTGCTTTAATTTAAAAACTGTGATCATGATAATTTGGTCCTAACTATGGAAATAGAATGCCAGGGTTCTCTCTTAAAAGGCATGACTCTTCACTATTTATGCAGAAATCTAATATGCTTGTCACTGACCACCAAAGGATTCTGTGCAAACTAGAAACAAGAGTTCATACAATTTGTTTTTGTCTTCCCCTTGATTGGAAAAGAAAATAAGGGATACAAATTGATCGTTTTTCTTCCCCAATGATCAGAAATGCTTAGAATGTGTTTAACTGCAATAAATAATGTCAAATGCATGAAATGATTGGATACATTCCCATGGAGGCAGAGATACCTTTTCTTTGAACCCTGCACAATAGTTTGAGGACACTAAGATTTGGGCAGATAGTCGTTTTCTTAATTCTTTTCTGAACACAATTACTTCATGATCTACCTTCTATCTTCTACTCTTTCAACACAAATACATAAGAGAAAAACACACCTTCCCTGTATATTCAGAAACTTTAACTCTCATCTGAGCAGATGGATGAGACACAGAGGAGAGTTTGCAAGCAGCATACCAGATGAATGCCACAGTTACTCACAGCCACACAGCATTTTTTATTTTCCAACTAACTTACTATGGGTGTCTTTTTTTTTTTTTTTTTTTTTTTTTTTAATTCCTGAACAATTGCCTGGTGAGGTAAATCTTTACACATGAGAAAACTGAGGTTGAAAAAGTTCAGTAACTCACCAAAACCACTGAGTTCGTGATAGGGGAGCCTATGCTCAAATTCCAGCTTTCTGCTCTCCCAGTGTTCACAAGAATGAGAGGTAGGTGTAGCACTGGAATTCTAAACTACAATTTATAGAGCAACAGTGTAGGCTAAACCCACAGGAGAAAAGACACAGTATACTGGTTGTTGTACATAGGTAAATTATTTAAAAATAAAATCACGCCTCTATTTTTTAAAATTCAAATCCTGGGGGCAAGGATTGAAAGAAAATAACTATATGTTGACACTAAGTAACTGAAGAACATGGAGGAAGTAGCAATATATTAATACTTGTACAATGCAGCTGTTTTATTCTCCTGTCTTTGCCATGACAAGAGTTTTCACAAATTTTTAGAATATTTATAATTCCCAGCAATAGCTATCAGACAGAGTCAGCTATTTTTTTACAAGTTTCTAGTTAATCCTTTTATCAAGTAAACATATATCAAAAGGAAGACTTAGAGGCCAATCATGGAAAGTCACCTACAATTAGCATTGAAATTTGAAGACCTTAATAGCATAAGTAAATCCAAAAAAATAAAAAAAAGAATTTGGGATTCATGGTCACAGCAACTAAAAGCAAATTAGTATAGGATGGTGGAGTAGAAACTGTTTTTCATGCCTCAAATATTCTTTCAAAATTCAGCTTCAAGTTTTGATAGAAATATAAAATTTTACAAATAAAAACATGCTATTTTTTGTGGCATAGGATCACCATAACAGTGAAGACCCCAAACTGACCAATTTTTACTTTTTGTAGTAAACATGTCAAATAAGTGATTTAAAATTTTTTAAATACCTGTTTCTTATCTCTAGTGGAAGCATCAACAGATAGCTTTCTGCTATATATATTGAAGTATTTGTCCTTTTCTATTAAGAAAGTTTCCAGTAGTCTTGATATTCTTGAGCTAAACGTAGATTTTCTTTCAGGGAATCATCTTGCAATTTCTAGAAGATAAAATTAAGATCATTGGTTTGTTTAATTTTTTTTCATCTTTAGAATTACTTAAAAGTGTTCTAATATATAGTGTAGAAAAGTAACAAAACAACCAAAAATTGTTTCCCCCGACATTCATGCCCATCTTGAATTTAATAATTTCCTTTCTTAATGCAGGTTATTATTTTTAGCATTGATATATGATTTATCAGAGTTTGTCTACCTTTTGCTCCCTGGCCTTCTCTCCATCATGTCTGGAAGGAGTCAGTCTTGGGAAGGTCTTTTCAGAATCCCAGTAGTTGTTTTCCAATTTCCCAGCCTTTTTTCCTTTCCTCTGACCCTGCGCTCAAACCACTAGAAGACACTTTGCTAAGAATTTGACCCTTAAGAGGTTTAGAGTACTAGCATTCACAGAAAACAGGAGGAAAGAATTAAAGAGTAGGGAAGTCAACATTTAGAAGTACCCGGAGCCATTATTTATTATTAATATATTTTAGCTGTGTAAAAGGTTATATATGACTTTGTGAGAAGTTGAGAACTTTATACCACCCTCCCTGACAAAATATATATTTGCCAAATCTAATACAAACACTTTAGAAAATAATTTTGCATCATGACCCAAAAGCAAACTAGGGACAATCTGTAATTTTATGTTAGATGCATAAATTCAGTTTAGTTGATGACTCCTTATATTTCTTGCACAGAAAATTTTCTTTAAAAAATATGAAATGTATCAACAGCCTTGAATATTTTCAAACCTGTTAATTCAGTCATTCCTCTTATGGGAATCTATTCTAAAATTTAAAAATCTTTATTCATTACGGTACTATTCATAGCAGCAAAAAAGTTTTTAAAACCCATAAATGCATATAAATCATGATTGTAAGCTGCCTGGTACCGTAAACCGGGATAAAAACTCTCAGAGGCAGAGTTAAGCTTTTGCTACTTTTACTTCTACTTTCTTAGAGAGAGCTTAGAGAGGGAAAGAAAGATTTTTAGAGAGAAAGATTAAAGCGAGCTTTTCTTCTTGTCTTCTTAGCTTAGAGTTTTGAAAGATAGAAAGATAAAGATAGAAAGATCTTAGCTTAGAGTAAAATTAGAGCTTCTTTCTTCTCTCTTCTTTCTTCCTTCTTCTGTCTTCTGTCTTCTGTCTTCCTCAGGAGCCTCGGCCTAACTCTGACCAGTCATTACTTCTTCTATCTGGTTTCTCTTCTGTAACCGCTCTGCCTACTTCTCTTAGCTTTTTACTATTTTTACTTCTACTTTCTTAGAGCTTAGAGAGAGGGAAAGAAAGATTTTTAGAGAGAAAGATTAAAGCTTCTTTCTTCTCTCTTCTTTCTTCCTTCTTCTTTCTTCTGTCTTCTGTCTTCCTCAGGAGCCTCGGCCTAACTCTGACCAGTCATTACTATCTGGTTTCTCTTCTGTAACCGCTCTGCCTACGTTCTGGCCGCTCTGATTCTTCTGACCGACCAAGTGACTGCCCGGCTGACTGAATCCGTTCTCCTAACTCGGACCGCTTTCACCCGGTTATATACCTTCAGGTTTGCGGGTGCCTACAGGTGCGTCACATACATATCAGGTGGAACCCATGGCTTCCAGCTAGCTGCAACAGCCCTTCCTAATTAGGGCTCCTTCATATTCCTTCCCTTTAGTTTAAAAAGGTGCTTTTGTTCTATTTTCTCTATTTTATTTTCTCTATTTTCTTTTATTTTCTTGTCTCTACCTAGCTTTTCACCTTCTATTTTTGAAAGGGTGGATATTTGAGCCCTTTTTGAGAAGGTGCTGTGGCTTTAAGGAAGCCTAATGCTGAGGAGCAGCTAACGCACCTAGTTAAGCACAATTGCATAAGCGGCTTTGACTTTTTTTTTTTTTTTTTTTTTTTTTTTTCCTCTATTTTTCTTTATGGCTTTCTTGCCAAAGCTCAGTGGCTTTTTTTTTTTTTTTTTTTCTGCATGGTTTTTACCATGCTATTTAATTCTCTATTTTCTTTTAAGCTCATGGCTTTTTTCTTTATACTAAAGCTCAAGGCTTTTTCTCTATATTTTTTATGGCTTTTGGCCGGCTACTCTGCTTCGGCTTTTGGCCGGCTCGCTTCGGCTTTTTGCTGGCTACTCTGCTTCAGCTTTTCGCTGTCTACTCTGCTTCGGCTTAATTCTTAACTGGCTTCAACTGAGTCAGAGGCTCTGCTCTCTTGTTTCTACTCTTTTTGCTGGTCTCAACTGAGTCTGAGGCTATGCTTTTTTCATTGCTCTTATTTCTTAGCTTTTCTTCTCTGCCTGCCGAGCCCCGGACGGACCACCATTTGTAAGCTGCCTGGTACCGTAAACCGGGATAAAAACTCTCGGGGGCAGAGTTAAGCTTTTACTACTTTTACTTCTACTTTCTTAGAGCTTAGAGAGGGAAAGAAAGATTTTCTTAGAGTCTTAGAAAGAAAGATAGAGTAGAGCTTAGCTTAGAGTAAGATTAGAGCTTCTTTCTTCTCTCTTCTTTCTTCCTTCTTCTTTCTTCTGTCTTCTGTCTTCCTCAGGAGCCTCGGCCTAACTCTGACCAGTCATTACTTCTTCTATCTGGTTTCTCTTCTCTCTTCTATCTGGTTTCTCTTCTGTAACCGCTCTGCCTACGTTCTGGCCGCTCTGATTCTTCTGACCGACCGAGTGACTGCCCGGCTGACTGAATTCTCCGTTCTCCTAACTCGGACCGCTTTCACCCGGTTATATACCTTCAGGTTTGCGGGTGCCTACAGGTGCGTCACATACATATCAGGTGGATGGCTTCCAGCTAGCTACAACAGCCCTTCCTAATTAGGGCTCCTTCACATGATAATGATAATGATGATTAAATTACTAGATACAAAAATAACTCTTATGAAGCAATTAGAAATGTTTCTTTGTGAAAATTGCCATCACATCAAACCTTTAGTGTAAGTTGTTAAAAAATATATGTGGTATGAGAACGTACATAGGGAAAATGTAATTTAGCAGAAAATTGCCTTACAAATATTTCTGTATTTACACACTTGAAGATTTATTAAGGTCAGCAAACATATTTCTCATGAAAGCCTGTATGCATATTGATCCCCAGAGATTAATACTATGTCATAGGTGTTCTTTAAAAAGACAAAATGATGAACTAAGAATCATTGAATATGCCCTTGTTTAATTCTGGCACAATAATTTAGAACTTTAAAACCTATCTAGTAAACTTGCTTAAAATCATAGAGAATTATCTTTTGTTAGGAGGACACAGTTCTATGAAAATATTCCTTTGGTGGAGGCACTTTTTAAAAACTGGCTGGAATACTTTTTTATACCTTAACGCTAATATTGAAATCCAATGCTCAAGTTACTGACTTGAAACACGGAGTCAGCTTTTGCATTGCTGTGAACAACTTTGAAGAGGAAAAGTTTATTTTGGCTCATGATGTCAGAGGTTCAATCCTTGGTCCGCTGACTCTATAGCTCTGGATCCAAAGTGAGGCAGAACATCATGACACAAGAGCATAGTGGAGGGAAGCTGTTCAGGACATAGCAACCAGGAAGCTGAGAGAAAAAACTCTACTCACCAGGGGCAAAATATAAACTCCAAAGGCATAATCCCCATGACCTTTTTCCTCAAACCATACCTTACCTGCCTTTAGCTACCACCCAGTAATCCATATCAGAGGATTAATCCACAGATTAGGTTAAAGCTCTCATAATCAAATTGTTTCACCTCTGAACATTTTTGCATTTTCTCACACATGAGCTTTTGAGGAACAACTCATATCTAAACCATAACACACTAATAATGTTCAACTGGAGGTAGAAGTAGGACTCATTTTGAGTTTTGGGCTGGTTTGTTGCATTTAACATAAGCACAATTCATATCTGGTTTTTCAGTTACCTTTCTTTCAAGACCTAGATGGCTACTATAAACATTTAATCTGAAAGGGGTATTGTAAAAGTTGTGGGACTGGCATTTATAACATGTAGTGAAATTTAATGAGGAAATATTTCTTCAGTTATGCCTTACTCATTACGTAATATGCAGTTCTATTTCCAAATGCATATACTTTCAATTTCTGGATGACATCAGTTCCTACCACTTTACATGCTATTATTAGAGTAAATACCATGATATTGAATTATGTGGTTATGCCAATTGCCAATAAATCATCAAAATACTGTTGTATCAGTCACAATATTTTTATATTATAATTCCTTAATAATGAGCATATAGAAGGATTTACCAATTCACTACCTATTCTTTAAAGTCAGTTACCTTCAGAGGTGCAATGAAGTTTAAGTTTTTTTAAAAGTTTAAATCGGGAGGCTGAGGCAGGAGGATTGCGAGTTCAAAGCCAGCCTCAGCAATGGCGAGGCACTTAACAACTCAGTGAGACCCTGTCTCTAAATAAAATACAAAAAAGGGCTGGGGATGTGGCCCAGTGGTCGAGTGCCCCTGAGTTCAATCCCCGGTACCACACAAAAAAAAAAAAAAAAAAAAAAAAAAAAAAAGTTTAAATCATAGTATTTAGCTGACATTGCAAGTGTTTTTCTATATTTTACTATGGTTCCATCTCATAACTCTGACTTGTGTAATTTTAACCATTAGTATTATGACATGCAAATGAAACAAAAAAGAAATGATAATTATTTGTGGAAGTGTGTCTGGGGGAAATAATGCCACTACTACTGAAGTTGAACAACTTAGAAAAGGACAGCAGTAAACAGTAATTAATATGGGCACAAAAATGGAGGTCAGGAATATAACAAATAAAAACAAAAAGAATAATCAGAGAAGTAAGATGATTTTTAAGCCTTTAAATTCCAATCCAGCTGAATATTATTAGTAAAATTTTTCAAGTTCTGATATGCAGATGCTAACACACAATGGGGGTGAGGAATAGAAGTTCATTGGATTAGATAAAGAGGAATGAAGGGAAGGGAAGAAGGATTGGAATAGGAAAGACAGTAGAATAAATCAGACATAATTTTCCTATGTTCATATATAAATAAACAATCAGTGTAACTCCACTTCATGTTCAACCACAAGAATGAGATCTTAATTAGAACAAGTTATATTCTACATATATAGTTATGTATAATATGTCAAAATACATTGTACTGTCACAGATATCTAAAAAGAACAAATAAAAAATACAACATTTAAATATAAAAATATTTTTAAAAATTTAAAAATCTTTCATGTTAAGGTCTTGGTTAAATATGAATTTGAAAAGTATAGTTTTGAATCTAAAATTATTCATGAAATTTTTTATTGCAATCTCTGTAAGTTAAAATAACTACATTGAGTTGATTTACAATTTCATTCATTTATTCATTAATTAACTTGTTCAGTTATTTTTTAATAATAAAAGCTTTGAGTAAGCTTTTAATTTAGTAACAACTGTATGCCAGATTCTCAGACAAAATAATGTGCCTCAAGGAGTTTGTTCTTATGGGAGAGATTGTTATGTACAAGTTGCACATATACTAATTAAATGATTAAATTCTAAATCTGTTGTGCTTTTTGTTTTCCATATTTGTTAAATTTATCCAAAAATTCTAAATAAATATACCACTTTCTTAAAGCTAAATTTATTGCTGCTATTTATTCATGTTATTAATGATGCTAAGATATTTGGAATACATCTTTTTTAATAACTATTTTTTTAATGTGTGCTGAGGATCGAACCCAGTGCCTCACATGTGCTAAGGCAAATGCTCTACCACTGAGCCACAACCCCAGCCCTTGGGATACATCTTGATAAAGAAAACAGGAATGCCAAATCTCTCTCAACAGTTTCCATATCACTTAGAATTTAGTTAGGAAAATATTTAGCTTGATGATGATTTGTTCTCTATTATCTCAAGTCATTTGTTAATCCTCAGTGTTTAGAGGATGTGACAACTTCTTATCCCACTATTTTATTAGGAAATAAAAATTAAGTTTATATAAAAGTTAGATCATCAATCCCATGAGTGCTGAGACCATTGTTTTGCTAACTGCTAAAATGTGTCACACAGAGCACAGTTGCACTGAGTAGGTGTTTGGTTTTCAGCAAGTGAGGGAATAAATGAATGAATGACATGCATGTTTTCCATGTTAAAACCACACATTTTATTTGCCACCATCAATAAAATAACCTATTAATAATTTTTATAAACCACCTATTACAATGAACACAGTCATTGACACTATTCAATACCACACTACTGAGAAGTAAAGATCTTAAATACATAAAGATAATTCACACAGTAGGTTTATGCACTGAAAATTACTCTAACAATGTACCACAGCGTTCAGGCTTAACCAGTTATTTATTTGCAGTACCTCAGTGATTTTCAGAAGGTATGTGAAGCCCTTGAAACTATAACTAGCACTTTTGGTATACATACTCAGCCTCTGATATCAAAGGGTTAAAGAACCACTGCTAAAGAAGTTGACTTCCTTCCCTATCAGTAAAAGGGCTGGAAAAAGAGGCCAGACTGAGACACAAAATATCTCTATAGTGTTTCTCTATTATTTCTTCACTTGACTTTTCTTATTCTTTAAGCCTTGGATTTCACCTCAGATATTTCCTCCAGTTTCTCCATTTTATTTTCCCCACTGTTTCCTTTCTTCTTCCCTGCTCCCCACTGGGTAAGTGGAGAATAAGGAATTTCCATCAGAGAACTGGGTTCTTTGGGACAAAAACATGAAACATATTGCATGTTTCACCTTGTGGTACATAGCCAAGAACTTCAAAAGGAGGTAAAACTTGAATGTTAACTCATGAATTCCACACTTAATGGAAAAGAACTGAGACTGACACAGTCACCTTAGCGAGAAAGAATACTACGTAGGACAATAAATCTTTATTCTAACTGGAGGTATGATATAAGACAATAAGAAAATGATAATAAGAATTAGAATAAGAGTAGCAGTTACTATTAGGGAGTGCTCACTATAGCCAGGTACTGCTCTAAGAAAGCAGTATTACTGAATTTATCCTGATAGCAATTGTCTGAAATGTTACCATCCCTATTTTATAGACAGGGAAGACAAGGCAAAAAGAAATTAGGTTAGGCAAACTGGATTTTCAAAAAATAGCCACAGCAATATTTTCAGTTCCACATGTTTTTCCAAAACTTTGTCACTTTCTCTCAAAAGGTGTAGTTTTTTTTTTTTCTTTTTTTTATTTATAATAGTAGTATGTATTACAATTCATAATGGACATATATAGCATCTTTTTACATACAACTATTTGTATACAAAGTATATAAGTACCATTCAGATCTTCAATCATGCATTTAGGATAATTGTAAGCTGCCTGTCACGGCCAGCCACGGCGCCGCCACGGGAAAATTCTCGGAGGCAGAGTTAAGCTTTTACTACTTTTACTTCTACTTTCTTAGAGCTTAGAGAGGGAAAGAAAGATTTTTCTTCTTAGCTTAGAGTAGAGTAGCTTAGAGTAAAGAAAGATAGAGCTTAGCTTTTCTTCTTAGCTTAGAGTAGAGTAGCTTAAAGAAAGATAGAGGTTAGCTTAGAGAAAGACTAGAGCTTCTTTCTTCTCTCTTCTTTCTTCCTTCTTCTGTCTTCTGTCTTCTGTCTTCCTCGGGAGCCTCGGCCTTACTCTGACCAGTCCTCTGGAGCCTCGGCCTAACTCTGACCAGTCATTACTTCTTCTATCTGGTTTCTCTTCTGTAACCGCTCTGCCTACGTTCTGGCCGCTCTGATTCTTCTGACCGACCAAGTGACTGCCCGGCTGACTGAATCCGTTCTCCTAACTCGGACCGCTTTCACCCGGTTATATACCTTCAGGTTTGCGGGTGCCTACAGGTGCGTCACATACATATCAGGTGGAACCCATGGCTTCCAGCTAGCTGCAACAGCCCTTCCTAATTAGGGCTCCTTCATATTCCTTCCCTTTAGTTTAAAAAGGTGCTTTTGTTCTATTTTCTCTATTTTATTTTCTCTATTTTCTTTTATTTTCTTGTCTCTACCTAGCTTTTCACCTTTTATTTTTGAAAGGGTGGATATTTGAGCCCTTTTTGAGAAGGTGCTGTGGCTTTAAGGAAGCCTAATGCTGAGGAGCAGCTAACGCACCTAGTTAAGCACAATTGCATAAGCGGCTTTGACTTTTTTTTTCTCTTCTTTATGGCTTTCTTGCCAAAGCTCAATGGCTTTTTTTCTGCATGGTTTTTACCATGCTATTTAATTCTCTATTTTCTTTTAAGCTCATGGCTTTTTTCTTTATACTAAAGCTCAAGGCTTTTTCTCTATATTTTTTATGGCTTTTGGCCGGCTACTCTGCTTCGGCTTTTGGCCGGCTTGCTTCGGCTTTTTTCGGCTTTTGGCCGGCTACTCTGCTTCGGCTTAATTCTTAACTGGCCTCAACTGAGTCAGAGGCTATGCTCTCTTGTTTCTACTCTTTTTGCTGGTCTCAACTGAGTCTGAGGCTATGCTTTTTCATTGCTCTTATTTCTTAGCTTTTCTTCTCTGCCTGCCGAGCCCCGGACGGACCACCAGATAATGATATCCATCTCATTCAACCACCAATTTTTTTCTTCCCCCCGCTCCCCCCTTGCTCCCTCTCTTCCCCTCCCTTTCCTTTGACCATTCTAGTGTTCCTTTAATCCTCCTATGTACCCCCGTCCAACAACACTGTGTACTAGCCTCCTTATATCAGAGAAAACATTCAGCATTTAGATTTTTGAGATTGACTAATTTCACTTAGCATTATATTCTCCAACTTCATCCATTTACCTGCAAATGCCATTATTTTATTCTCTTTTATTGCTGAATAAAATTCCATTTTGTATATATACCACATTTTCTTTATCCACTCATCTACTGAGGGACATCTAGTTTGGTTCCACAACCTAGCTATTGTGAATTGTGCTGCTATAAACATTGAAGTGGCTGTGTCAAAAGGTGTAGTTTTTTTCTCTTCCCCTGGACCTCTGGTAGACATGTGACCTCTGCAACATAGTTCTATCTACTATGATAGAAATGATGCTGTGACTTCTGGGCTAGTTTATGAAAAAGCATACAGTTTCTGACTGGCCCTGTCTTTGGCACCATTCACCCTAGGATCCAACCACCATGTTGTAAGGAGCCCATGCCCCATGGAGAGGCCAGGAAGCAGATGAGCCAGTAAGGATCCCAAGCACAGGTCTTGGCCAACAGCATCCATTGTGACTGAATGAATCATCTAAAGAGGAGTCCAGACCCTAGTCTTCAAGTTGTCCAGATGATGGTCCAGAAAGTGTGAAATAAAAGCAATCCATCCCTAACATACCATGTTCAAATGTCTGACACACAGAATCATGAGTATCATAAGTAGCCATTTAACACAATGAAGTTTTGAGGTGTTTGTTATATGACCATAACAACTGAAACACCAGGTATCTTGTGTAAGATTGCACAGCTATTAAGTGGAGGAGCTTGGCTTTGCATCCAGGCAGATTAGCTCTTAACTATTTGATATATATGAGCCAGCATTCTGAAATAGTATGCAATGCTGTCTTCATAAAACCTAATGACATCAATCAATCAAACTAAATAACTGAATTGCCTTGCTGTGAGTCCAGTTCCACCAAGCAACTTTCTTATAATAATCTGAATAACACATAGGTTATTGACATAAATAAAATGGGCTGTTAAAAGAAATTAGAACTTTGGCCCCTTGGAAGCTAGTCTTCACTATAAGTCCATAAGGGCATATTAATTATATATAATGTCTCTTGAGTTTTTTGATCTACATTATTCCTTAGTCCATATTTTGATTAGGCATGAGGTATTCACTGGCAAGGGCCAAGTTCATGGACCTTCCAAGTGGAGGCCTATACAACTCTGCACTGTGGTTGAACGCAGCACACTAGTGTTACCATTGAGACTGGTGGAAGTCCAGCCAGAAATATTTAACCCTGAGGAGAGCCTAAATCTATTCGATCTTTTTTTTTTTTTAAATGTAGGATGGACTAGCAGCTAAAAAAATAGTTATAAGAAAAACATTTGATTCAAACACTCTAGAAAAGTGTTTATGATTAAAATATCTGCACTGCTCATATATATGCAGAACATCCACATAGCTATATATAAATACTTTATTGTTAATAAAATCATCATGGTGCCCATGATTAAGCTTAGGGTAACATGTCATCTATGCTTTCTTAATATAGGCATCTGCAGCCATTTCACCTGTCAAAGGGGCTAGGTACTTCTTTCAATTATGTGTTTTAAGAAAGTTGTCATCGTCTGACCCAGTTTTAACTCTCTGGTCCTGATGTAATTATCTGCTGCTATCACTGTGATCTTTTCTGATGATCTGTCTGTCATCTCCTGATTCTTGGTTATTAATAGTTTACTACAGATGGCTCCTTGCTTTCTTGCCTCTCGCTGGGGCCCTGCTGGCTGTTAATGCCACGTCTGTATTCTTATACAAACTGCACTACACTTGCTTCAGTCCCCTGGCTGGAAAGAATTGACTTCCTGCCAGAACCTCCAGAAAACAAAAGTTGTATTGCTAGTATTTATTGATTAATTTTACTCCAGAGCATCCTTACATCTAGCTTTTCATTCATTTATTTATTTGTTCATTCAACCATGTGTTTAGCAAACCCTTAGTAAGTTTCCTCTATGGGTCCAGCTCTACAGCTAGTGCAGGGATTAAAATGGATAAGATATGATCTTGTTCACCAGGGATTATAGGCCAAAGTAGGGGGAGGGAGAAGTATACACAAGTCTATTTGAGGTGCATTGGAATCGATTCCATAGGGTGGGGGAAGCAGGAACAGAAAAGCCGTCATAGAAGAAATAATCCATGACCTGAATCTTAGAAGAGTCATTTTACTGTTCAGGGATCACAGCTGCCTGTATGCATTTGAGGAAATTTGGAAAAGTTAAGAGTCAAAAGAAATGTTTTCTTGTCCCCTTTAGGATTATTAGATTGTTGTTTGGCTATCTGCTGATCACTATCTAACTTGTGAGTTAAACTTTAGCAGATGGCATATTCTGCTATATCTTGACTTTAAAGTATTACTGATGGTGCAAACAAAGAAATGTACCTGCACAGTTAGTATCCCATGGCTGCCTAGCATTGTAACTAATGCTCAATTCCCAGCACCCATGTTTCAGTGGCATTCATCCTATACACATGCTCACACTATTGATCCCATACCATTAAATCCCCACAGTCCTCACATATGCCTTTGGCACATCTGCCAGCCTGGAGCATTGTACTGGTAGTCTTGCATGCAGTGAAGCTCTGAAGTCATTAAAGCAAGCGTTGGTACCAAGACTGATTCACAGTGCATGCAAAGTGAGATTTTAAAATAGAGACAGGGGGTCTTCAAGTCTCTTTCTGAGCACTTGTTTCAAGAGCAGCCCCCTTAATTTGTGGGCATTAGTATGAGGAACACAAAATATTCAAAATACAGGCTAATTCTCTAACAATAGGGCAGACACATATACTTTGTCAAATGCATCACCTACTGTGTGCATAGAGGCATTATCACATTGCTGCTCCCTTAAAAGCTATATGCCAATTACTATCAAAAGCAAGAGTTCTCCCCAGTGTTCCAAAGGAGCAAGTCTGTAAGAATGATATGTGTCGATACTCTGAAGCCTCAGAGGAGCAAATAACTGTTTTAACTCTCCCAGGACCCACTTCCTTGTCTGTGCTGCCATGGAAACAAGTCTCTTGTCCAACTCAAGTTCTCCGATAATTAGTCTTGAAAGAACATTCTTGATTTGTAAATGAATAAATCAGTCCTCTGCATCAAGGTTGTTACATGCTTCAATCTCTACGTATCATCACATTTGACAAAACACTTCCTGTTCACTTATTAATTCAAAAATACTTACTGAGCAACTGGTATATGCACAGCACTGGGGGGATACTGTGGAGGCCAAGGAGCACTTTTATGACACTGCTTGATGAAAGCCTACCTCAAGCCATCTGGTCGGGAAACCCGTCCCTGCCAGAGCCCAGAGGAATACTCTCTTTAACTGCCCCACCCCAGCATCCATATGTAAGCACACAGCACTCCTTATCTTAGTTCCCTGGCTGGATTACAGCTGTAGCTGCTGTTTTGATTTATTTATAAAATTTTCTAGTGGACTCTACGTCATTGCCTTTCAGAACTCAGAAGAGCATCTTTGGAAATTTATGAATACTTTGTTTTAACCCTTTTTGCTCATTATTTTTTGTCTCTGTTCATTGTACATATTTGACTGATACCACATTGGGGGGAAAAAAAAAAGCACAGCTTCAGTGCAGTATGAGTTTGCGGTCAGATAAGGGAATTGAGGCACTTACAAAGTTGACCGTATCAGAATACATTATACATGAAGAAGGACAAAAGACAGTGGAATAAGAAGAGTGGTTCCATGGCAGATCAGTTCCAGTGAAAGTGATGAGCAAAATTTGAGGCAAGAGTGAGTTTTTTAGCAGATTTCTGAAGATATTTCATATATAGAGCTCTGTATATGGTCTCAGCAGGGAAAACTTGGCCTAGAAATATAGATACTTATTAAATATTAAAATGAGCGTGTGCTAAAAAAAAAAAAAGGAACATTTACCTGCATGATGACAATAATATGCCTCCTATGACAACTTTAGGAAAACTCTAGATAAGAGTCACTTGTATAAGCTATTAAATTTCTATTTGGTTCATCTCTCTTTTATAATTGTATGTCCCATCAAAAATTTTGGTATAGCTAATTACAGAAAAAAATATGTAATAAGAAGAAAAGAAAAACTAGTGTCATCTAAACCATATTCCCAATGAATTTTTTTTACATTTTGAAGTACATGATTTAAATGGTTATGTTGCAAAAAAAATATGTCTTAGAATAATCCCTAAAACTTGGTGCATTCTCAGTATCTAATAGTGACAGTAATGATTTCCCTAACTTTATTTTAACTTATAAAATAAACTTTACATTTTAATCCTAAATATATGCTTAGGTTTAACCATGCTTTCCTCTGATTTTTTTTTTTAAACTGTTAAACAGAGACATATCTATACATTATTTCCTTGTTAAGTATTTCCATGCATTTTCCTAACTTAATTATATTTCAAATCATCAACACTTTATATTTTAAAGTGTATTACTCTTTTAATGATACCAGTTGAAAGCCTGAAAACCATTTCCTTCTCATGAGCACCTCCTGATTTGAATAGTTTAAGATTTAGAAAGGTTTCCTATTTACTCACATTTTAATGATATACATTTCTACTTCACTGGTGGAAAAGGCTGATCAGTCACAGAAAGGTCAGTTAACACTAAATAGACCCTTTCTTTATGTAATTACAAAGAATAATATCTTTGTGCTGATGGCACTGCACAGGGAGTGGGTGATGCAGAGAATTAATGTGCTGCCTTGTTGGCCCATGGGATACAGATTCCAATACAATAACCACAACTTATTCTAATTATGCTGCTTTAAAAGGTCATCAGCAAAAAGAGTTAAGGAATTATCAACTAACTTTATCATAAAGTAATAATGTACTACATAAATGCAGAAACTGGAAGAACAATACCCAGGAACTTCATTACGAAGGAGAGAGAAACTGGCACAAGAGGTTCCTGGCATATATATATTATGACACAAATGGAGAATAGTCTTTGGAAACTTAAAATAGTTGATATTTTTCAACTTGCCATCCATGTTATCAGGTTTCCTGATCTCACTGTTTATTTGTAGGAAATGCTTATTTCAAAAAAATTAAAATAGTTCATTGTTACATTCATGTTATACCAGAATTTAAATATTTTGTAAAAAAAAATCCATTTGTTATAAAATAGTATATGCTGATTATATTATACGCAAAATACCAAAGAGGTACAAGAAGAAGAGAATTTCGGCTTCTCTTCCCAACCACTGTCAATTTTATCTCCAAAGTTCACATTAACAATTTGGTACAAGTCCTTCAGGACTAAAAATTTTTAAGTAGATTTACTGGAAAGGAGAGATCATGAGCATCTCTACACACCTGAAGTTGTTGCTCACATTGGGGCACATTCCAAACATTTCAATGTAGCTCAAGTATAAGTATGATTTAAATATCTAAGGTAATTTTCAACTGATACTCACTCATCTTGGGATATATTCACTCTCCAAAATAACTAAATCCCAGTATGGAAAAAATAATATATTTTTCTAGACTGGGGATCAGCAAATTATAGCTTTGCAGTCAAATCCAGCCCACTGTCTGATTTTATAAACAAAATTTCATTGGGGCATCATCACACACATTCATTTACATATTGTCTATGGTTGTATTTGTTCTATAGTGGCAGAGTTAAGTAATTGTAAGAGACTGAGTGAATCCCAAAGCCTAAAATATTTACTACCTAACCTTTACAGAAAAAATTGGCTGACCCCAGTTCTAGACTCTTAGTTAATATATTAGTGTGTCCTACAACAAAGTTTCAACTTAGTCCTCTTATTCAGGATCTACTTTGGGTCATACATAAGCCTTTTTCTCCCCCCCACCATGTCCCTATAATATGAGGAAGACAGCTAGAAAGCATTATCTTTATTTTTTTGTACCAGCAGTGGCAAATACTAAGGAGGCATGACTAATCAATAATAACTTCAAAGATGCTCCCCCCCCCACACACACACAAATAATGAGATGTTGCTCATGAGTCTTTAGGTATTCTTTTAATGGATTCAATATTTTGCAAAGAGTTGTCAAAACTATTAAGATACTATCAATCATATGCAAATGCACCTAGCCCACCCATGCCTTCTTTAGTTAGGCAAACTTCATGTAGATGGTACATTCCAGAAAACAAGAGAGGTGTTCATTTTTCTGCTCTGCAACTTCAATTTTGAGAGTTCAGAATTAACTTTATTTTGCCAAGCTGAGGTTTAATTTTGCAGGCAACATAGGTGTTCATTCATTTGCAGAATGGTGAAGTAAAATGTAGTGATCACCCACCATGAAAGACTGCACAGTGATTAGAAGAAATGGAGTAGATGAACATTATAGCAACACTGAGCTATATTTAAAATGTAGCACTGAATGGAGAAAATGGAAACAGAATGATAAATATTTCATAATTCAACACATAAAGAACCAACAGGCAATTAAGATGGAAGCAAGAATTTAAAATTAAGAAGGGAGAAAAGAGTTAATATTTTGAGGATATGTAAGTCTATATGGTGAACAAGGACACTCCTATCTTAAAATGATTATTAAGTGGATAGATAACTACATCTTCCAGTTTGCTCCAGGAACTAACTTACCTACACACACACACACACACACACACACACACACACACACTTAAAATAAATTAAGCCAAATATCCAACAACTCTGGAAATAGAACTCTGCACATACAGACCACAGACATAGGATTTATTCTATCTACTAGCCACAGCTAGAACAAATGAAGGCAAAAAGAAATCTGTCAGCACAGATAGTTGCCAAATTCATGGTGGTTTCTATGCCTGCTCTTCCTCTTCCTGTTTCTTCAGTTTCTCATTCGTTTCCCTTTCCTGTCTCTGCTTTTCTACCATTTCCTCCCCTCTGTTGTCAGGTATGAAACATTCAGCTGTCTCAGGTTTTATCACTACTCTTCCCTCCTAAAGACACCACCTTCCCTTCCTATCATCACCTCAGCCCTCTATTCTTTTCCATATTTTTTCTTCTGACATTGTGGTTTGGAAATAGAAGTGTGTCAGAAGAATTAAAAATAGGAAATATTTAATGATTATTCTTTTTCCCCCTACAACTTAAAATACTTCATGAAAATCTAAGATAACAGAAAGAGGATGGTGAGATGTAGATTGTGCTATTCACTCCATGGTTGCTTTGTTTTTGATGTTGGCCACACACTGATTTGGATAGTGGTGGTGACAAAGGTTGGAGGTATTTTATCCTTCTGTATCAATATGACATTTCAGCCTAGCAGGGAAGTATTAGAATAGAAGTGGCATTTAGAAGAACACATTTGTTGTTGGGAAGTAATGTTTAATTGGTTGGTAGTAAATACCGTGTGTGTGTGTGTGTGTGTGTGTGTGTGTGTGTGTGTGTGTGTGTATTTATATGTGATGAAATGTGTAAAGATTGACATTTTCAACTTTTTTTTTTTATAAAATAGTCACTAGGTAAGGCACACTCATACTTCAATACTGTGCTATGTGTTTCTCTGTACGGCGATCACTATATTTTATTATAGTTAATCACTTTGTTTTAATTTCCCTACTTCTGTGAATTGTTTATGCCACATTAACTTTTTGTCCTTGTGCCCAGGTACATAGTAGACCCTGAGTAAATGGCATTCAATTTAATAGATGAGAGCAGCTACCTAATACTCCTGACTTCATTTTTTTGGCGGGGGGACACTGGGGATTGAACTCAGGGGTGCTTGACCATTGAGTCAAATCCCCAGCCCTATTTTGTATTTTATTTAGAGACAGGGTCTCACTGAGTTGCTTAGTACCTCACTATTGCTGAGGCTGGCTTTGAATTCTCCATCATCCTGCCTCAGCCTCCCAAGCTGCTGGGATTACAGGCATGCATCCCAGTGCCAGGCATACTCCTGACTTCTTGAACACAGAAGTACCTGTACAAAGGAAAGGGGTGCACTAAACAGAAATAATTTTTAGTTTTAAAAGTATCTACTTTAGCAAAGTGTTCTTAAATGAGTGACTTTTCAGAGGACTATTCAGGAATGCCATTTTTATATGTGTATTTTTAAAAATGTATTCTGTTGAGAAACATTTCACAATTCATGAACATAAAAACATAGGAATTTATCCATTTACATTTCGACTGAAAAAAATAATAAGGTTTCCAGGTCTTTAAATCCTAGTTTGCAAAAGCATGTTACTGTATAATCTCTCTGTGTTGTATTCCAGTTTACTTGTAGGTTTTTCTTGGAAGACTGACAGAAATCTAAACTACCTGCTTTGCTACCTTTACACACCTTGCTAAGCTGGGTTCTTAGAACTCAGGAGATTAGCATTTGAAAAAAGTAGTGAGTTTCACATGAAATGAATATTGTTGATTTTTTTTAAACTCAGAGGATCTTCAGTTGCAGATGGATATAAATGCTCTCAGCAAAGTGAGAATTGCAAATCAGACTACAAAAGCAGTATGCAAATGACCTTGTACCAAATATTTTTGAACAAAGAAATAATTAATTTACTGCATTTTTCAGTGACCTAAATATTTAGGAGAAGTGACCTGACTCTCAAACAGAAGTATACTTTATGCCCTGCTTTCTCTCTGCACAAGAAAGGCAATGTTACTCTGTTTCACAGAATTCATTCTTTGTCCCAGAACACAAGTGCCATTCCCTACCCCTAAATCTCTGCTAATGTCAGTCTATTTTTCTCCCTTATAAAATGTTTCTTTTAACTTTTCCAAGAAAAGAAAGGAAAGAAGTGCAAGCCTTCTGAAATTACATGCTACATCTACTCCAGAAATATGTAGTATCACTCAGGTTCTACCTTTCTTTGACCTCAAAGTAGTGATTTGCCTGAGCATAGCTCTCAACCTCTTCACATGCAATCAGGGTCTAAAATTTGTAACCATTCAAATCAAGAGACCAATGAGCTCAATTTTGAATTCTAATATCCACGCATGCTATCTGCATTTTAGGTAGCCCCCTCTTCTTCCAGGCATCTGTATCAGGTGAGTCTTTCACAAGTTGTGCATGACTGTTAGAGCCTTTATCCCTGGAACCTGTGAATATGCTAGAGTATGAAGCTAAGGGAACTTTGCAATCTGATTAAGTTTATAGTTTCTTCTAGATTATCTGGGCAGGACTATCTAATCACACAGGTTTTAAACAGTGGAGAATCTTTCTAAAATTCGGAGAAATGTGAAGCAAGAAGCAAGAAAAATTTGAAGTGTGAAATGGACCTGAGACCCTTTCCTGGTGTTAAAGATGGAAGAATGAAACTACAAGCCAAAAAAATGTAGATAATCTCTAGAAGCAAGAAATGACCTTTGTAAGACTTCTGACCTACAGAGACAAGAGAAAACTTCATATTGGTTTAGTGTCTAAATTTGTGGTGTTTACCACGCTAACAGTATAAAACTAATATGGTGACTCGGGTATTATGTTAGGTATTAGAAACAAAAAATGTAATTAAATATTGCATAGACACTGACAGTTTAATGGTAGAAACAAACCAAACCAACATTGCAGACTTTTTGCAACAAGTATTTGTAAAAAAAAAAAAAAAAAAAAAAAATCTTTAAAATTATTCAGTAATGTTTTCATTTATTTTGCATATAACATTTGTTTTCTAATGATATGTGAAGTGACTTGTAGCATGTCAATAATCACTAAAAACTCAATTCTAACATGATATAGACTATGCCATGATCTCCTAACTAAATTTGTTTATAACTGTAATATAGATTAAACCATCATTCCTCCTTGAAATAAGTTATTCATTCACTTGATGAATTATTTACTACATTTTTAAGATCTATTATTAAATTAGTGAGAAAATTTTGAGGCTTATGTTTCTCCACCATGAGTAAATATAAGCTTGCATATAAGATGAACTGGCTATTCTGCTACAATAGTCTCTCTAGTTCATACCTTTTAAATGACTAACTGATTAGCTGACCATGAAAATAGTGTTGAAACGAAAGTGTACAGTTTGAAAAATTCTGCTTGAATTAGTAAGAATTCAACCTAGAAGTTGAAAATAAACAAAAGTGTCTGATAGAAATGTTATTTGTGCCAGGGAAATTAGAAAAATCAAATCCAAAACAGAACACAGCTAATGTGCAAGACATTCCCACCAGTTATCAAGGTCTTGATATCTCTCAGTGACTACTCTAGACTGACTTCTACCAGCGTGGTAAAGCCCAATAATGTGCTGGCTCTTCATGATAGTGGCAGCAGGGTCCAATGTGCCCCTCTTGCAAGTGCATTTATTACAAGTAAGATTGACACAGCACTACGTTATAGCTTTTGAACAGGCTAAGAAATTGTTGGGCAAATGACTTTATAAACTTCAAGTATACCTAAAGTGAAATGTCAAGATTAAAAAAAAAGAATATTAACCAACTATTACAAATATACATATAGACAGATTGCTAGGCTTTTCAGATAACTATACTGATTTCTCTCTATGTAAATAATACAAGGAAAGTAAACTTGTCACATGGCTTAAATCTCCACTTGACAAACTGATTAAAGATATCTTACAATGGGCTGGGGTTGTAGCTCAGTAGCTCAGTGGCAGAGTGCTCACCTCACATGTGGGAGGCACTGGGTTCAATCCTCAGCACCACATAAAAATAGTAAAAGCATCGGTTCCATCTACAACTAAAAATATATTTTAAAAAAAGATATTTTACTGTGTTTTTTCAAATCCAGAATATGTATTAAAAAGGAATAAAGGTGAGTTTCAATTAAACAAAAGAAATGAAAAAATATTGCATTTTATATAAATCCTTTATAAAAGATGGCAGATCTGTTTTTTTAATTCAATGTTGTATATATAAACAGTAGCATGTTTTATAATTTATAATACACATAAATAGCACCTTTTTACATATCACCGTTAGTATACAAAGTATATTCATATCATTCATGTCTTCAAACATGCATTTAGGGTATTGATATCCCTCTCATTCTACCATCTTTTTTATTTCTCCTTTTATATACCCCCTTGCTCCCTCCCTTGCCCTCTCTCTCCAATGACCTTTCTAGTGTTCCTCTAATCTTCCTATGCTCCCCTACCCAATCCCATTGTGAATCAGCCTCCTTATATCAGAGAAAACATTCAGCATTTGGATCTTTGATATTGGCTAACTTCACTTAGCATTATATTCTCCAATTTCATCCATTTACCTGCAAATGCCATTATTTTATTCTCTTTAATTGCTGAGTAAAATTCCATTGTGTATATATACCACATTTTCTTTATCCACTCATCTACTGAGGGTCATCTAGGTTAGTTCCATAATCTAGCTATTATGAATTGTGCTGCTATACACATTGATGTGGCTGTGTCCCTGTAGTATGTTGTTTTTAAGTCCTTTGGGAATAGACCCAGTAGAAGGATGGCTGGGTCATATGCTGGTTCCATTCCCAGTTTTCCAAGGAATCTCCATACTGCTTTCCACAATGGCTGCACCATTTTGCAGTCCCACCAGCAATGTATGAGTGTGCTTATTTCCCCACATCCTCTCCAACATTTATTGTTGTTTGTGTTCTTAATAGCTGCCATTCTGACTGGAGTGAAATGAAACCTTAGAGTAGTTTTAATTTGCATTTCTCTAGTTGCCAGAGATGTTGAACATTTTTTATGTATTTGTTGATTGATTGTATCTCTTCTTCTGAGAAGTGTCTTTTCAGTTCCTTGGCCCATTTATTGATTGGGTTATTTGGGGTTTTTTGGTGTTAAGATTTTTGACTTCTTGATATATTCTAGAGATTAGTGCTCTATCTGATGTGCATGTGGTAAAAATTTGTTCCTTGTTAGTAGGCTCTCTATTCACCTCACTGATTATTTCTTTTGCTGAGAAGAAGCTTTTTAGTTTGAATCTATCCCATTCATTAATTCTAGATTTTAATTCTTGTGCAATAGGAGTCTTATTAAAGAAGTAGGAGCCTAATCCGATATGATGGAGGTTTGGGCCTACTTTTTCTTCTAATAGACGCATGGTCTCTGGTTTAATTCCTAGGTCTTTGATCCACTTTGAGTTGAGTTTTATACATGGTGAGAGATAGAGGTTCAGTTTCATTTTGTGTCATACGGATTTCTAGTTTTCCCAGCACCATTTGTTGAAGAGGCTATCTTTTCTCCAATGTATGTTCTACTCAATAAAATCTCTGTTAATACCACTGGACTTTTTCAAACTTTTAAAAATCAATGTTCAGTATACATACTTAGCTACTGGGATGGATAAAATTTTATGAATGAATATACCTATGTAACTACCATCTATATGAAAGTCTAGAAGAAAATATACCATCACCCCCAAGAAATTCCCTCACCTCCACTCCCTGTCAATAATTAGCCACACTCCCAAACACTGAAATTTTGATTATTTTTATGCTCATATAAATATAATCCCACAGTATGTACTTTCTTGAGTCTGGCATCTTTTTTTTTTTTTTTTTTTTTGGGTACTGGGGATTGAACTCAGGGGCACTCGACCACTGGGCCACATCCCCAGCCCCTTTTTTTTTTTTTTTTTTTTGTATTTTATTAGAGACAGGGTTTCACTGAGTTGTTAAGTGCCTCGCCACGGCTGAGGCTGGCTTTGAACTCGCGATCCTCCTGCCTCAGCCTCCCAAGTGCTGGGATTACAGGCGTGCGCCACCGCGCCCGGCTGAGTCTGGCATCTTTTATTCAAGATTCATTCTGTTAGATTCATCCTTATGTTTTAGTGTAGCAGCAATTCATTATCATCTCTCTATATTATTCCACTGTATGAATAAACCATAATTTATGTACTCTGCTATTGAGTTAATTCAGGAGCTATTATAAATAAAGCTGCTAATAACATTTTGTATAAAACACTGACATATTTTGGTGTACAGGTGCTCTAATTCCTGACATCAGGAAGTAGAATAATACATGTGATATGTACAGCTATGGTTGAATATTTAAAAATGGTTACACCAATTTACCTTCTCACCTGAGATGTCTGAGTGTTCCTGTTGCTGTACATTTTTTTCCTACCCTTTGAAATTTTAGCCATTTAGGTAAGAGTGTAGTCACAGTATCGTAGTTTAATTTTGCATTTCCTTGATTATTATGTTGAATGCATTTTCTTATTGTTATCGGCCATTTGGATTGCCCTTCTGTGAAGTTACTGTCAAGCTTTCTGTCACTTTTCTTAATTAGATTGCTTGTCTTTCCTGTTTTGTTAAGGATTACTTATTTATCTTGGATGACAGTGCTTTGTTAGATACATGTATCTTAAGTATGTTCTCCTAAGATGGCACTTGTCTTTTTACTCTTTAATGGTGTCTGTTGAGGAAAAGAAGTTCTTAATTTGGAAAGCACAGCTTATGAACTACTTGTTTTTTCATGTTTGGTGCTTGTATCTTGTACAAAGTATCTCTGGCAATTATAAGAAAAATCAGATGTTCTTATGTGGTTTTCTCCAAAAACTTTATATAACATTTACATCTATAATACAAGTGGAATTCATTTTTATGTATGTCATGAAGTATAAGGTCCAGGTTCTTTCTTCAATTTTTATTTAGATATTCAATTGATCATGTTATTAATTCACTACCATGTATCATACAGTATATCCTTTTATACTATATTTTGGTGGCATCTTCCTATAAATGAAGAGGCCATGTTTACATTCCTGGTCCATTTCTGGAGTCCCTATTCTGTCTTATTGCTTTCTTATCTCTGTGACAGTATTATACTTTCTTATACTGTGGTCTTACAGTAAATCTAGATATCTGGTAGCATTAGTCTGAAAGTCAACTTCATCCCTCTTTAAGGCTTTCTTCACTACATTTTGGTCCTTTGCATTCCCTTATACATTTTTGAATACATGCATCAATCTTCTGAAAATTCTGATTGAGATTTCAATTAGATTTCCATTATACAGATAAACAAATTTGGGAAAAATTTACATCTTTAAAATTCTGAATTTCCAGCTCATAAGTTTGGTAGATTATTCCATTTACTAGAAAATCATTTTTCTTAGAAAACTTTTATAGTTTTCTACAGAAAAGATTTGTACATTTCTTATTAGATATACACCTAGGCATTTGATGTTTAGTTAATATGTTACATTATAAATAGCATTCATTTTAAGTTGTTATTTCCTAATTATTTATAGCTAGTATTTAGAAATATAATTGAGTTTTATTTTGACTGCTTTTAGAATCATTATTTATCATGTTAAACAAGTTTTTTCCTATTTCTTATTTGCTGAGAATTATCACAAATGCTCTGTGAATTTCACTAAAGCTTTTCTGTATCTATGGAGATCATTATTTGATCCTTTTCTTCCTTTTACTGTTAATGTGGTAAGTTGTCAAATTTATTGAAAATTTTTTTAAATATTTATTTATTTGTTTTAGTTGTACACAATGCCTTTATTTTTATGTGGTACTGAGGCTCAAACGCAGGCCGTGCACATGCTAGGCAAGCGCTCTGCTACTGAGCCATAATCCCAGCCCTGTTGACAATTTTTTAAGGCTAGATATTGTTTGCTTTAGTTTTGGGTAATCAAAAAGTTCCACTAGCCAACTTTGACTGATATTAGTTACCTTTTTACATTCGATTTTCCTCCATGGACTATAAAAAGAAATTATCATTTACTGCAATACACTTAATATGAGGCCAGCAGTAAGATATAATGGTACTAACAGGTCTCAAGATCTTCTGTGTACTAGCTATGTAACTGCTATTCTCTATTCATAAAAACAATCAAATCAGCCCCAGATGCCTCACATAGTGTTTAGAAAGACAAAATGACTGAGTATAAGTAAAAAGGTAAAGTATCAAGAAGGATTAATGTGAAATGCAAGTGGTCAACTTTTATTACATTGTTCATTAGAGTTGTACTTAATATATTAATGAAATGTGTAACTTCAACTTTTCTCCCTAATACTTACATTTTTCTTGAACATTAAAACAAGGTTTACATGCTGATATCCACTCCCACAGAAACCATCCAAATTGTCAAAGCTGACAAATGAGAAAGTTCCAAATCAATGAGACTTTGCCAAACTGTTACATTAAATAATCAAGATATTTGTTCTGATTTCACAAATTCACTATAGATATTGTAAATTAACACTTAAATTATATTATGAGCCTAGTGCTTTTTATATTTTGATGAGAAAAATATCACAATTTCTATATGATTTTAGTCTACACATAGCTTTCTAAAATTGACTTCCTGGCCTGAGCAAGCTCATAACACACTCAAGAGTATTCCCCACAGGGAAGACAGACTAACCAGATTCTCTGCCCCATTTTGTTAGATAATGTCACCTGTTAAATTTCTTATTTCCAACCTTTGTGCTCCCTAAGAGTGGTATCAAATTTAGTAATGGTAAATTCAAAATAGATGCTAGATGATCATTTCCAATTTAAGCCTGCTAATCATATTCATTCAAAAGTTAGATGTGCTTAAAGTTAATTGCAAATTACTTTTTGGAGTTTCCTTTCTCCTTTGTTTTCCAGCAACTCACTCCTTTTCCTTTATTAGACAGCCTGCTGATAGGGTTCCAGGGATAGACTATCTTTTCCCAAAAGGTAAAGTGAAGAGCTCAGCAGTACAAGAGCCTGCATGCACAGAGCAGAGCTGCACTGGCTCTCTACCGAGTTTCACTTTGTTAGCTTTCATAGCCAGTTAGTTTTAATGTTGGGATCATCATAGGAATGGGGGGAGCAAGATCAGCACTTGGCCTCCAAATATCTTCCCTATTATTATTGCTCCATTGGTTTTGGTGATTATTCTATACCCTACCACACTTACTTATAGCCAGGACAAATAGAAGATGATGGGAAAATTCCTGCATTTTCTACAGAGGGAAAACATGAAAATCAAAGGAAATCCATGCTGATTAAGACTCACACCTATACATGAAATGACTTTGTGGGCCTAAGTTGACTATGGAAAATACTTGAAAATTTTACTCATAAAAAAACGAAGGGTATTTTTGTACATTTCTTTTTCCAAAAATAAAGCCATGGTCTTAAATGAATGACTTATTCTTATATGAAAATTACTTAAATCTCAATTCTACCTAAGCATTTATTTTTAATTCCTCATGGAATATCTAAAGCTGAAAGAAAACACATACTCATTCAATATTAAAAGGCTGTTATGGGAAAATCACAATGAACTAAATTATAATCTAGTTCTCTTGAACACCTAAAATTTAAGAAAATTATTTTGTTTTTTGTGCACATTGAATTATTTAGTGAAAATTATTAAAAATCAATTTAACACTAGATATGTTGAAAGATTTTTCTTTGAAATGAATATTGCTTTTGTTGGATTGTGATTTTGGTGGAAAGAGACTTAATGACTTGTCTGTGTTATGACATTCCTTAATAATTTTAGAATAAACTAGAACATAATTCCTAAATAAATGCAAACTCTGAAATAAATAATTTCTGAGGATACCAGCTATCTCGAAATTGTCACAACTACCTACTAGATCTCACCCAAATGAAATTCATTATGTCAAGATTCAACATCTTGCCAAAGTCTTCATCACTAATTAAAATAATAGCAATAGAAGAGCATCTGCAATTACTCTGTTTAGGGTAAAATTACAAGGGCTATAAATCTCCAAGCTTCAGGGCATAATCTGATCACCAGCTGGGGTGAGAAAGAAATGTCTACCTATTGTGTAATTTTGCAAAATTAGGTACATTATATGTTTAACTCCCTCAGAAACATCTGGCACAGACATACTATTTGAGATACTATTGGAATACACACAAGGACTACACACTTGGCTAAGCTGTAGAAAATATATATAAATATATATTTTTATATATAATATATTTATATATGCACACATATAAAATATATACTTAATATGTATGTGTGTATAAGTATGTATACATATAAAATTAGGTGATGTGTATATATCACCTAAAATCCAGGGACTTGCTAGAGGAATGTTTCCTCTTAATGGTATTGGCTTCAAATTCTTCCCAGGCCATTGCAAAGGTCAATGCGAATGTCAGAATAGGAGAAGTTCAAAATGTTTAAATTTCATTGTTAGTCCCTTTACCATAAAACAGAGTCAATGTTATTGCAGATGATATTTAGTTGTTTCCATATTCTATATTTAGAGTTCTCATGAACTTTTTTTTTAAATATTTGTTTTAGTTGCACACAATGTCTTTTTTATTTTTTTTATGTGATACTGAGGATCGAACCCGGGCTGCGCACGTGCTAGGCGAGCGCTCTACCGCTGAGCTACAACCCCAGCCCCTCTCATGAACTTTTGAGTGTCATGGGAGATTGAAAGAAAACTGAGAGTAGCAAATAATAGTCTAAGACAGCTCCCCTCCCAACTCTGTCTTCGCTTGGCAACTGACTCTCAGACCAAATAGATACAGGAAAGACTAGAAGATCCCTTCTCTCCTTTACAAGGTGAGGTGAGGTGAGAAGGAAGCAGGAGAAAGAGGCTAGCTGTCAGTGAACCTCTGCAGCACAGCCAGCATCTGCCCTGGGAATGCTGTCCAGGAAGTACTCTGGTGGCCCAGATCACCACATGTTAGTCAAAGAACTTGGAGCAAGGGAATCTGAGGGGTGTAGGGATGAGGGCCCTGTAGGTGAGAAGGAGAACACTGCAATAGACTGAGATTGCACAGAGGGAATTCTGAAATGTTAAAAATGGTAAATAATCACTAAAAACTTGTTAACCAATTACTAATGATTAACATTGCATACTTATTGATCTGTCCCTAAGTTTAAGAAGCTTCAGAAAATGAAGAAGCAGAATACAAAGCAAGTAACTATTTTTCAAGTTCAACTACATTCTATCAAATTTCTGAATCACAGACGTGGCAATATGTGGACTAAATAGAACATGGCTACAGTCGCTTTAAAGTTTTTTTGTTATTGTTGTTCTTTTGTTTTTTAATTAATTTTAATGCTTTTATGGTAGAATCTTTCCAATTTACCCCAGTTCCTAATATCCCTTACTTAGACTTACCCTTCTTTCCAAATATTATGCTTATGTCCACAAAAGCACCGAGGTTTACAAATATCAGTGCAATAGCATCATGTTTCAAAATAGCTTTTAATATCTTACATAACTTGCTTTATTGAAATGTACCATACCATTTGTTTTTAAAGTTTATTGTAAGGGAGGCCTTTAAAAAAAAAAAAAAAGCAAATTCTCAACACCTTTTTTCATCAAATCAGTGATGGTACCAAGTTGGAAAGCCCCATATTGCTCAAACTCTGATTGCCAGGATGTTCTGTGAAAAACATCAAAAAACCTTAAATTTTCCCTCAGTCATACAGTCTACAAACTTTTTGTCACCACTGAACAGACAGGACTTGTGTTTTCTCTCCATACGTGTCCCTACAAGGTTCTGTGTACTTTGGCTGTCTCCCTCATGTCAGTACTCCTTTGGTGATGGTCAGTTCCCAGCTCATTATGAACCCCAGATGTTTTCCTGCAGACTTTTATGTACTTGCAAGGCATTGGCAGTGCTGCATCAGAATTTCCTCTGAAAGAAATCTGCTAACAGTTTTTTTTGTTGTTGTTGTTGTTGTTTTTTAGGATAAGTACATTCCTAGTAATCACAGCATAAATGATGTTGTATTGCAGAGTAGATGAATTTTTATATACTTAGTGAGCTTATTTTGACTAAATTCATGTCAAATGGAAGTTTTTAAACAGAAAATATTACTGCAGAAATTTCCTAATGTTTTCTAATAGTTACTCTTTGAGGAATTGTCACATTTAGATTAGTCATCACTGTGATTATTAGGATCTGTGAATCATTAACCTAGATCTACCCCACGGATTCCCAAGCCCAGGTGTCTGCAAAAACGAGCTCCCACGGAAATGGTTTTACCTTACTGAACTGTAAGCTACCCCAGGGGCTTCTGGGAAAGTGGAAGATTCTTGTCATAATGGTCAAAGTGGTGGTCAAACCTACTCCAGCCTACTGCTGCCAGAAGCATCTGCTTTGGAGGCAAAAATCAAGGTTTCAAAGACTAATCTAAAAGCCTAAGTAGGGATGAGATAAATTCATCTCATACAAGTGAAATTGTGAATAGGTAAGAGAGTGGCTCTGAATTTTGTTGGAATTGCTGCATACCAAATCACCACAAATTTAGCTGATTGAAACAACACCCATTTATCATCTCACAGTTCTGCTGGTCAGAACTCTGGGCATGGCCCAACTGTATCTCTGCTCAGTGTTTGACCTGCAAGGTGTCTGCAGGATGGAGTTCTCATTCAGAGACTCTACCAGAGCTATTGTCAACTTCCTGGCTCCCTCAGATTGCTGGCAGAGCTTATTTTCTTGTGGCTATATGACCAAGGTGGTCGGTTTTGGGGGGCTGACAGCCAGGCATTGCTCTCCACTTCTAGATATGCACTCAGGTCCTTAGCATGTGGCCCACTGCTTCAAGCCAGCAGTAGAGAACCTCCTGTCAAAACCCCTCTCACACTTTGAACCACCCTTTGAAAGCTGACTTAATTAGGTCAGAGTCACCAGGGATGATCTCCTTTTCCTAAAAATTTACTGACTGGGGACTTTAATTACATGTGCAAAATCCCTTCACAGCAGCAACTAGGATAGTGTTAATTGAATAGTTGGAAGAAGGTGTGTGTACACCAGGTGGTAGGAATCTTGGGTTTAATCAGAGAAGAAAGACCAGTAAGATATATAATTGTGGATATCATACCAATATTTTGATCAACTTCAGGATGCATATACAATGGTGGTCCCATAAGATTAAAATGAAGCTCAAAAATTTCTATTGCCTAGTGATATCTTAGCTGTCCTGTCATAGTGCAATCTATCACTCATGTTTGTGCTGATGGTGCTGTAAACAAACCTACTGCATGAAAGTACAGCACAAATAACTATGTAGATTATATAACTTTATAATGGTAATATGTTAATGGTTTGTGTATTTAATATACCATAGTTTTAAATCATTATTTGAGTATACTCCTTCTACACACAAAAAGTATTTACTGTCACACAGCATGCTATGTTACACCAGAAATAGCATCTCATGTCTTAAATTTACCATGCTTCTTGATTGCAACAAGGGACCACTTGATTTCATCAAGAAATCAACTTCTAGGTTGATTCACATACACACTATAATGTTTACACAATGATGAAATCACATGATGATGCATTTCTGAGAACACATCCCATTGTTAAGTGATGTGTAACTTTAGATAGACAGACAGATAGATATATACATTATCTACCTACCTATCATCTATCACAAGTAATTTAGCTTACACAATTGGTGGGTGCTGGCTAGGTAGATCAAAATCCATAGTCAAGAAGGGGCAATTGCAGGAAAGCTGGAAACCATGAGCATGAACATAAGCATGAGCTAAAATAGTTGTCCCCAGGTAGGTAAAATCTCTTCTCTCTCAAAACTTGCCTCTGGTCTTACAGGGTTCCCTACCACAAGTTGATTGAAGAATGAAGTATCTCAGACCTAGTTTATAGATGGTTCTACATGATATGCAGGTACCTACCTACTGGACCATTTAATTTTATGGAATAGACACTCTGGATAAGGATTCACCCTCCCTTCTATAAAGCACCTCAGATGATTGCGGTTCTGTACCTGATGGTGTGACACAAATCTTCATTCCTGAAGAGTGATGGACATTCACTCCTGATGTAATTAGGCCATTGTAGTATTCCTCTGACTTTAATCATATTACATGGAAGCACTGAGATGTCCTATAGAATCTCCAGTATTATAGACATAGTCCTCATTACTTCCATTGTGTAGGAGCAGCTCAATTTCTCTTTGGTATTCAGGATCATCCTATCCAGCACAGTAATTCATGTCTGAGATCCATGGACTTACAGAATGCCATATCCACCAACACAGTGATCTGCACTTTTTTTTTGTTTTGACAATGCACTCTTTTTACAGCAAGTGAAAGAAGTAATGGGCTGATGATCATGAAATTCATAGATTTCATCATGTTCCCCAACATCCTGAAGCAGCCACGAGATGCAATGTTGGAAGGGCCCTTTAAAGACTCAACTGCACCTTCTAGATGGCAATGCCTTGCAAAGCTGGAGCAGTATCCTCTAGAATGTGGCATCTACTCTAAATCAGCATCCAATATATGTTTCTTCCACCATTCATATTTATTAGTGCATAAATCAGGATACAAAACCAGAAATGTTTCCACTCAGTATTACTTTTATTAGTGATCCACTAATAAAAGTTTTGCTTTCTATTCCTGAAGTCTTAGATGCAAAGGAAAGATTTTTTTGCTCGTAGTCACAACGATTCTATTAAACTGGAAGTTGAAGTTTATGCCAGACATTTGGTGTTCTTCATGCTTCTAATTGAACAGATACAGGTTATGACATTTAGTGGGATTATACATTCTACCTGCAAAGGGGAACTGGCATGCTACTACACAGTGGGGATAATGAGGAAAATCTCTTGAATACTGTCAATCCTGAGATCTCTCGTGGTGCTCCTATGTCCTATGGAAAACTACCACAACCCAAACCAATTCAGGCATACTGCTAATGGCTTATACCCTATTGGTACCAAGATTTGAGTCAACCCTGGGCAAAGAACAAAGACCACCTATGATACTTAGGGCAAAAGGAATATAAAATGAGTAATGGGAAAAACATCTGTAAATCCCATTTATAACCATATGATCAGGTGCACACATGAATACTGCAATAATTATAAGGATTTATTCCTTATTTTTCCATAAAAATACAAAAATTATTTGTTTTCTTCCTTTTCTTCTAATCATTTTATGGATAGATAATTTCATTATCTCCATTTAAATTATAGGATGTCAAAGTAGAAAAGGGAATATCAGCCTCCTCTTTGGATGTGAGATAGCTGTATCATGTTGGGTGGAAAATAGTTTTATTTTTATTGACATTTTCATTGAATTTCAAACTCTCTTATTATACATATCTATTGTAAAGATCACCATGACCCAACAACATCATTCAAAAGATTAAGAAACATTAAAAAAAAAAAAACTCAAAAGAAGTAAAAAGAAAGGTAGAGGGTTTTTTTTTTGTTGTTGTTCTTTTTTTTTTAAATCACAGTCAAGAAAATTTTAAGAAGACCTGTTAATTAAGAATGGGAAAGACCAATTTCATTTAATTTAACAAGACATGTATGGGTGCCCAGTTGACAAGAGGTGGACTGTGATGGTGTTTTGGATGTGCCAGCTTTGCTAGGCTTTATTCCAGTTATTCAAAGACTAATGTAGGTGTTTCTGTGAAGGAATTTTTTAGATGTGATCAAAAATCAATTCACTTTAAGGGAAATTATTCTAGATAATCTGGATGAGTCTGATTTAATCATTTGGAAGGGCTTGAAAACAGTGCTGAAGCTTTACAGAAAAAGTAGAGAGATAAGAGAGACAATGGAGAAGAAATTCCAGCTGTGTCCAGCAGTTTCTGTTTGTGCCCCTGAGTTCCAGCCTCCCCACAATCTTCCCTTTCTGATTGCCTGTCCTACAAATTTCATACTTATTTAGCTAGTTTCCACAATGGTGTAAGTCAATTCCTTATAATAAATGAACACATGTGTGTATGTATGTATATACCTGTATATGTGTTATGTAAATACATAATAGAAAACTAGATACTGATGCAGACATAGACAAATATCCCACTAATTTGCTTTGCTTCTTGAACCCCAGTGAATACAGGGGCTATCTTAGAATTATGCCTGCCACAGGCTTTTTATAGAATAGAGTAAGGTAATATGTCAATCACTAGAATCAGAACTGGAAGACCTACGCTTGAGGTTGGGAAATACCACTGAAGTATCAACTCTAGTCAAATCACTTAACTTCCTAGAGCTTCACTTATTTCTTCTTATTTGGGAACCTATCTGTAGAGTTGTAGACATCCAATAAGAAAAACAAAAGTATCTGAATGTGCATTTTGACTAAGAATGTCTGTGTTGTTCATATTAATCTGCTTGCTGGAGATGAGAGAAATGGAAGTTGACTTGAACTTGGAGGAGTTCTGTGGCACAGGTGTGGGCTTCTCAGGAATGTTTTGGATTGGTTAATCATTGCTCCAGGATTTGGAATATGAGACCAGAAACACTGATACTTCACCTTGTAAGGACATAAAATGTATGTCAACTTTGAAATTATTGTTGCAAAATTGTCATGATTTTTATTACATGTTGCATTTATTTAACCTTCATAGTATGCATGATACTGTGTTACTAAAATGAGATTACCTATGGAGAAACAAGCATCTATTTAAAAATTTTTTCCTATTCCTCTACCACTTAGAGAAGTTATGCAAAAAACACTTTCTATTCTCTTATATGTGAGATCTTATTCCTCTAGGGAATTCAAAGCAAACTGCCATGACCATAAATGATCAACAACTAGCACTAAATGCTATTCCCAGAGGTAACTCATTTCTAGTGTCTGTTATTGGTCTAGAGAATTTAAGTAGATTCACTGAGTGACAATAATTAATGTCTGGTATTTGTTCGACTGTTTAACAAGTCTAATTATATTTTTATTCTGAGGTTGTTTTAAAATGACTTACTAACTTCTTTCAGGTGAGCCTCCATGTTCTATACAACAGTCCTTCAAACAATCTATCACACTCTCAAACTCCTCTTAGACATGGTCTGTTTAAATAACTTCCATTTTTGGTTAACTAGAACACAAAGAATGAACAACATATGTTCAAGTTTGAATTTAACAAACTCAGATGCTCTGTAACCTCAAATAAGTATCCAGGTTTATAAATATTTATCTATAAATGTACAGGGAACCATTTGATTTTAAGCCTTACTTTAGGAATAATTTCACTTTTATCACAATTAACACTTAGACGGTCCAAGTAAGCAACATTATTGTAATTTATGTTAAAATTTTATTTGGATGAGTAGGACAAAAATCACTATTATAATTATGTTCAGGAAGTGTTAATACTTGTAATTGCTACATCAGTGTGCAATTTTAATTATCACTCAAAATTTTTCATAACAGAATCATCAGAAAAATATTATATTTCTCAAAAAAATTGAATCAAATATGCTAGGGAAAGTACATTGATTTCTTAAAGGTGTCAGGGAACTACTGGTCAAAAGGCCTTAGCAAGTTCATTCCATTTTTTGAGAAGAGTGAATAATTTTGATTTTGTTGAATTATGACACAGTACAGGATCCTATGAAGGTGACAGAGGTTTCTGATATAACTAACAAAAATAGGTAAGGCCTAGAATGAGATAACAGAGACTCAAGGACATTCCATGTCCTAAAGACAAAATATCTAGACTCTATTCTGCTCTACGTACACATGTGTAACTCAACTTTTACACAGTTTTAGAAAGCATCAAACATCCCATTTTTAACTACTATGTTTTAAAAAAATGTATATAACTCTCTAAAAGACTTCTGTGATCAATAACATTATTTTTCATCATTACTATTGTTTTCCAAAAATATGAATCCCTGAAGGAATTGGAATGTCAATTTAAATGACTACTGCTCTCTAAGACGAGTTAGCCCATAGAAACTTGTGTTGTCATAGTTAAGTCGCTTCCAATCCAAATAATAGTCAGTTAGATCTATACTCTCTAGAGAGCAAGATGAGTTTAGCAAAATTAGTTTTATGACTTTTCCAAACTTAGGAGAAAATTATGCAATAAGTCCATTTGGATAAAATTTCCATAAATACATTTGAGAGGGGTAGCACTGTATTAAAATATTAAAACATTATATGAATGCAAAACACATAAAAGTAATATTGGCTTCATATATAATCAACTAATTAACAATAAGATTCATTCTTACAACAATCCTGTTTGCCTGGCTGTACCAAGACAAGTAGTACTATATGGGGACTAATATGATTTGCATAAAATGAGAATAACAAGGGCCTTCATTAAGTGACTGACACTCTCAACAGGGCATGCTTTACAACTTCCTTCAAATATGTATGTCAAATTCAAGTTTATCATTGAACTGAAGACTCCCTTGCTATAAAAGTCACCATAATCCAACCACATTATTTAAAAGATTAAAAATAAAAGAAAAAATATCAAAAGGGATAAAAAGAATGGTGGAGATTTTTTTCAAATGACAGGCTAGAAAATTTTATGAAGTCTCCTTGATTAAAAATAGGAAATATCAATTTTCTTCAAATAAGGTAACAATTTTGAATCTTAGACATTCTTTACTCTTCAAATAAGAGCAAGTGGGCGATCCTTGTGTATAGTTGTAGTTGGGTGTCAATTCTATCAAATTCCAGATTGGACTTTTTGCCAGTTTGAGAGCTAAGGGAATCTATTATCTCAGACCACAAAGGGTTTCCTAAAAAGACTGAAGGAAATGGAAATCCAACACTGGTAAAGGAAATCAGCAAATAAATTACAAAAACTGTCCATTTGCCTGTCCCTTTTAATCTTAATGTCGTATTCAAACTATTGGGCATGTAACTGAATATCTCAACTGTACCTGAAGAAATAATGGAGCGTGTCTCTGCAGTAAAACAGAACGGCACTAAAACTGATGAGTTTAACCCAGCAGAAAGAGCGGCTGTAAACATGACAAATGCCTGCTATTGATTTCAGGTTTAATTACTCTGTGCAGCACTGACAAAGCCCATCAGATGTTGTTGTGAAGTGTAAATGGAACAGACCACACTTCACTGCCCATAGGAAACTGATGGTGTCTGCAGTTTGCATTGTTTACTTTATCCTCCGTAAACTTCAGCCTTGATCAAATTAACAAGTGCTACTAACCTCCAACAAACTACAATGCACTATGGTTTTACAGCAACAGCCTTGGAACAACAGTTCAGCAGCATCTCATTGATAACAAATGTCAGTCTCACGGCTGCTGGTGAACCCTTCAGCCCAGGACCTGTGGGTCCTGACTCTGGGGCCATTGGGATCTCTTTCCACAGGTTTGATGTGTAAGGGAATGGAGAGATGAGTTCTCCACACTGCTGCTTATGATTGAGGAGTAATAAATAGCTGGTGCCATACGGCCTTTCCCAAAGAGCTCCTACATTATTTATTTTCTGATTTCTGGCAGTAGTTTTTGAAGACCATTTGTGAGTAATTATAACTAACTTAGGTTAACTTTTTAACTTCAAGCTATTTGTTACCGGGGATTGAACTCAGGGGCACTCGAATTGCTTTTTAGTATTTTTATTTTTCACTGAGATACTTTTTCGCCATTGCTCTGGCTTTTCCTCTCAGCCTCCCAGTGCTGGGATTACAGGCGTGCGCCAGCTATTTGTATTTTTCTATCTCGTTCAATTAAATTCAACCTTTTGAAAGTAGTTTTGTACTGAAGGATATTTCTAAAACATTTGATAATTCACAATACTTGCAAAAGAAAATTTGTCTTAAGTGGGAGGTTACCTAGTTGACCTGTTATTTGCTTTTCTACACAAGGCTGTGTCAGAATTTCCTGTTTTATCATCAAAATATTCCAGAGTGTACTAAATGTTTATATTTCCAAATCTTTGTGCAAACAAGTAAAACAATGAAATGAAGGTGTCTATAAACACTGGTATTGGGCTAGGGATCTGCAAAAGAGAAGATTTCTGAGATACTGCTTTCATAGTGCTGTCCTCAGTTCATGCCTCAGGGTCAACTGAGCCCTCATACCCGACCTGCACACATTTGCTGGATACTGTTGACCTGTCTGTACCTGTTGCCAGGATTATTTCCCCTGTTCTTGGCAACACTTAGCACAATGGTGAGAGATACTTCCAGACTGGAAAGCTTCAATTTTTCATCCTACCTTTCCTTTGTAATCTTCAAACTCTCTGAAATCTTTTCATTTTGTCCTAGGTTTTGCAGGATATAATACATTTCAGAACAAACACAGGAGTAACTACATACAAGGGAGACTTAAAGTATATAATAAATGTATTAGAGAACTGCTCAGCAGAATTTTTAATAAGTACTAAGTCTTTAGCAGAAGATAGTGTAATCATCATAACTTAATTGATTACAAAAGACAGTTTAATAATAATAAAAGAATGTTGGGGACAATCTTAAAAACATCGAGATTACCTCATAAATGCCTAACTATTTACCAAAAAAATTAAGTGGTACAAAATATTTTTCTTAAAAATGTTGTTTTATGTCCTTAGGTTAAAGAAAATATAAGGTCATTTACTTGTAAACATTTATTGAGTGCCTCCTCTTCAAGGTACTAGTTATGCAGTGGTGAAAAAACAGATCTTACCTGTAATGGGTTGGGCAAGGGATGTTATTCGAATAAGTAACTATATATCCAGTGTTGCAGTGAGTGCTATAGAGGAAGGGTAAAGGGAGCAATAACAACCTGGGAAAGCACACCCCTTTTAGATCCAGCGCGGTTAGGATTTTCTCTGAGCATGTGGCACTAAAGCAGGAATCCTGAAACAGTAGAGACATACAGGACAAGGAGCACATGCACAAGAGACTCAGGCACAAGCTTGAAACAGAGGATTTGCTAAAAGAAGCATAATGTACCTGGAGTACAGCCAACAAGACACATAGTTGCCTAGAATATGAATTGGGAGGTGGACAAACAGAAAGCATGAAGAAATTGAGATTCCATGTTCTCAAGAGCCCAAAATATATTTAGCACCAAAGGTCCAGTCAGGTTCTTATTTTTTTTTCATTTGGTTTAAGTTCATGCAAATTGCTTTGTAAACAATTCCAGATTTATAGTGGACAGGTGTGGATGTAACAACAAATTAGAGGCTAGTTCAAGCAAGTGGTAGTGGTGGCTGTGGCTTGGTCTGGACTGTAGTTGTGGGGATACATGGATTCCAGATAGTTCTGGGAGGAAATAGAATATTTTTATATATATATGTGTGTGTATATATATATATATACATACAAATACATATATACAGACATATGTATATATACATACATATTTATATTTATATATTTACTGTATGTAATACATAGAATATGTATTTAGCATATTTAGTATGTATTCAATATATGTGCATATATGCTAAATATATTTATACTATGTGCCTATAAAATATGTTTATAATACATTTAATATACATAATGTGTGCTTACATGTGTTGCATGTCTATATACACATGTTAATGTATGCATGTATAATGCATGCATTATTTAATATGTATACATTCTAAATATATAATATATATTATATGTGTATGTGTGCAAAAAATAAGCTTGCTTTTATTTTTAGATTTGTTTAGCTCCAAATGTTAAAATCTGCAGTTTTTTTTAAAATAATGCTTTCTGACATTTATTTTCTGAATATATGGATTCTGTATGAACTGCTTAAATACAAGTAGAGCTCATAGTAACACTAACAACACCATATCTAAGAAGAGTTAGAGAGTTAAAGATTCTGGTTTAGTTAAAACCTGGTGGAGTTCAGACTATATTTCTAGACTCTGTTATTAAAGACCAAAGCCCCATAATAGCTTTATATTTTAGAATTTTCACAGCAAACAGGAAAAGGAAATCCCTGGTGCTATCTACAAATTTAGTTGTTAGATGGGGGGCAGGGAACCTCGGACCATCCTATCTGCTCTAACTGAACTACCCTCAGCTCAGGACTCTGCTCTTGGAGTAGAGAAAGTGATGCCCAGAGATATCCTGAGGCAAAGTGGAGGATCTATAGGGCATTTTTTAAAGGTACCCTAAGCCTCTAACCTAGATAAAATAGGGAAGTTTAATGAATTTAAACCAATTCAGATGGATTTAGGAAAAAAACTTTTAAGCTTGGAATCCAAATCTCCTTACTGTTCTTAACCACATAGGAAGAATGTGGATCCAGTTTCTGGTACCGAATAGAGAAAGTTTTCTACTTCTCTACTCCTATTAATTACTGCATTCCTTTCAGTTAATACATAAACAACACGTCTACACTTTGAAATTGTTGATCCTTGGCATTGTGAGAAAAAGTGAGTATGGTTATTAAAATAGTAAAATCATGTACTACTACATAATTTTAATGCTTTCTAATCAATTAGTAAATGCCTGTGAATTGAATTCATCTCTCAAAGAGACACTGGACCTCCACCCCCCAAAGAAAAAAATCAGAAGAATTGAAGGCCAAATTATATAATGATATGTGGAAAGCCTAAAAGTTTTATACAAAAGGTAAGATTTTCTTATTAAAGCATTAGTTATTGCCTCAAAAATACTTAGCACCTACCAACCACAAAGGCCTGAACTTCCTGGAGCATCATCAGGCCACCAGGGGTTTGGAATAAATCAGTCAACAATCCAGTGCTTGTGCAGCTTATTTAGAATCCTGGGCACATAAATTTAAAAACTTCCCTTTTATTTAATTACTTCCCTTTAAATTACTAAATTGAGATGTCCAGAACTGTGATTGAATAGAAGGCAAAGTCTCCAATGAAGCCTTTGGAAGGCATGATCTCTCTGTCTGGAGAAAATCAGTGACTAACATTTTGCCCCGCACCAGGGACTGCATCACATAATCTGTCACTGTCCAAATACAATTTTCTTTTTTTGTAAATGAGTCAGTCTCAAACCTCTGATTGCGCCATTTCAAATGCAAATAATTCTGTTCCAACTGCCTCTTTACATTAGCTAAATGAAGTCATCAGTAACCAAAATTGGAGAAAATCTTAACACAACTGCCGTAAACAACTTTTAAAGTTTTATATCCCATAAGAATGAAACCGTTATGAGATAGTTAAGATTCATTAGATACCCACCCCTGATATAACTCATATTCAAAAACAATAATACTTTCCCCCATAACCAATAGTGGCCAGAGCAAATTATAATCAAAGATAGATTTCTTGGAGGGTGATGATACCATTAGATTTAAGGAATTAAAAATACATGAAACTTTTGAGTTAATGAACAGGGTCCTTAACTGCTCATTTAATTCAAACAGCTGTTTGTTAATGCCCTAAGCAGTGTCATAAACTGTGAAAATACTGTTGAGTGTGCAAGACACTAGTTAATGCTATAAAGCAACACATGCTCTAATATTAAAAGGATTTAATGGGATTAATAGAGAATAAAACATTAACTCCCTATTATGATGTTTTAGAACCCAAGGGCAAATTCTGGCTAAAAAGGACTCTGGTTCTAAAACCACAAAAAAGTAAACTCCAGCACTGTACAGCAAATCATGGCAATTTTATGCCCTTGAAAAAAAGTGGAACCCTGATAAGATCACATCTGTTCCAATCACATACTGGATAAAATCACTGTTTACTAAAGTCCTAAATAACTAAAAATGTGGAACCCCAACAGGATCCCATCTGTTAATGCTACAACTTGGATATGGTCCCATTAGAAAAATTCCATATAATAATGTTCCAGCATAAAATAGTGAAGAATTTGGATTTAATTTCATCAATTTTGACCATAGACATATATGCTGATTTCCTGTAAATATACTACTATGTGATCTATAATACTTTTCTTATGGGTAGTTACTACAGTTTTTTAATAGATGAGAACAAAACTGATTTGAAATAACACATCCTACTCTTTTTCCATGAATTCTGGGAATTTTAAGTCAATTTTTGCTCTGTACTTCCTTCCTTACAATGAAATATGGAGGATTTTCATAGGAAACCCATTATTTATTGCATTTCACAATATAAAATTTTTACCATTTTTTAGGCCTTTTAGCTATTTGCAAATACATGACAAATTTCAGTTCTGAATTAAATATAAAATTTTACAACTCACAGAGAAATGCTTTCATATTTAATATTCTTTTAATAATGTAATAGCTAACTCTAAATATAGCTAAAATTCACTCAAGAGAGACTTAAGTTTTAAGGTAGTTGTATACACATAGGATACAAAATCAAACACTGATTTTTATCAAGGGTTTTCCTATACACAAATAATGAATTTGCTGGAAAAGAAATAAGGAAGAGAATCACAATAGCCTCAAAAAACAAATAGAAAAACCCTAGAAATAAATCTAATCAAAGAGGTGAAAGACCTCTAGGATGAAACTTATCAAACACTGAAGATAGAAATTGAAGAAGACACTAGAAGATAAAAATACCTCCCATGTTCATGGATAGGCAGAATTAATATTGCTAACATGGCCATACTACCAAAAGCAATCTAGAGATTCAATGTAATTCCCATGAATATATCAATGACATTCTTAGTAAAAGTAGAAAAAATACTCCTAAAATTCACTTGAAAAAATAAAAGACCCAGGATAGCCAAAGCAAAGCAAGGCTGGAAGCATCAGAATTCCTGACTTCAAACTATACTTCAGAGCTATAGCAACAAAAATTTCATGGTACCGGCATACAAACAGACAAACAGGCCAATGGAACACAATGGAAGACACAGAGATAAGCCACACAGACACCATCATCTAATACTAGACAAAGGTGCCAAAAATATACATTAGAGAAAAGAGAGCCTTTCTAATAAGACAAAAAGGCTAGATATCCATATTTATCTCTCTCACCCTGCCCAAAAATCAACTCAAAATTGATCAAAGATAGGAATTAAATCAGAACTTTGCAACTCCTGGAAAAAAAAAACTAGGGTCAACATTCCAACACATAGGTGCAGGCCCAACTTCCTTAATAGGACTCCTAAGGCTCAGGAAATAATGCCAAGAGCTAAAATGTGGGACAGCATCAAGTTAAAAAGCTTCTGTGCAGCAAAAGGGACAATTAAGGATATGAAGAAAGAACCTATGGAATGGGAGAAAATATTTACCAGCTCTTCTTATGACAGGATTAATATTCAGAAAAAATAAAGAACTAAAAAAATTTACCACCCAAAACACAAATAACCTAATCAACAAATGGGCAAATGAACTGGACACTTCTCAAAAGAAGAAATTCAAATGGCCAAGAAATATATGAAGAAAAAATTTGTTTAAGATCTTTAGCAGTTAGAGAAATGAAAATCAAAACTACATTGAAATTTCATCTCACTTCACACTTCAGTTAGAATGGCAGTCATCAAGAATACAAACCACAGTAAATGCTGGAGAAGATGTAGTGGAGAAGGAACACTTTTACACTGCTGTTGGAATTGCAACTTAGTATAACCACTATGGGAATCAGTATGGAGCTTCCTCAGAAGACTAGGAATGGCACCACCATATGACCCCCTCCTATGGGTATCCCAAACTTCTTGGTATTTATCGTAATGAATAAAAATCATTAAAATCATACTATAGCGATACATGCATACCCATGTGTATATGGCAGCACAATTCACATAATTGCCAAATTGTGGAACCAGCTTAAGTGTCCATCACTTAAGATAAAGAAAATGTGCCATATATACACATTGGAATTTATTCAGTCATATAGAAGAATTAAATTGTTTCATCTGCAGGAAAATAGAACTTGAGAGTATCATGTTAAACAAAGTAAGTCAAACTTGGAAAGCAAAGGATTGTATGTTTTATTTCCTGACTGAAGCTAGAGTGCAAAAAGAAAAAGGAAGAATTAATCTCATGAAAATCAAAGGGAAACAGTAAAGGAAAGAGACCAGAGAGAGGCAAAAGGAGAGGAAAAGAGGAAACTCTGGAGAATAATATTAATCAAATTATATTTTATCATGTGCATGTATAAATATGTAACAACAAATCCAACTATTATATAAAATTATAATGTACCAATAAAAATATAGAAAAAATGAGTTGTAAGCATAAATATATGGTCATTATTAAAAAATGAGGATTGGTGATTAAAAGAAAAAGTGATAATAATTTTGCTGAGATTGATGATATTAAGTAATTTAAAATGTCTTAAAACCAGATTATCAGGGCTGGGTTTGTGACTCAGTGGTAGAGTGCTTGCCTGGCACGTGTGAGGCCCTGGGTTTGATCCTCAGAATCACCTATAAATAAATAAAATAAGAAGATCCATTGACAACTAAAAAATATTATTTTTTAAAAGCCAGATTATGATTCTTAGAATATACTCTATCTTTTAGCCACTGTAATGTTTTAATTTTCTTATATACTGTGAAAATGTAGAGTTTTAGATTTTTCTTAGGAGCAAACATTTAAAAGAAAATATTGCCACAATTTTATTGCACACTTATGTGCTATGCCCTGTGCTGAATCATTTTAATTTAATACTTAAAGAAAATACACAAATACAAGCTGGGTGTAGTGGTGCATGCCTGTGAACCCAGCAGCTTTGGAGCTGAGACAGGAAAATCACAAGTTCAAAGTCAGCCTTGGCAACGACGAGGCACTAAGCATCTGATTGAGACCATGTCTGTAAGCTACCTGGTACCGAAAACCGGGAGGAAAAACTCTCGGAGGCAGAGTTAAGCTTTTACTACTTTTACTTCTACTTTCTTAGAGCTTAGAGAGGGAAAGAAAGATAGAGCTTAGCTTAGCTTCTTAGAGAGAAAGAAAGATAGAGCTTAGCTTAGAGAAAGATTAGAGCTTCTTTCTTCTCTCTTCTTTCTTCCTTCTTCTTTCTTCTGTCTTCTGTCTTCCTCAGGAGTCTCGGCCTAACTCTGACCAGTCATTACTTCTTCTATCTGGTTTCTCTTCTGTCTTCTATCTGGTTTCTCTTCTGTAACCGCTCTGCCTACGTTCTGGCCGCTCTGATTCTTCTGACCGACCGAGTGACTGCCCGGCTGACTGAATTCTCCGTTCTCCTAACTCGGACCGCTTTCACCCGGTTATATACCTTCAGGTTTGCGGGTGCCTACAGGTGCGTCACATACATATCAGGTGGAACTTATGGCTTCCAGCTAGCTACAACAGCCCTTCCTAATTAGGGCTCCTTCACATGTCTCTAAATAAAATACAAAAATAGGGCTGGGATGTGGTTCAGTGGTCACATGCCCCTGAGTTCGATCCCTGGTACAAAAGAAAAAAAAAAACAGAAATACATAGCATTGTTATACCCATTTTACAGATGAAGAAACTGAAATTTAGAATGGTAAATTCCCCAGGTTTTTCAGCTAGTATATGATAGACTTAGGACTAAATTCCAGGAGTGTCTGGTTGCACAGCTCATGTCCATATCCACTGTGATGTACTTGTCCAGAAATAGTTCTTCCCCTTAGAGGGCTTCATATCAGGCATGTAGTATTCTGAGCAAGATAATACTTTTACTCCTTTCAATCTTTTCTTTAAATAAACAGTGAGTTTACTTTCATTGGACAAAAAGGAGTTATACAATTCATGGAAATTTTTCTTTGCCTTGGCTGCCAGTAAATTTGAAGGTAAATGTATTTAAATATTCTCTGAATATTGATGTAACTGGAATAAGGGAAGTACTAACAGTAGGGTAGGTTGCTTTTTCCCACTTCAGCATGCTATGTCCTTCGGTAGGAACAAGACAAAATTAAAATTTGTCCGTTAGGTAAGGGAGTTGAGTGTGGAGCTTTGAGATAATGGGAGCCATATTTCCAAATTATTCCATCGATGCTTTATTGAATGACATTTTAATGATAGAATTCATGATGATTAATTTTCTATCTGAAAATATTCAAGAGAAAGTTAAAAGGTCATTTAAACTATCGATTACCATAGGTGTTCTCAACATAATTCCAGTATTAAGTCAGTCACGTATAATACAGCACAGCTAAGTTTTATTAAAATAATTTCTTGCAAATAATTCCATTCACTAGGAAAAATTCTATTTTAAAATATTTGAATACTTATCAGTTATGAACCCATCAATAAAAATAGTGTAGAAAAACACCATATCTGAAGAAACTGTAAATATCTTAAATTTATTGAACATAATGCCTTAAAATAATAATAAAAAGCACAGCTATATGATATAATATACCTACCCACCAATATTATGCATTTCTTATAGAATTTAAGCATTAAGAAAATATTTGTTGTTATTTAAGGATTGTAATGAATAGGAACGTGGTAAACTTGTACTGATTGTATAGACCTGTAGAAGTTACTTAGCCTCACTGAGCTTCAGGTTTTTGTTTTTGTTTTGTTTTGTTTTTAACTGTGAACAAGAGTACAACATACAAGATGGAAAACCACATTGACCGGAATGACCTAGCTATGACAAACCTCTAAATATAATGCCCAGCTAAACTCAGAACCGTGTGTATTTCTATATACATTCTGTGCTTCCTTTGGGATGAAGGAGTATTATAGAACTCTTCACCTTTTCTTTTTCCTTAAAGTTGCCACAAAATGCAAAGCTAATCTTATTAATTTGTACTACTCATGGAGCCAGGACATTTTCCTCCCTTTTGTGGAATTGTTTCTGGTTCCATTTTTAAAATGACTATTTTTATAACTACCTGGTCTCATCTATGCCTCAATGGTGGAAATGGTTTCTAGTGGGTCTGTAAAAATGTTAGGGCAATTATAAATGAGTAAAGCAAGGATGACTTTCAATGAACTATTCCATTACAAAAGAATAGAATGGGAACTGTGAAACTGTTTCCTGTAGAAGTATCTCCAAATTTTAAAAAGAAAAAGAAATCTTAAGATAAAATTAATTGGCCATAATGTATCCTTTTGAAATATCTGAGTTATAAATGACTTTTCAAGAACATGTTTGACCATAAATATGTCTTCCTAGAATCCAAGTGAGGGCATGAGCTCTTGGAAAGCAAGGTCATGGTCCATTATTGATTATTCTTTCTATTTCTAAAGGTGTCTTTCATTTTAGCAAGTTAAATGTATATCCCATTTTCTGGTAAAGATTTGGTTTTAATAATATCTCTAATAATTAAAGAATATTTGTGTATATAATATTATCCATAGTACAAATGACTATTACAACAATTAAGTCTAATAAAAAAAACTTTTAATTTATTAATTTAAAAGTAACACTCATTTAAAAAAAAGTGTGAGCTTTTCTCTCCATTGGAAAACTATACTTTTCTCTCAATATGTTGCATCTGTTTCTCTTTATTGGTAAGAACAGCAAACACAATTTTTCTAAATAGTGTTAATAACACACCATTAACACAGTAATTCCACAAATAAAACCACAAATTGTATGTAAACAGTGGTGGCTTGCTGGAAAAAATGCTTTTATAGTTTACTGTCCTATTTCTTTCATTACCAATTGTAATTTGTAATGATGATGTAGTAATGTACTGGAATTAAAAAAGGAAAGAAAACTTTACAACCGATTTCAATTCCCTAACCCTAAAAGTTGTTAAAGGCATTTTAATTTCCCAATGCAAAGGAGACCATTGTATACAAGATTCTATTTTAAGTCTAACCTTATTAAAAAATAAAAACAACATTAAAGAAACCTATTCTCCATTTGGAGCAAGTGGAATTTATGTTAGTAACTCCAATTAACTCTAATGGGAGTTACATGAATAAATCTCAAAAGCACTGAAAAGAAAAAAAAAAGGAGTTTTGGTACAATGGGGAATTCAGAGAGAGCCAAGATATGATTTCATGTGAACTTTGAGATGCCAATGAGAAAATCAGTTTAAAATAACTGAAAAAGTATTTTAAACTTAGACAAAACTCATGTCTTTATAGAATCAAATGTCTAGAAAATTATTAACCTTTTAACAGAATCTTTAAGTAAGTTTCAATATTTTTTTCTGAGTCTAGTTGGAATTGAGGAGTGGAGCTAGGTTTGAGAGAAAATAAGTAGATTTGATAATGCACAATATCAGTGCCCTCTGGATTTTATAGAAAGAACCAAAAAAGTTTAGTTCTGATTATTGTAAACATGTCCATTACTCAGGGCCTATTGTGATGTATGTTTGAACTTATTTTTAATTGAAAATATCACCAAATCTTTCATTAGTAAGTTTCTACAAGAAGCATGTGAAGTATCTATTACTATTTTATGTGTTTCAGTGATTACAGAGTCTATTAATAATGTGCCTATATTTCCCAGGTGAGCCCTATAGATGCCTCCTCAAGTCTTTGGATCCCTAACTTGGGCTCAGAGAAGCCACACTGCATTGGGTCCTTTCCCTTACCATCTATTTCAATATGTACCTAATTACAAACAGTAGTTTTAAGAACAGTGATTACAATGCTGTATATCCTTGATTTTGTCAAATTTCTGAGCTTTCTTCCGATGATCAAAAAACAGCAATTCCTTCTAATTTGAAGAGAAAATAGGCAGATATTAAATATAGGAAACATGATATCACCAGCTTCAAATTTTTGAGATACACTTCTGCAAAAGAGTAGTTCATATGAGGTGGGAAAAGATAAAAATCATTTAGTGTACAGAAGTGGTGATGATTTTGCTTCTGTTAGGTGCTTTTTATATTTAAGCCAATCAATGCTTCATGCAATTGTAAAAGAAGCAAAAGTAAATAAATAAGATGTGCAAAACTACTGAAACTCACGGATCTAAGTTTACATATGAAAGATGTTATAAATAATAATTTTATAATAACTTTTTAAATAATAATATAAATAATAATTTAATTTTATAACAATTCTTTCTAGATCTCTAGAAATAATCTTTTTAGAACATGTAAATCTATTCTTTCTATTTCTTTACATTCTACTTACACATATGGTTTTAACAAAACATTTAAGGAGTATCTTTTAAATGTTTTATGGGAGTTCATAATTGAGAGAGTAATTTTTAAAAGACTCTCCCAAAAGATTATGTCCAACGTCTGCTTATATCTCGGGCCTATTTCAACATGTGCTATTTACCAATGGTAGTTTTTAAAAGTGATTATAAGACTGAATCCTTAATTATCTCAAATATTTTGAGAAATTTTCTAATAACGATCAGAACATTTTAATGCAATTGAGAAAAATTAATAGTAGCTACAAAATGTTAGCTACTACCTACTGAAACATGTAATTTATGCCATCCACATACAAGGATTTTTGTAGCTGAGTTTTAAGAAAATGGCCTCTGCTTTCAAAACAAGATTTGGTTTTAAATCCTATGATAGAAACAACCATAATGTCCCTTTTCTTTCCTTCCTTCTCTCTTTCCTCACTTCTTTCTTCCCCTCTAATACTTACTAAGCAGCTAATAAATGTCAGATTGTATCCTTACCACTTAGGATAAAAACTTGTTCCCAGTATAATTCACATATGAAAATCTGAATTTTTCTGTTTCTCTTTCAGTAGCAAAAGAGAAGATGTCAGCACAGTCAGAGCAATTATTGTCTTTGTGGTGGCACTCCAGAGAGCAGGTGCCAATTTTCACAAATGAACAAAAGATATTCTCCATTTCTTCAGTTCGTAATTTGTAAGGCTCTAATAAATTATCTCATGAGACCCAAAACTGAATTGTCATTCTATTAAAATGTAATATTAACAAGAAGAAAAGTATTTTGGAAAAAAAAATCAGAATTAAAATGTATAGTTATCATTAGAATTTTTATCAGTTGCCTCTAAAATACTGAATATTGGGGAAACCCCTTTAGTCTAAATATAGAAATATAAACTGAAGTTAAGATGAAGGAAACTATTTAACATATTCACAAATTTTATAATTAATAGTGAAGAAAAGCCTCTTTTGCCAAAATTACAGTTAAACTTTGAAAGGGCAACTTGCATAGGGAATGGAAAATGAAAATTCTTTCACTAAAAAAATTCAGTGGTCAAGATGTTGGCAAATAAATATGCAAAATTTCATAGGAACAAATGCAAGGTATGCAAAATTATGTTATTACAGACCCAGACCCTTGTCCACAGAAAAAGGTCCATGACCTGATGAAATTTATTTTAGTTGTCTCTTTTATAGAAAAAATGGAATTTATTTGTCAGTCTATACAAATGACCCTCCCCCCACAAATCTAGCAAATAACACTGGTACACATTCCTAAAACTGACCACAAGGAGGAGGAAAATCTGAGCATGTTGGAGCTTTTATGTGGGAGATCAAGGTCAAGGCAGAGTCTGACCCAGTCTCTCTGGAACTGTGAGCATCTAGAGTTGGGAGGTTACATGTTCAGCATGTAAACCAAAAGATCTGAGAGGACAGAGAGCTGAACTCTGGGCAACCCTGACCTACTGTGGTGTGAAGCAAATGTAACTGGGCTGATATAGTAAGAGGACGTGTACACTCTCTCCTAGGTACACCTTGATAAACTCCTGTGAAATTAGCAGATCATCAGACCAGAAGTAATGGTGGCTGCCTTTATCAACGTAACAGTAGAAAATATCTGCCATCAACCGTCGGACTGTTTATTTCCCATAATGATACCACCAAAGCAGTAGAACCACTGGAGCTTTCTAGGGCACCTGTCAGATTTTGATTTTCCCTCTGCAGGGTGAGAACACCCAGAGTTGATCCCTTCGACTGAGTAGTAAGCCTCTGGGGGAAGGGGTGTTTGATTTAGCAAGGGCAGAGCAACAACATATATGTGGTCTGGAGAATAAAGACTTGGGGTCACTTAATCCGACTGTTAAAGAAGTGTGACCTCATTTTGGAAACAGGACACATTGTTTAACTCAAAATATTTCAAGTTTGGTAATGTGTAATTTCATACATTTTCTTTACTGGTATCCTATTTTTATTAAAAAAAATAACTAGCTCTCAATAAACTTGAAGATACACAATTATTATTAAAGAAAGCTTATTATAGAAGAGCCAAGAGGCAAATGAAGAAAATTTGGTCAATGTTTAAAATTCAACAAGTGATTATTTAATGTATAGTTAACATTTTATTTATTGAGCACCTATTATGTGCCAAGCTAATTTTTAGGCGTGGAGCATGTATTATGTGCCAAGCTACCTTTTAAGTGTGGAGGCTACAGCAGTAAGTAAGCAAAGAGACCATATCCCAGATCTCAAATCTATATGCATATAACTTAGGAGACATAATTAAGGTAACATGCTTTTGCTTGGGACCAATTTAAATGAGAGAGAGAGAGAGAGAGAGAGAGAGAGAGAGAGAGGATCAATTTGGAAGTTTGAAATATCTTTTTTTTTCTGTTCCAATACAAAAACGATGAAAGAAATTAAAATGTTTATTTCTCCATGGAATTCACTCAGTCCATTCAGCAGCATTCTCTGAGCATCTACTATGTAATGTCATTACCATGTGCAAGCATTTTTTAAAGCCAATATTATATTGGGTTTCTGTAATTTAAACTGTTTTCAAAAAATACAGTTTAAGGTTAAACAAAATATTTTATAAGGAAATAAGTTAATAAAGACTAGTCTTAAGTGAATTAATATTAAAGTTGATGTAAACCTTGGTTTTAGCATTTATATATGCACATTATAAATGACATGAATTCCATCATTTATTTCATCATTCCATTCTTTGTAAAGAATCTCATCTACATGAACTGATGTTTGCTCTATGTATACAAAGATTCAAAACCTTTCCATCTTTAATCTATGTAACTTTGTTTTATGTTCTATTTATACTTCATAAATCCATTATAAGCCCATCTGGAAAAGCAATTATTTCCAGGCATCAACTAATTTACTAGACTTCCTTCTCAATGGATATGTGGTTTCTACTTTAGACAACCAATTTCCATAGCAAATCAGGTGGATTTAGTTTCTACATCCCTGTTTATACATAAGCTAAATTAAGAATGTTGCCATCATAGATATAGCTACTGGCCAAATAGAAGGTGAAAGACTTGCAAGCCAAAATCACTTGGGCAATTAATGGGAGCCATGCCCAGAACACAGGTCCCCTGCATTTCACTCCAGTCTCTTTCTCTACATAAGGTACGATTGAACATCTCTGTAACTCAATAATATAATGAGAAGAGGATAAGGTGAATAGTTAGAATCTATCCTCCAGCCATTTGCTTTTGTTTGTGCCAGTCACTTCTCTCTAGGTATTTGAAAGTGCACAGCTATAAAATGGAAATAATCATGCCTAGCCTGGTTTCAAAATGAGAAAACGTATGTGAAAGGCAAAAAGCATTGCCATTTACACCCACCAAACACTGGTGCTAGATAGGAAGCCTTGACGTATGAGTACTGTGCTCTGCTATGCTGGTGGTATTCTAAACCTCTGGGAGACCCAGTGACCAAAGACCAGTTACTCAGTTCTTTGGGTATCAGTTACTTATTAATGGTTATCTCCAGCAGCATGAGAAGTGCAAAGGAGCTCCTGTTCAATTTGCTAAGTAAAATAGCACTCCTGGTTTTTGTGCCTTAACAAAGACACAGGGATTTATTTTACTTTTAATAAGAATAAGAAGAATTACATGAAAAGTTTGACAGAGTTACCCATACCACATTGGCAGGAAAACAAAATGAAAAACCTCAAAGGTATTTTCCTCTATATGTGCACAGGTACTTTATGTACTCAGGGAAACCTTTGTTTTTGCAGATACGTGTGCCTATGGATATATGTATATGTGAAAAATTTAGTATTTAGAAACTACATTGAAAGAAAATCAAAGGTTTCAATAAAGTCATTCTGACTAGTCTCCACTTAATTTGCTTCTATTATCATAAAAACACAATATATGAATTATATTAATGAAATTTAGCAAACTTTATGAAAACTCTCCAAAACAATTTATGGAGCATCACATCATTTGTTTCCATACCAAAAAAAATTATTTACCCCAAATCATATGATAAATAAAACTTTATCCCCTTCATTTCTAGGAGATATATTGATCACTTATATATATGTATGAATAATTAGTGTTTTAGAAATATATGTATCCACTATTTTTTTTTTGAATGAAATAAAATTTGATACTTAGTATTCTACAAACTCATCTCAATTTTATAAATAGTTTTCTCTCACTGGTCTGTTTCCATGTAACGTACATTTGTAAATGAATATATATTTAAAAGGAGAATTTAAATTAATCTGATAATGATGTAAATACTCTGTAGGCAACTTTCCTTCAATTATGTTAAAAATACTATGGAAATTATGTAAAAATAAAATCTCCTTGGCGCTGGGACTGTGGCTCAGCGGCAGAGCGCTTGCATAGCACGTGTGCGGCCTGGGTTCAATCCTCAGCACCACGTAAAAATAAAGGCATTGTGTACAACTAAAACAAATAAATAAATATTTAAAAATATCTCCTTAATTAGGCATCAGTATTGCATAGAAGTAAAATATGTATGTCAAAATTTAAAAATTGGGGGGCTGGGGTTGTGGCTCAGCGGCAGAGCGCTTGCCTAGCACGTGAGCGGCCCGGGTTCGACCTCAGCACCACATAAACATAAATGCATTGCATTGTGTACAACTAAAGCAAATAAATAAATATTTTTTTAAAAAATTTAAAAATTGGTACATATTTATAAGTCTAAGAATATGACAGAATTCTAGAAGACATCTTAGAATTTAATAGGGTATACATAAAGCTAAAATTCAGCTCTACAGATTATGAACACTGAAAATATTGAGCAAGAAATAAATGGACATATGTTTATTTTTAAATACACATTATTAAACAATAAGATTTAGAAGCTAAAGCAAAATGCCCCCAAATTATTTATCCCCAATACAGGGAAGATGTATATTTATGCATGTTAGACTCTGTGGTTCAACTCCTGCAGCATCTCCTTCTTTTCCTGGATTAGTACAGACCCAGGTTCCCTTGAAATTATTGTGGGTCATGAAACACCATTCTGGTCAATGAGAGGTAAATGCAAGTTTCCCTTTCCCTATTTCATAACCTCCTCCTTTTCATGTGAAAGAGGATGTAATGATACCTGAATCTGAAGTGGGGAATGCCAAGAGAATCTCAGAGATGTCTTACTATTACTGGGCCCAAGTCCCAGCAACTTCTCAGCTATAAACTCCTATCAGTACAAGCAAACAAATACCCTCTATGTTTTAAACTGAAGTTATTCAGTTCGGCTCAATACTTGACACTGGACATAATTCTAACCAACACAAAAGTTAAGTAGATGCAAAATTATGCCTCTCACCTAGGGATGTTTTTTACTTCCCCACCCAAGTGATTTTTGGGACTATCTAAGGACAGTTTTGATGGTAACAGCTGGAGCAATGCTCCTGAGTACAGTATACAGCACCAAGGACAGTCTTCCTCAGAAAAGGGTTATCTTGTCCCAAATGTCCAGAGTGCCAAGGTTGGGAAACCCTGAGCTTGAACATGGAAGCCCTTCCACTGCATTCAAAGGTATATGTCTTTCTTTGTAGGCAACGCTCAGTCAGTACAGGACTCTGAACACTGTGGTATCATGAATAAAATGTGAAGACAGAAGAGTACTCTGGGGTTTGATGCAGAATGAGCAGTTGGAAAAGGAGTGATGGAAATTGTAAGTCTAGAGTTCAGAAGTCCAGCTAAAGGGTTGGTTATTAGAACCTGATTCTTGATGCTGAGGGAAAGAGAAAGGAAGGAACAAATTCATGAATTACTAGGAAAGAATGTGATGATGGAATGAAAGAATAGCACAACAGAATTCAAGATGTAGCCAGACTTGATATTGCACAAACAGATTGAGATTAAACATTTCTGTGAAAAAGTAGACACTTAATCACATATTTTATTTTAATTTTGGCTAACATTCAAACCTCCCAAAACAGTAGAAGGCATATTTCTCAATAGAAGACCTTCTTTTTCCTTTATTTCCTGAGCTGGATGAGAGTGTTAGAGGGAGTTAAATGTGAAATGTTTTTGAATGAAAGCATAATATTTTGAATGAAAGTGTAATATTTTCACTACTTGAAGCCTAGTAAATTTTTTCTATTATGTTACTATATTCTTCCAGAGATTGTGGAAAATAAGACATAAAGGATACAGTATTGAGATTAGAGAAGGACACACAGAATCATTGAAAGAGTCACATAGGGACATTAGATTCCTAACTAAAAAGTGGGAAGCTGGCATTGCGCAGAGTTTATTATGTGAAATAGTCTTCACAAATAGTATGTTTTAAGTAAATTTTGAGAATGAAGATAGAGTTTGAGACTAAGAAATCAGAAAGTATCTCTGTTAACAGTTTTCTGTTACTTTGACAAATACCTAAAATAATATAAAGATAAAAGGTTTATTTGGACTCACAATTTTGACAGTTTTAACCCATGGTTGGTTAGTCCTTTAGCTGTAGGCTCTGTGGTGAGGCAGTGCATTATGGCACAGGACACATGACGAAACAAGGTACTTAGCTCATGGTCATGATGCAAAAAATAAAGAGACTGCGGTTCCAAATCCCTATTGAGAACACACATCAAATAGCCTGAAACCTTCCACAGGGCCCCATTTCTTAAGGTTTCACCACCTCCCAACAGTACCAAATGTGGGACCAAACCTTTAACATGTAGGCCTTTGGGAGATACTATAGTGGGAGCTAGACATGGTGGCTCACTATAATCCCAGTGACTTGGGAGGCTGAGACAGGAGGATCACAGGTTCAAGGCTAGCCTTGACAACATAGTGAGACCCTGTCTCAAAAGAAAGAACTTAGAGAAGTAGTTCAGTGGTACAATCAACAGTACTGCCAAACAAAGAAAACCTATAGCAGTATCTTTTGAGAAGAGTATAAAATAAGAAGCACCTTGAACACACTCATTTGGAAGCACCACAGAACCTAGGAGCAGAATGCAAGTGAACACCAAAGACTATCTTCATGGCTCTACTTGGTTGGCTATGTGTTCCTTTCTTGGATCGAAGTGTGGAACCGTACCTATGAATACTTCCGGCAGAATCTATGTAATTTTTTGTGAATAGACTGTAATTAAATAAATGTTATAGAAAAGAGAGAGCTGATATTCCACCGTGCAGCTTCAGACACGCTGGAGCCAACTCTGGTAAAATACCTTTGCCGCCACAAACTCCCTAAATAGCACTCTCCAAAATTATTGTATGTCATATAGGAATATCTAAAGTGTGTAGAACTTATGGTAAACGCAGAAAATGCAATGGTTACAAATATATTGCAAAGCCAGGTTTCAGCAAAGTAGCAGCTTCATGCAATATTGTAAAAATGTCAATCTTTTTTTCTGAATGTGTCACATTTGTTTATAAAACTTAATAAGCAAAATATTGGTAGATCAGAGTTTCTCCCATTCCTTATGATCTTTACATTGAAAATTCAAACACATCTTTTTAACCAGGGAATTCTTTCCTCCAAAGGTATTAACCTAAGATCTTATATTAAAGCCCAGTAGAAAGAATATCTACTTAGAAGTGCTTCTGAGACAATTTCATTGATAAAAATAAGTACTGATGACCTATACACAGTATCCAAGTGACGAGATTAGTTTACTAAATTACCTTTGTTTCTTCATTGTTGTTGCTAAAGTGTAACAATACCCAGTAGGTTATCATATTTTGTGGGTAATATTTTCCCCACCGAAGTTATACTATATTGAGGATAGTTTTATTCAATAAGACAGGGCATTCAAGCTGCTCCCCAACTACCCGCAAGCATCCTGAAAGTTAAATAGCTTGTTTCTCCTCAAATGAAAGACTTAACTAAAATAAGCAGTATGAACAATCTCCAACTGTGAACTAATTAAAGACAATTCCCTTTCAAGGTTTTTTCACTAGATGTCATTTGTGATTTTATTTTGCTTTCCTTAAATTTGTCCTATTTTACATGCCTGCTCTTTCTAAGATTTATCCTTAAATGGCATGATATTAAAATATTGTGCCAAGTGGCATTCTAATGGGTCACATGTAATTTAATAGGCAGGAATCATAAAACAAGAAAGATAATTTTATGGAGTTAGTAAAAGTATCTGGACTTAATAGGTGACTTTATCTTTTTCCAAGTCCGCTGTTGATATGTCCAGAAAAGGCAGAACAAAGTGACAATAATTAAAGCCACCAAATTACATGCTTTATTCCCTCCATAATCTCACTTGCTTATGTCCTTTTTCTACTTATGCTGCCAAATATCTAATGGGGAAAAGGTAGGATGAAATAATTGTTGAAGAGTTTAGGGAAAAATAATATCAGGTTTTAAATTGCCTAAGTAACAGAAAGTCAGCAGAGTAAAAGCAATGTCTAAAGAAATGTTATGAAAAGACTCAGGAAAGAAACACATGAGCACAATAAAAATTGAATGCTTGTCCTAGAATAAAAGCATCAAAACTGGTCTACTGGCCCACTACCAAGACCACTATCCCTTATTACTTCTTACATGAACTTCTTTCAAAGGCTATTAATAATTTACTGAGAATTTAAGAACCAGGTATAAGCCGGGCACAGTGGCGCATGCCTGTAATCCCAGCACTTGGGAGGCTGAGGCAGGAGGATTGCAAGTTCAAAGCCAGCCTCAGCAATGGCGAGGCACTTAGCAACTCAGTGAGACCCTGTCTCTAGTAAAATACAAAAAAAGGGCTGTGTATGTGGCTTAGTGGTCGAGTGCCCGGGTTCAATCCCCGGTACCAAAAAAAAAAAAAAAAAAAAAAAAAAAAAGAACCAGGCACTATTTATTATTTTATGTATAATACAAAAAAAAAAAATCTTGAAACACCATTACTGGTAGAAAGAAATTTCAGGATGTGAACAAAAGCATTCTGCTACCAAAAGCTACGTGCTAAATTATTACCTCATTATTTTATTTCTGTGTAGCCCCCATACTCTTCAGCCTAGTGTTCAAAGAACTCCTTATTTTGATGGACAAATGTGTTAGTCAGTTTTGATTAACTGACTCTGACTGAAATACCTTACAAGAACAATTTAGTATATTTCGGCTCATAGTTTCAGAGGTTCTCTTACTCTGGGCCCAAGTTGAGGTAGAACATCATAGTACAAGGGTATCCAGGAGAAAAGCTGTTCAGCTCATCACAGCCCAGAAGCACAGAGAGAGAGAGAGAGAAGGAAAGGAACCAGGGATAAGACATAGTCCCCAAGGGCATGCCCCCAGTGACCTACTTCCTACAGCCATGCCTTATCTGCCTACAGTTATTCCCAAGAGTCCATTCAAATTATCAGTCCACTGGTGGGGTTACTCCTCTCATAATCTAATCACTTCACCTCTGAATATTGCGATGTTGGATATCAGGTTTCTAACACATGAGCTTTTGGGGGAATACTTCATATCAAATCATTCAAGATTTGCCAGTTTTACATCTGATAATCTTCAACTTGATTTCCAAACATATAATGATTCTTGATTTGAAATATTTTTAAAAGGGTTGGACCAATTGTTTTAAGAAACTAGTTTGAATTAGTTTGTGTCATAGTCTCTGCCCTCTGGTTCCTTTCTACCAATCAAAGATTTCTCATGATTCCATTCCTAAACTTTCTTTTCCTTCCAAACTAGTATAACTCCTTTTTTTATTCTCAAATACCTTCTTCTTTTTTTTTTTTTTTTTTTTTTTTTTTGTGGTACCGGGGATTGAACTCAGGGGCACTCGACCACTGGGCCACATCCCCAGCCCTTTTTTGTATTTTATTAGAGACAGGGTCTCACTGAGTTGCTAAGTGCCTCGCCATTGCTGAGGCTGGCTTTTTCCTGCCTCAGCCTCCCAAAGTGCTGGGATTATAGGCGTGCGCCACCGCGCCCAGCTAAATACCTTCTTCTTTAAAAGTATATTTTTTAAAAGTGTTTGAACTCACACCATTTTCTAAGCTCCAGGAACCTATATGTTGATAAAATATCTCCACTAATTCCCTAATTTATGCCTTTTAATGTAGCCTTCTTGCTGAGAATATTCTGGTCATTTTTAATTTTAAGTATAATGTATTGTGTACAGTACACTTTGAATCTACCTAGACCATCAAAAAGCACCACACTGATTGGGCACACTTTTCAGAATTATGATAGCACTTGTGGGAGACACTGGCTGCTTACCAAATATCTATGGGAAGCCTCCTGTTTCCTTGCCCATTGCAATTAGGAAGGGCCAAGAGACTAGTTCTGACCAGTAGGTGGTGAATATAAGGTGAAGATAAACCACCCTGGATAATCGCAAACACCCAGGGAACTTCTGTGAACTAGAAATATTCACCAGTATACTTGCAAAAAAGACTTAAACAATATTTGTGGTATTTGATGAGCAGTCTGGTGGAGGCTGAAAAAATTATGATTAAGATTATGATCACTTATTCAGAGGGTAGAAGCCAATGTAAAATGAAAGGTGTAAAAGCATTTGTCAACCAAAAGACTTTTTATAAATAAGCAGGACCTTATTTGACTAGTATAAACTACAGTTTAGGACACAGAGTGAGTACCAGTCCAGGTAGGCAGTCACCAATCTTATTTTCCAGAAATGTTGAGTAAGCCAAAAGTGCTAGTGATTTTCAGCAGAAAGCACCTTACCAAGCCTGAATTTCATTGGGCCAGGAGGGAGGAATCTTTATATACATATATTTATGTTACTGTTTAGAACACTATTTAAAATCAAAGTCTCTTCACTTCACCGCTTATTTAGCCTAACTACTTTGTAATTTCCACAACAAGATGTCACAAAAATATATTTTTCAAGTCAGATGCTTGTCCCAGCTTTTGAGCTCCATTATCAAGACTTGCCATATTTTCTATATCACCCTGAGCTCATATAAAATCAGGTACATAGCATGACAAATATTTCAATTTATTTCTTATAACCGTGGTCACATAATAAAAAGATAAGGAATTATACGGTTTACAAATACAAGGTGGAAACCATTCAATAGGTCACATTTTTTTAATGACCTCTTCCTTCATCCATTACTAACTCCTCTCTAAAAGTTCATTTACATTGAGATTTCCTCTGCAGAATGACCTTTTTTCTACATCCATTTTCTATATCTTCCCTATGCCTCCCCAAGATAAAAAGACTTTGTATATGTATTTGCTTATATGCACATTTGTAAGAATTAGACAGTTATTTTACTTTGTGAAGCAGCATGGTGCCAAAAAAATAACCAGAATTGAATATAGCTTTTACCACTTAAATAGTTGTGTGTCCATGAGCAAGTTACTTAAATTGTCTGAGATTCAGTCCCCAATGATAAAATTAAAGTTGGAAAGAGATGATTCTGCACAATATATTGTTTTAATGATATTCATCCTCTTAAAATATAATAATTTTCTATATATTCATTTGATTATAGAAAGAAAAATATTGTGTTTTGAGCTCAACGCAATGTATTGTTTAGGATTTTTTTTTTAGATTATTTATTTACTTATTCATAATGCACAAGTATATCATCTTTTTACATACAACTGCTTGTATACAAAGTATATAAGTACCATTCAGATCTTTAATCATGCATTTAGGATAGTGATATCCATCTCATTCAACCACCATTTCCCCCCCTTTTTCCCCCCTGCTCCCTCCCTTGCCCTCCCTTTCCTTTGACCATTCTAGTGTTCCTCTAATCCTATGTACCCCCATCAGCAAGTTAGTGAGTTTTCTCACTATAATAAATAGTTTATTTTCTCACATTAGTGCTTTCTACATATTTGGAAGTTGGTTATTCACAGCTTATGTTAGCACCCATACAGATAATCCCATGATCACTAAACTTAGGACTTTTCTACCATATGATATTTGAAAAGAGATATACATTCAATAGAAACCCACATTTCAAATTTTGAATTTCAGGTTTTTCCTGGGAGAGCAATCATCAGCACCATACCCTCTCCCCATGCTAGGCAGCACCAGTGAACCAGAGCTTGTGTACAAGAGTAAACAGTCAGAACTCTACAGTGTACTATGTTGCCAAGCTAGGTGAGGTGTAATAAATGCATTGACTAATTGTATTTTTAGTTTATGTGATAGGTTGATCTGGGTGTAACTTTATGCATTGAGAAGCATCTGTGTATTCTAAACAGGGTATGTTAATTTTAACCTTAGTTGGGGGAAGTATTGGTGCAATAATTCAGCAACCTTCATACATTTTACTTATGGTGTTATGACACAGTCCACTCCCACAGCTCTCCACTTACTCTGCTTTCCTACACAATACCCCCTCTTCTGTAACCACCCAGCCAAACCAGCATCTTGTTCTCTGCTGCACTCCCAGTATTTTAATATTGTATATTTTAATATTTCCATAGCATTTATCACCTGCTGGATTTGTCTAGTTTCTTTATTTTTCATGTTTATTGTTGTCTCTCCCAACTAGGAGGAAAGCAGCATTAAAATACAGACTTAAAAAAAAAAGATTATGATCACTTACTAAAGATCAACAGCTGTATCAGATATGGATGTTTGATAGTGCTGTCTGCTGTGATAATACCTAATGCCAACCCTGTGAGCAATGAGCTCTAATTTTTGGAAAATGGAATCTTGTGACCATGGGTTGGTTGCCACAGACAGTGTTTGGCAAAGCCTTACAACAAAGATGATGCAGAGAAGACTGTCTGAAATATTGAATAGTTGGTATATCTGACTGAAAGCATTAATTTTGGGGAAATTATGTAATCATAGACTACTGACAGTAAGAGATAAAATTGAAAATGCACTTGGGAGACAGAGGTCCATCAAAATGTAGCCTTGAGGAAAAAGATGAGATTTAGAGGGTGGTCTGCACATCCATTTAAAAACCTATCTCTAACAGAAGTGCCTCAGGGAAAAACTGGAACCAAAGAAACTCTCTCTCCTGAACGTGACAGCCTCAAAACAGATCTCCCTGGAGAAGTATGGCATATGAAAACAAGGATGACGACTTAAGAATGGCTCTGATGGAACTATGGGTGTGATTCCTGGCAAACAAACTATGGAAAGTCTGTTGGGTTTGGGGGAGTCCCTCTAGGGAATGGGGTGGATATCTATTTGAACTACTAGAGTCTTCCTGGTCCTTAGGCTTGCAACTTTCCACAAGTAAGACCTTAATTTAAGGATGAGTGTGCAGTTCTGATAAAGGTGTATTTCACAACAGCCACTTCAGACATGGCCAAACCAGAAGGAGCTTCTAGAGCCGGGAAGAACAGTGAGCAAGATGCTCCTCCATCAGGCCCTATCTAGAAGCTGACCTACCCCCAGGCCCAGTAAGACTTCAAGATCTCAGAATTGCTATGGACCAGGGACGGCTGGACTTCTCTTTCCGGAATGCCTTTGCTGATTTCATCCTAAGCCCATTTCACCATTACACTCTTGAGCGTTTGAAGCCAAGGAAATGCCGAAACCTGTGCTCTTAGTTCTACAGACCATGGCATACTGTCCAGAACTTGAGGCAGTAACAAGGTAAAATTTCAGTTTGTTTTCCTGGGGACGTGCCACAACAGGAAGCAAAGAAACATTTTGAAACCAGGAGGGTCAAGTGCACGACATTGATAATTGCTGCTTGCTCTATATCTATGTATGGGTTTCTCTCCCCAAAACCCACACAGGCTATTTTGCAGTCCCCTTGCTTGGAACTATGTGTTTGTTTCTGGCCAGTATTTGGGAGTAGAAATGATGTGTAAAACTTCTAGGCTGAAATATGCAAGAGTGAATGTGCCATCATTCTGTTCTCTTCTTGGGTCAAAGTAGTTATGTAGGGTAAAAGTCAATCAATAAACCACAAAACAACCTGGGGTTGGGAAGATAAAATTTCAGAGAAGAACTTTAAAACAAGTGTTATAAATATGTTGTATTCAGGGAAATAAGAAAAGATGGAAATAATGGGTGAAAAAATAGAAACTTTAAGTAGAGGGTAATATTAAAAATATGGCACTATGAATAATGTTAAAAAAGTAGATGCTCAATAAAAATAGTTCACTAAATACTAATGCAAATATGTATTGTCTCTAATAATAGAATAATTAGACCAAAAAGTCACTGAATTTAGAGAAGTTGTGGTTAACAGCAATGCCTTAACATCACTGAGATATATATATAGGATGCCACTTCTAACAACTGTGAAATATAAAACCTATTCAAATGTACAAAGAACTTCTAACTAAATAAAGAATGCTTTTGTATTAATCAGTGTTTTTTGCTGGAACAAAATACCTGAGAAAAACAACTTAAAAGAAGGACAGACTTATTTTGGCTCATGGCTTTAGAGGTTTCATCTCCATAGTTGGCTTGCTTCATCCTTTCTGGCCCCATGGTGAAGCAGTTCCTCATGGCTAAAGGGCATGGCAGAGTAAAAAACTAACTGCTTATCTTGTGGCAGACAGGAAGCAGAGAGACTGGCAGAAGGAGCAGGGGACATTCTCAGGGATCATTCTCAGTGACCGACTTCCTCCAACCAAACCCACCTCCTATGGCTTCCCCCACCCTCCAATAATGCTTCAAATTGTTAATACGTCAACAGATCAATCCACTAACGAGGTCAGAGTCCTCATGATCTAATCACTTCCCAAGAGCCCCACCTCTGATCACTGCTTCACTGGGGACCAAGACCTCAATACATGAGCCTTTGGGGGATATTTCAGATCCAAACCACAACAACATTACAGTATAATATAAGCCTCAGCAAATCAGATGAATTTGTACGATGTATATTCTCTGACCCTCACAGATGTGATTTTAAATCAATGGTACTACAGTATCTAGGAAAACCTTAGATATCTGTGGATTAAGCAACCAATTTCTAAATATCCCATGCATTAACATTGAATGGGGATGTCATCATTTAGGTTAGAATAAAAATAAAAAGATAAAATATCAAAATTTGTGTGATATACCTAAAGCTATGCTTAGATTATACTTCACAGCATCATACACTTGTATTAGTAAAAAAAGAGGTTTAAAATCGATAAGCTAAATTTTCACTTTAAGAAAAGCAAAGAGGAATTTAGCACAAAATCAGTAGCATGAAGGAAATAATAAGAGTAGAAATCAATCACATTGAAAGTAGATAGTAATCAAGAGAATTTCAGGTGCATTACCTTCTGGTGGTCTAATTTCAAATGAAAAAAAAAAATTAAGAGGAAAAACCAAAGTTACAAACACCTGGTATGTTTTTGACTGATTCTTGGAAATATTAGATATCTCAAGCAAGTTTCTAACAAACAGTTGGTGGAAAATACTTGATCATTGTCTTCTTTTATAAAAGCCAGAGGAGCAGATGATTTTATTGTGGATTAAAAATGAAGAGATGGAACCAGTGGACAGAGCCAGCATGTGCATTAAGGTCAAGAGCACATACTAGTCCACCCAGATGTGGAACGGATTCAGAAGAATGAGATTCCCCAAGTACTGGGGGGATTTCATGGTGGTTAACTGATTGGAAAAGGTGATGACTCGTGCTTAGTTGTACATACAATGAGGCATTTAAAATGCATTTTATCAGGGCCTATTTCTATTGTAGATGGGGAAGTTTTGTTTTAAAATGGTCACAACCTTTCAAGAGAAATCTTTGGTTTAAAAAAAAAAAAAAAAAAAAAAAGCAAGCACCTAGGGTTACCAACAGGGACATGGAGCATACTCATGATAGCTGTTCTTCTAGAAACCCTGGTTCTTTTAAACAATCTGAAATATACAGGGAAATGTCATCTATTGCGAAATAAGAAATCTCTCAGATGGCAAAATTAACAGGCATGTAAAAGCAAAGAAGTAGTAGTGCTGACTACCCTGTTTGTGATTTTAATTCTGCTTCTCTACTTGGGGACTGTTCCATAGCATTGTAACCAGTTCTTTTTTTTCTTTCTTTCTTTCTTTCTTTCTTTCTTTTCTTCTTCTTCTTTTTTTAATAAGTCTTGTTTCCTCCATTTCTCTATAATTTTTGACCCCTACTACAGTCCTTCCCCCCCCCCCCAAAAAAAAAGAATGTAGTGAATCATTCAAGGTGGTATAATTAGATTTGAAAGGTTTTGAAAAAAAACTGGCATTGTAGGCAGGGATGGAGAAGATTGCCACTACAAGAGTTTGTGGTCCTGCTTTCTAAAAGATGCACTGAAGACAGAAATAAGCTGGACATGATTTCCCATTTCCCTGCACTGACTGCAAAGCCTGGTAGCCAAAAACTCATCTAGGCTTAGTTCATATAATCTAATTATAGGAAAAAAAAATTATGATTATCTTATCCTTGTACTTCTCTTAGGAATATTCTATCCATTATACATTGGATTCAGAAAGTCTACATATCAGTAACACTTATATAATTATGTAGAAAACAATATTTGGTTTTAAACATGTCTAGAATTTCTCTTTTTACTGATATCAATGTTATTTACTTGGATGAATCAAAAAAATGTTCCAAAGAGCACCAGAATGTAGCATTATTTCTTTCCTCCCAGATACCTCTTTAATTTCTGTGATTGATTTTCCAGATTGAATCAAGGAATACTTTTGCCTTTGACTTTCTAGTCATACACATTTTAAAAATGTGATTTACTGTCTTTTAGTTTCCTAGATCCAAGCAATCACATTTCTTCCATCTACGAATATTTTAAATGAAGTACTAAAGAAAACCAGTTAAATGTCCCCAGGCCGAAGTAGATATTAGGTCCTATGCTTATTACAGCCCTCCTCTTTTAATGGACTAACATGGTTTTGTTCTCATCAAATAGTTTGGGATGATGTTAAATGCAGATTAAAATGCTAGGAAATGATTGTCACTGAAGTCACTTTCGATATTGTAAAATATTAGCAAAATTCCTTTTCTTGTTTATAAAAGTAATGCAACAATGCTGTCTCCTTTTTTAAATACACAGACATAGCAATTTTAACTCCTTGCTGCTGGCCTTAACGCAAAACCTTTCTGGGACCAATGTGATATTCTTGAGTCATTACCCTGAATTTCAGTAGCATCCTATATTGATTTAAAGATCTTGCTTATGGCTTTTTAGGCATTTCATGGTTTAAATATTCTATACCTTTCAGATTGATTACTTCTATATTATCTGTCACTTTCTTTATTGTCAGAGCAGGGGACTGCTTTCTGCTCTGTTGTCACAATGGATTCCCATGAGGCTAACACTTTTCATGCATCCTGACAACAGAAATTGCTACTTCTTCAAGTAAGTAATTTGGAGCCTCTTATGGCTTTATAAAACATAGGTGGAACATTTTTTTCTACTGGATTTGTGATGCTCACTTATATCTGAGAGTTTGCTCTTAAACTAACAATGATTCTGGAGAAGCTTTTGTAAATACTAGACAAATTTACTTCCTGATAATAGTGTTGCCTTCATCTATTTCCCCTTCCTAAAACTATGTCAAACATGCAGATATATTTTCTGTAATTCAACAGCTGTTTAAATTGCTTTTTATCACTTTTTTTCCTGATATTATTTGTGTGTCTTTCCCAAAGTAGATGACTATATTTCCATGACTTCTAAGGTTCTGAGTTATCTTACTGGTATATTTTCCTTCTTCTCTAAGAAAACTATGGATAATGCCAGCAGTTTCAGAATTTCCTCAGTGACTCTCTGCCTTCCATCTATAGTAATACAAAACTAGGCATTAAATGTGAATTTGATATTTTGTACTTTATTTCCTTAAATGACCTAAGTCAATTGAAATTGAAATGTCATGTATTATAAAATAGCAGCATAAAATGGGTTAATTTTAGAATTAAAAAAAATAATATTTTCATAAACAATAAACCTTATAATTTAACAGAGAAAATATTAGACCAATTGATATTTTAGTACCAAATATTGTCATTCCCATAAATTAAATATCACTATAATAAACATTTCTCAAAATTGTAGAATGTGGGATCTAAAGGAAACTTTCAAGATCATTTCATCAAGTTCTTTATTTCAAAGATCAATGTGATTCATCAAGGATAACCATCAAGTGTAAGAAGTAGGAATCTCAATTTTTAAAAAATGCTATAACTAGTGAATTTTCTCTCCACTATTATATCTATCCCAGAAGTTTTTCCAAGTTATTGTCAAAGTGACAACAGGAAGTTGGAAGAAAAGTTCTAAAATGAAATTTGTTCTTATGGAATCCCCAGGTTTGTCTCCAATTTAAAAGATAGTTTATTTGTTAAAAAATACATCATCTGAATACAGAAGGTTTATGGGCTGACAACCTGACAGTATTTACATTTTTGAAACTGGTCATGAGGACAGCTATTGTCATATGATAATTTGTAATGATTAGTATGCATAATAGAAGTAACTCACCTTTGGGTTCTGCAACACGGAATGATGGGGGCCATATGATTCACTTACAGTGGGTCAGAGTTACGCATTTGCAGGCCACAAGAACTCTGCAGTCTGTGTAATGAAGGGCAGAAGTGTAAAAACTGATTGTAACAATAAATAATTTGCCAGGTGTTAGCACTTCTGTTGAAGAAGCTCATGTCATCTAATTGTTCACTAGGAAATTACTGGGAGGCAAAAGAATAAAATATTTATCACTGCCTAATGCCATGTTATTGAACATTATGGTATTCATGTGCTAATGCAGCTATAACAATTAACACAAACTTCGTGGCTTGAAATAACACAAATTTATTCACTTGCAGTTCTAAAGGTTAGAAATCAGAAATAAATCCTATGGAACTAAAATCATTAATTCCATCCGGAAGCGTAGGGGGAAAACCTCATATCCCTGGCTGGTGGCTGCATATCACGTCTGCCTTTCCATAATCCAGTTGCCCCTTTGCTTCTGTTACCAAATCTTTCAGCTTCTCTCTCCTGAGGACACTTGTGATTAATTTTAGGGTCCACCCATGTAATCTAGAATAATCTTTCCATCTCAAAATCCTTAATGTAATCACAGCCCCCTTTTGTTCAGTAAGATTATATCCATAGATTCCAGTGGTTAAGATGTGAATATCTTTTGAAGATTTTCAAATGATATCATTTAGTCTACCACCATTAGTACGAATTGTAAGGCATAGGGTTTCATTTAAAGAGTACCCATCTAGGGTGAGAATAAACAGGATTTTGAATACTTACAATATCTTTGGGGGTGTTTATTAAATTCTAACCAATTAAAAAAAAAACTCTCAACAGCATAGATGATCCCTGGATTCGGTAATAACCATATTCCTACCATTATAGCAAGACGGTGGCTATGTATTACAACAAATGACTTTAACTCTCTCTTTTGAAAATTAGCATGGCTTAAAGTTCCTGAAAGAGAAAGGCACTGCCCAAAGAAGTGATTCAAGAGAGGAAAACCTTCAGGAAATTCACTCACCCCACCATTTTCCCATAGAAGTGAATATTTGCTTCAGTGATTTAAGATAGCTGGGAGCGGAACATCTATTCCTGAAGACTTATTCCTGGTATATAATTTCAGTTGGATTAAAATTTCTTATTCAACCCTTAACACAGTGGTTGGCAAATGAAAGGTATTGATCTTTATTGTATTGAATTGAAATAAACACTTGAATTTGTGTTGCTGGATGTCCCTTTTAGCTTCCTCAAAATTTATAAATTTTCAGTGATCCCACTGATAAACAATCTGCACAATACAATTAAAATCTGCCTATAACTACAAATCATACAAATATAATATATATATTACAATTGATATTCATAAGATTTGATTCTCGGTCTCCCCTTTAGTACAAATCTCATCATTAAATCCTCGGTTAATATTCTCTTTCTTGATGGCTTGCTTTAAACACAGGATGCAGGTCAGTAACAAGAATGATTTCTCCTAACACCCTGTTCATCAAGAAAGCAGGATACTTTGATGTGGGCTCAGGATTCATTTCCTAGTTAAAGGTCAACATCATTTGACCTTAACAAAATCCTAACCAAGTTCCTCTTTTGGATCTGGTTCCAGTCAAAGCCAGGTTCATAGATCAAGTGTTTTTTTTCTTTTTTAAGGAGTATGAGTCTTCAGCTATCCTTGCATTAGAGGTCTTGGATGGCTTCTTCTAAGCTTCTGTAAGTATCCATAATGCTTCCTCTCCACATAGCTCCAGCATTCTAAATTTCCATTCACTTGACTCTTCATGTCTTCCACAAATCACCAACTAATGCTGCCTTTTCCAGATTGCCACATGCCATAAATGAAAGAGAATGCTCACAATCTCCCTAAAATACAGAACTTGGGACAAACTATTTCATTTCCCACTTCAGTAAAATAAATAAATAAATAAATAAATATCCACAAAACAGAATTTCTAAAACTGAAAACATATTAACCGTTTTAACTTTGTCAGATATGTGATTTAAAAGTAGGATTTCAACCTTCAGCTACTGAGAGGCCTAAGAGAATAGGGAGAAGCTAGAAGGAATTCCAGAAATAAATAATAGTGGAGTTAAGTGATCAACAAGTCCATGCATAGGAAAGCCAAATTTATTTTACATAGGGAATAATAAAAAATTGACTATTAATAAAAGTTTGGCAGCCAAAACTAATCACTTGGTTCATAATGTACTAAATTAGCAAAATATTTTTTTGGTGTCAGAACTTTGTTTCACTAAGTGTTAGTGAAGTCTTGTGCCATTTTAAAGTATGTTAACTATGCAGCAATTATTTTTCCAATCCTATTGCATCAAAGCAATTGCATTTATAGAAAGTCAAGAGTGAAAATCTCTTTGAAATAATCATAATTGAGTATCAGGACATGTGTAACTGGAAATGACTAGGCTCACCCTCTACCACTGAGATACAGCTCAGCTCCATTGTATGGCTGATCATCATTATCAAAACCTTTCTTCCATCATGTACAGAAAGATCTATCTATGATCTAAACTGGGTAACCTACAGAAATAAAATTTGTCTAGAGCAGTCATTCCCCCATTTTTTTCTTCTCAGGATCTATTTCTAGCGTAAAAATTGTTCAGGAACTCAAAGAGCTTTTTATAATGTAGATTATATCTATCAATATTTACCAGTTTGGAAATGAAAACTAAAAAAATTTGAAAGTATGTATTAATTCCTAAAAATAGCAATAGTGAAAGCATTTATGGAAAAATAAATTTCACAACAAATATTTGGTAACAAGAATGGCTGCCTCAAATTTTTTCAAATCTCTTTAATTATCTGGCTTAATAAAAAATGACATGGATTCCCTTATCAATTTTTACATTAAATATTTTCTCACAACCATGCACATATACACATTGAATATATTGACATATGTATACATAGTTTGGTTCTAGTAATTAGAGAAAATCTCCAGCCTCACACAGATCTGTAGCTGAAAACAGGAGAGGTATTTTCATATATTTTTCAGAGAATGATGGATATTTTTCTTTGATACTGCACTAGAACTCAGCAAGTGGTAATTTCCTTAAATATTATTTGCAGTGTGGACTCTGGAGTCATATCAATAAGCTGTTTGCACTGTTAAATTAAAAATGCATCAGTCATTTTGAAAATATTAGTTCTCTGAGATAAACAGATTGTGTATGGGGGTGCATTGATTTGTTTCCTGTTTTTTTGTTTTGGTGCTGGAGATTGAACCTAGGGCCTTCCTTGCACATGCTAGGTACCTAGTCTACCACTGAGCCCCAGCTCCAAATATTGACATATTTATTATATAGTATTTAAAAAATTTTTTGCCATACCTATCTCTTGAGAATCCTCTTCACATCTTGAAAAAGCTCAAGTTCACAATGGCATCAAAAACCTCTCCCAAATTCTAATTTTCATTTGGAAGGTCAATCCCCCCCGCAGGGGCAACAAATAGATTTTGTTTCCTTTGTAATGATGTAATTTTGTTCACTTGCAAGATATTGTATATCCAATAGTCAAGTCTGAATAAGTATAGCTTGCTTTTCAATTATTCTTTTAGGTAAAAATAATGTTCTATTAAAAAGTGACTAACTAATTCAATTCACAAATCCAAATATCAGAGGAGTGCTTTGCCAGGAGACAGCCCCTTGCCTACTTCGGTGTGCAGCAGAAGTGTTTTATGTGTCCTCCTCATTTCATCACAAAGAATATTAAAAAGACATGTACTCAAGTGTTGAAATTTAATACAATTAATATTTACTACAACACCAAGTAAATCCTTAATTAAAGCTGGCCACGCACAGGCATGGTAGTGAGCAAGACAATGAGTACTGTGGGTGCTGCTGCCTTGGTTCCTGCTAAGGTACCAGCAGCTTCACCCACCAGTGATTTTCTCTAGGAGTGCAAATATCAACACAGGAAAAAGACCACACATCTCAGTATTATTTGAAAACAGTTTATGTCTTGCTGACCAGATATTTCAGTTATTTGAAAATAGTTTTTATCTTTGCCAACCCTCCCTTCCCTAGAAATGGTCTTGTGGACCCCATGGGCTGGTTGATCACACTTTGAGAACTGCTGGCCTAGACAACAAGAGACACTGAACAAATAGAAATGCTTGCTAACAATGTAAGAATATTGTTTTGAAAACACAATGTTCAGTATTTTCTGTGTTTACATAAAATCAAAGAAAGCATAGTTATTAAAAACAAATATTAGAAAAAAATCCACAAGGTTAAAAACAGATCATTGTAAGCAAGAGCATCTGAAATGAAAGGTGGGAATGCAGCTGTCACACTGAAATGATTGGCAATACTCACTATGGTGGTCACCTCAACTTACCTAGTAGTATGTCTTAAGGGTATAAAAGGTGACAACACAGAGTTCAGTCATTACTTACAAATAATTCCTCATAGTTTGTAAACCTTTTGAGTGGACAGAATTTATTCATTCTCCAAATATTTGGATAAAAGTAGAATATAAAATAAGCCCAGTTAAAAATACTACATGCAATTTGGTTATTCAAATCTGGACTTCTTAGCCTACCCACAGTTGTGGTTTTTGTTGTTGTCGTTTTTGTTTTGTTTTGGGTAGTGCTGGGGATTGAACCCATGGCCTTGTACATGCAGGCAAGCACTCTACCAACTGAGCTATATCCCCAGCCTCCCAGTTGTGGTTTCTGACAGTTCAGTGCATTTAAAGCATATGGTGAATGGTGACTTATGCCTGCATAGACAGGAAATGGGCAACACCCCAAAGACAGAGCATCCTAATTAAATCACTGCATCAAAACAGACCGTTGGACCCAAGAATCTAAAACTGTGGTTAAGTTAAATTTGCAAAGAGAATACCCTCTTTTTAGCTATTCCAGTTTCTTTCTCTATCAAGCATTAAAACCTAAGTAAAATGTGCATTCAAATCACACCTGTTTCAGTTTCTCAAAAGTGCAATTTCAGCTAATTTAACAATTCATTCCTCTTAGGGATACATTTTACTGGGAGATTTAAGCTAGTGAGATCAGCCTGAGTAAATCATGCAGTTAACTGATTTTTGATAATAGAAAAATTTGGCTGGTTGGAAATGCTTAAAGACTGTAGAGGCACACAATGCGTGGGTCACTAGGAAGAATTCTGCTTCTATAACCAGAAGGCAAAGGCCCGAGTCTCATGTCACTAACTGCAAGTGTCATTCTCTAACAACCTATTCTTGGTCTATTACCCAAAAACAAGAATTAGAAAGTTGACAGAAATAATAAATCCAGGGTTGCACTGAAATATAATACAGAGGCATGCTTGAATATAACCAGCTTCTGCATTCTTCTGTCAGATCCCAACCGTTGGCTTAAAAGTCTTAGAAAAAATGATATTTATCTGAGAGGCTGATAGCACTGTGCTGTTTCCTGGCTACACATGTCAGATTTTAAGCTTCAGAACAGTGTTCTCTCCCTGTAGTGTGGGAATGCATAATAATGTAATCACTTTATTTGAGGGGGCAAAAGCCAGCATTACCACTTTCAGTTCAATTGTTTCAATGTGATGTGGTTATTCTGGTGCTCAGTTTAGGCACCACCTCTACGCATAATTGCATAAAGAAAACATTCATCATCCATTGTAAACAGCAAGCAAGACTTTCCTCAGTCTTTGTAGCCACGTACACCAGCTGATCTCTCTTCTTCAAGACAAATACCAGCCATGAAATTCAGGCTCATGGACACCACATGTTTGTTGTAGTACATTCCAGGCATTTGTTTGATGAAGTGGCTCCTCTACTTTGCAGAAAGTGAGGAAAGCCAGGAAACATTTCCTCAGTGACAATCCACTCAAGATAATTCAGAGTCACATGGACGAAGTCCCCGTTTATGAAATATTGGTACAGGCTAACAAGAAAGACTGTAGGAGTCATGAGCATAACTGTTTTTGTTCCCTTGTGATTTAACTGGGGTGTATGTCTTTTGGGGACCTTTTTCATTTTTTAATTTTAGTAAACACAAAATAAAATAACGACTCTGTAAAATGCAATTTAAAATCTGTAACTTCAGCTTGGGAAATATTTGGGTGTTATGTAAAAGAAAAACACAATGAATCTAGGTGCGGTGGCACATGCCTATAATCCCAGGTACTTGGAAGGCTGAGCCAGAAGGGTCACAAATTCAAGGCCAGCCCGGGCAACTTAGAGAGACCCTTTCTTCAAAAATAACAAAACAAAAAGGGGTGTGGATGTAGCTCAGTGGTAGAGCCCCCTGAATTCAACCCCCAGTACCACAGAAAAAATAATCTTTGTAACAAAGAAGTTAAAATTACAAATAGAAGCTTGAGCTATATAAATGTAGATTGGTAGAAATGAATAAAGTATGCAAATGGTTACAAAATTAAAATCAATTTTATGTCATATATAGAAACTGCTCAACATAGCTCAAGTTTCCCATCATGGAAAGAGCAAATGTTGTGCTTTTTGACTTGACAAGGAAGCCAATTAAATTGATGTCTTCAGTTTATTTATAATGCACTGCATGATTTTGACCATTCTTACAATAACTTCATTCATCTTATGTCACATTATTATTTCCTAGAAAAAATACTGCTTCTCTTTTATATTACTGTCTTTCTATGAATCACTTATCTATATTGAACTATCAGCTAACTAGAGGAAGATTTCTTCTCCACTCTCCTCGCATTAAGGTATCTTGTATTTAGTAGAGTCTTTCTTTCCTTATTTCCCTATTTCCTACTCTATCCTGAAACAGAATTCAAATCTATCTACAGCACAAACACAACAGAACAAAATAAAAACACTGAAACTAGCTGAGGAAGGGAAGAAGGAAGGAAGGAAGGAAGGAAGGAAGGAAGGAAGGAAGGAAGGAAGGAAGGAAGGAAGGAAGGAAGGAAGATCAGCAAGTCTTGGGCATAAAATAGAATTCATCTACTTACTGCATGCAAGTCCAACTCTAAGTTTTCTACCAGATACTATTAGAAGGGAAACCCAATCAAATCAGTGCAGCAAGGATCAAACCAACAAAATCTGCAGGATAAATACTATTCACACTATTCCTGATACTTATACCTGACAGAAAGTTCTGGTCCTAAAGTAGGTACTGTGAATTTAATGGACGACCTCTTCTTTTAAAGGAACACAACAGTGAGTTTCGTCAGAGCCACTTCTTACAGGGACCCTGAAGGTATTAACTCTATAGAGAAAAGATAATACATGATCAGGAGCAACTTTCTGGTGCTCTGATTTAATTCATGAAAAGATTTTGTATTATCTAAAAGAAAGGATTACTAAATAGGCATTCTGACCAAAGACTGTTTTAGTCAGGGGTTTGTTGCTATAGAGAATTTGGGTTTGAGCTCCTGACAATACCTGCGATTGCCTGTGCTGCTGATCAGAGAGAAAACAGAGGATCCATCATCTGGTTATGCTGGATTTACACTTGACACTTCCTGGGAGAAGTGCACAGAAGAACTACCTGCCTCTAAACAGAGTGGAGGGGAGGGAATTCTATGGCAGGCTCAAGGTGCCCTCAGATTCCCATGTCCTTAGTGCCTGGGATAATGGCCGGCAATGGAATCAATTTGCTATGCTATTGATCTTATTTTTGATATCCAAAAGTTCGCCTATACCATGATTCTCTCTTTAAAACAGAAGAGTCTTATTTGTAAAAAAATATAATTGATATCATTTGGTATCCTTTTTCTAAATATACATGCTCTTGACCTCCAAGCTGTTCATATTTATGTAGATACATGACAAAAATTCTTGTTCCTGAAAAATTCATTATTCAGATAATTTTAAAATATATATTTACTTACATAGTTAAATAAATATAAATGTAAATGCATATAAAATCAATAAAAATATATAATAAAATATATTTTAGGCACTTTAAATAAATAGTGAACAATCATGAAAATTTTATGTTTATTTTATTTATTTATTTATTTATTTATTTGGTCCTGGGGATTGAACTCAGGGGCACTCGACCACTGGGCCACATCCCCAGCCCTTTTATATTTTATTAGAGACAGGGTCTCATTGAGTTGCTAAGTGCCTCACCATTGCTGAGGCTGGCTTTGAACTTGTGATCCTCCTGCCTCAGCCTCCCAAGTGCTGGGATTACAGGCGTGTGCCACCACGCCCGGCATATGTTTATCATTTTATGGATATGTTTTGAAATGTAAAAACATGCTACTTCTTAATCATTAGAATCTTACGAGTGGTATTCTACTTCTTTGAACAAATCACATGGCCTTACTATCCTACTAAAACTTCATACAACCCTGACTTTTAGATAGTATTTTATTTCATTATTATCTTCATACCTTTAAAAGTACATTTGGTTTAGACTTGTGTCTTCCAGAAGATGTATAGCTTCTGTGAAGGGGGTTCTAAAGTTTATTCTATCTGGTAATCTATTTAACAAAACACATTTTACTTTATCACATATATTTTGGTTCTTTCCAAGTTGGTGTTTTTGTTTGTAGTTTTCAATGAAGGATACCTGATTCTCCTTTTACTTTCACTTATAAAGAAATTTACCTAGCTTATTATTTCCTTAGCTGAGATAAGCTTTGGTCTTTCCATCTCCTGAAGAGAGAACAGCACATTAATGTTTTTTTTTTTTTTTTTTTTTTTTTTTTTTTTTGTGGGGGGGGGCCTGGAGAGGGGAACCAGGGATTTAATCAGGAGTATTTAATGACTAAGCTACATCCCAAAACCCTTTTTATTATTTGTTATTTTGAGGCTGGGTCTCATTTAGTGCCCAGGCTGCCCTTGAACTTGTGATGCCCCTGCCTCAGGCTCTGGAGTCTCTGGGATTGCAGGCATATGCCACTGCACCTCACTTAATGTTTTTTTTTTTTTTTTTTTTTTTTTTTAATTTCTCAGTTCCATTTACTTTCATTTTTTTAATTAATTTATTTTTATTCTAAGATGTTATAAATGACAGCACATTTCATATTACACAGATAGAGCACTTTTTTACAAATCTCTGGTTGTATGCAAAGTATATTCACACCATTCATGACTTCATACATGCACTTAGGGCAATCTCATTCTGCCATCTTTTTTTTTTTCTTCACCCTTTTGCCCCCTCCCTTCCCCTCCCTCCCCATTGGCCATTCTAGTGTTCCTCTAATCCTCCTATGCTCCCCATCCCAACCCGACTGTGAATTGGCCTCCTTATATCAGAGAAAACATTTGGCATTTGGCTTTTGGGTATTGGCTAACTTCACTTAGCATTATATTCTCTAACTCCATCCATTTTCCTGCAAATGCCATGATTTTATTCTTATTGCTGAGTAATATTCCATTGTGTGTATATACCACATTTTCTTTATCCATTCATCCACTGAAGGGCATCTAGGTTGGTTCCACAGTTTAGCTATTATGAATTGTGCTGCTATAAACATTGATGTGGCTGTGTCCCTGTAGTATGCTGTTTTCAGGTCTTTTGGGTAAAGACCAAGGAGTGGGATAGCTGGGTCATAAGGTGGTTCCATTCCAAGTTTTCCAAGGTATCTCCATACTGCTTTCCATATTGGCTACACCATTTTGCAATCCCACCAACAATGTATGAGTGTGCCTTTTTCTCCACATCCTCTCCAACATTTATTGTTGTTTGTGTTCTTAATAGCTGCCATTCTGACAGGTGTGAGATTAAATCTTAGAGTGGTTTTGATTTGCATTTCTCTAATTGACAGAGAGGTTGAGCATTTTTTCATGTATTTGTTGATTGATTGTATATCTTCTTCTGATAAGTGTCTGTTCAGTTCCTTGGCCCATTTATTGATTGGGTTATTTTTTTTCTTTTTTGGTGTTAAGATTTTTGAGTTTTTTTTTTTAATATTTATTTATTTACTTTAGTTGTACACAATGCAATGCATTTTATGTTTACGTGGTGCTGAGGTTCGAACCCGGGCCGCACACGCGCGAGGCGAGCGCTTTGCCGCTGAGCCACAACCCCAGCCCCTTTTTGAGTTCTTTATATATTCTAGAAATTAGTGCTCTGACATGCATGTGGTAAAAATTTGTTCCCAATTAGTAGGCTCTCTGTTCACCTCACTGATGGTTTCTTTTGCTGTTAAGAAGCTTTGTAATTTGAGTCTATACCATTTATTGATTCTTGGTATTAATTCTTGTGCTACAGGATTCTTATTAAGGAACTTGGGGCCTAATCCAACATGTTGGAGATTAGAGCTTACTTTTTCTTCTATTAGGTGTAGTGTCTCTGGTCTAATTCCTAGATCCTTGATCCACTTTGAGTTGAATTTTGTGCATGGTGAGAGAGAGAGGTTTAATTTCATTTTATTGCATATGGATTTCCAGTTTTCCCAGCACCATTTGTTGAAGAGGCTATCTTTTCTCCAATGTACATTTTTGGTGCCTTTGTCTAATATAAGATAACTGAAATTATATGTGTTAGTCTCTGTGTTCTCTATTCTGTATCATTGGTCTACCGGCCTATTTTGGTGCCAATACCATGCTGTTTTTGTTACTATTGCTCTGTACTATAATTTAAGGTCTGGTATAGTGATGTCACCTGCTTCACTCCTCTTACTAAGGATTGCTTTAGCTATTCTGGGTCTCTTGTTTTTCCAGACGAATTTCATGACTGCTTTTTCTATTTCTATGAGGAATGTCATTGGGATTTTGATTGGCATTGCATTAAATCTGTATAGTGCTTTTGGTAGTATGGTCATTTTGACAATATTAGTTCTGCCTATCCAAGAACAGGGTAGATCTTTCCATCTTCTAAAGTCTTCCATAATTTCTTTCTTTAGTGTTCTGTAGTTTTCATTATAGAGGTCTTTCATGTCTTTGGTTAAGTTGATTACTCAATGTTTTCTTAATAGTCATTTAGTACAAATCTACTTGTTGGTAATAAAATCTTCATAATATTTTAGAATAGTATTCAGCTCTATATAAGCTTATAATTACTTGCTATTTTCTTTCTTCTACAAACTATGTAGGTTTTTCATGAATAATGCTATTATATCTTTTCTCAAAATTTCAAAACTACTGGTAACATGGCTTTAAATAGCTATGGATGAAGTCTTAAATGAAGAGAAGACACCATCTGCCACAGGCCTAAGGACCCTTGCTATGCATTTCCCCTTAAAGTTAGAGCAATTTCTAAAGTTAGAGTTTCCCTGCTTTCTCATTCCCATTGTTTCTAAGTCTTCCTTCTGTCTGGTCCAAAGTTTTATTGAAAGACAAAGATATTATCTCCCTCCATGTCCCAACACATCTTTGTCTATTTCTAGCTCAAGTTTCTGCCATGGCTATACTTCCTTTAAGTCTTAAACTGATTAGAGCACCTGATCTGACCAGAATTCTCTCTTGTGTGTGTCCTAGGTTAATCTGGAACTTTTTCCTCACACCATTTAGCATTTTGCTTTTATGCTGAAGTTTCACAGCTAAATTGAAAGACTAGAATTAAAGAGATGGCCGTGAAGTGGCAGCACACCTGTCTTTTGCCATGTCACGATTCTAGACTCAGAGAAGTTAAATAAATTGCTCACAATCAAGTCTTCTAATGGAGATTTGATATTGGCCCATTAGACTCCAGGGTTTGGTTTCCTAAATGCTGTATTTACATTATTTAGGAAAGTTTCCCAAGGAGTGTGAATGAGGAACAGAGGAGGTTTGGAATCATCACTGAGAGAACCGTGAGACACCAAGACCATGGACAGTCCCAGCATTAGCCACTGCAAAAGCCCTGCACAGGAACCAGCAGGGGAGAACATATGTCCTTTATTTTAAAAAGGAGTTTTCTGGGTGTGGTGGTACATGCTTTTAATCCCATCAATGCAGCAGGCTGAGGCCGGAGGATCTCGAGGTCAAGGCTAGTCTCAGCAACTTAGAGAGACGTTGTCTCAGATGAAACACAAGGGGACTAAGTATGTAGCTTAGTAGTAAAATGGTCCGAGTTCAATTCCCAGTACGAAAGAAAGAAAAAAAGAAAGAAAGAAAGGAAGAAGGAAAGAAAGAACAAACAACTGAACATAACTGTCAAGAATCATTCCTCTTTTGTAGTTTCATACTCTTGATTTTCCCAAATTACATTAAGTATTTATTTTCTTCAAAAATAAACCCTTATGCTTTTTTTGGACTATCTTTATCCTGTCCTAAGCAATATAAAATAACAGGAGTTACTTTATTCTTTCTTTTTTTCTGTACATTAACAACAAAACAATAATACTGGTTTTTATTGTTGTATCCCCTGCTTTGCTTATGACTAGTGAGAATATAAGCATTAACATAGAATTTGTCTTAAATTTATTTTTGTCCCAACTTTTATACTTTAAAATCAACCTTTTGGGCTGGGGAAATAGCTCAGCTGGTAGAGTGCTTGCTTAGCGTGCACAGGGCCCTGGATTCAATCCCCAGCACCACCAAAAAACAATAACAACAAAAATAGCCTCTTGCCTGTGTTTTCATGAACTTTCAGTTCTCTTTTTACCTTTTCTTCCAGATAAAACCATTATTGCATTTCTTAATTCTCAGGGCTCCAAACAATACCTACTTTCCTCTGGTTTTAAACTTTGCAGAGGAGGGCTTTGCTAGTGTTCTCTGTGAAATCCCAAGCGGAGGCCACTGAAGTGTCTCAACTACCTACAGAGACAGTTTTGTGTCCTTAAGCCCTGCCAGGGGCTTCTGCGTGGGCAGAGAGAGCTTTGCTACAGAGTTCCAAGAGGAGGCCTAAAGCCTGTGCCTCTCACCGTGATGCCTCCTCTTCACTGCCTCCACCTAAGATGGTCCTTCCTATTCTCTCTTCTCTTTTTATGCTCTTTAGAATGGCACCCTGCTGCTGTACCTGCCTTCCTCTCCAAAGATGTCTGTTAGTTCAAGAATCCCTGTTCTCTGATATAGGGAATGTTCCATGAAGAGTCTAATTATTTTTGTGTTAACTGAAACTTAAATCTTCATTCAGGACACCTTTGTAATAAGGGGCATGGTTCATCTTTTTTTTTTTTTTTTTTGCTCTTTCCAAAACAACTTCCCTTCAACCTCCTATTATTCACTTCATTTAAAGAACAGCCACCTAGCTCTGACACCTGCTAGACCTCCGCTTTGCTATGGCCATTGTAACTCTCCTACTTTTGTGGAGACTTCCACAGCCACAAATAATTCAAATGCTGTAATTCAAATGCTGTAATTATGTTTAATAATTTCAACATCCATGGAGTTGCCCCATCAGATGCTCTATTTCAGAGCTATTCAACTTCCTCAAAGATCATACCCTACACTTCCATAACCATCCAAATACATGAGTGCACCCCAAGCTCTTGCCATGCAAAAAAAGTTCCACTTTTGAAATTTTAAACTGGCTTATTTCATTTTGCTGGTACCCTTTTTTTTTTTTTTTTTTCCCCTCAAACTATCCTAGTTTCCGATTTGTTTTCTCAGCTCATCAAGAAAACTGCTTTCAATATTTCACTGGGTAAATAACAGTTTTAAGTTGAGACCTATCTTAACTCCTCCTGCTTCTGCCTTGCACAATGAGGTTTTCTTAGTCTTTTTCCACTCTCTAACTGGGAAGGAAGTCTCCTTCACTCTTTGTTTACAAGTTTGGTAATGCTTTTTTTGCCCGCATTTTTCTATTCCCTAGAAAACTTTATTTTCTTTACCTTCCTATCCTTAGAGATCAATAACATTATTTCAATCACTTGCTTTCTGTCTTAAGTATATACTTTTGTCTCTTGTCTGTAGTGAGGTCTCTTGCAACCTACAAAATTGAAGCTCTGAATCAAAAGAACCATGAGAGTTTTCTTTCCAATTGGAGCTGTCACAGGAGAAACTGACCTGCTGCTGCTATCATCAATTCCAGGCCTATAAATCAATCTGTTCCTTTAATGCTTCCTCTAAGTCCTTAGACAAATATATCTCACTTAAACTTTTCAGGAATACACCTCCTCACCAAACTTCTGGCCTCAGTCTATATTTTCTTTTTTTTATTGAAAGAACAAGTCACCTCATTTACAAACTGGTCTTATACACTTCTTGTCTCTCATGGAAGATACACTTTCCATCCAAAGCTGGTGCTTCTACCAGTGCTCTGTGGGACCCTCTGCCATTCCACATCCTTGGGGAACTCATCTCTTAAAACTGTCCTTTGCTCTTGGGGTTGTGGCTCAGTGGCAGAGCACTTGCCTCCTACACGTGAGGCACTAAGTTTGATCCTTAGCACCACATAAAAATAAATAAAGATATTGTGTCCATGTATGACTAAAAAAATTTTTTTTAAAGCATTAACATTTCTTTCTCTATTAGTTTTTTCCTTCTCGGTAAATATGTATGCTCAAGTGTCCCTACCTCATTTAAAAAAAAAAAAAAAATCGTCCCTATCCACTATGTCTGTCAAATTTACCACTTTCTGAAACAATTTGTGCTTTTGAAAGAATAAGCTATACTGAATTTGTCTGTGTTCTTGCTTTCTAGTTTCTCTTCAGGACACTGAAATATGGCTTCTGCCTTTGGCACCCTATTGAACTTATTAGAGTAACTATGGTCTGCTACTGCTTTCCTGCAGTATTTGATGTGTTAGACTACTTTTCTGTGGAAACTGTGTTTTGAAGATCTTTACATTGATGCTACTTGATTGTTAGTTTTCCTGTTATCTCTTTGTTCATAACTTCTCAGTCATTGAATGTTCTATGCTTATGAAATTCTCAGGTTCTCATGAAATACCAGTGTTCCTCAAACTATTCTACATCCTTTTCTAACTGTTCTTTCCTCTCTGTGCACTTTCCTTTTGGTACTTCAATAACAATACACTGATGTTCCACCAAACTCCACCGCAGTTCTTGTTGCTAGATTATAGAAACGTATGTGTACGCCTCCATTTGGATAGGACAGGCAACTCAGTGTTTTCAAAGGTAAGCCACAGTGTTTCACATTTGCTCTTCTTAATAAAAGGCACTGCCTTTTTATAATCTGGAAACGTGCGATTTAACTCTCTTTCCCATTAGTTCCTACATCCAATCAGTGACCAAGGTTTCACAAGTCCCATTAATTTTTCTTCCAGAATTCCTCTTATTCATCCCAATTTTCACTCTATCTCTTGAAATTTTCATCACATCAAGCCTGGATTGCTACTTTGATTTTTAAAAATTTGAAGGCGGAATACAATCTTCACTGCCCAAATAATCTCCTTCACAAAGAGTAGAAACTATTATGCCCATTAGCCCCTTAAAACCTATGATTTGCTTCTCCTTTCTCTTAAGATAATGTTCTAACTTGGGCAGTGCCATTCGCACTGCCCTCCTTAGCTTCTCACCTGGCTGTCACACACACCTTTCATTTTTGCTGACCTGATCTGTTCAGGAATATGCCACATTTTCAATTGTTCAGTTTTCTCTGCCAAGAACTACTATCCAAGGTGCTATCATACATTGATCTTATGTAGCTAACTCCTACATATCCTTAAAAATTTAGATCAATGTCCCATTCTTCAAGAAACCCTCCCCAATTCTCTGTTTTGATATAGATGCTTCTTTTTTTAACTATTCAGTGCTCCCTATATTTATCATTCTGTACTTGGTGGTTTTTCTTATTACATTTTTCTATCTAGACTGTAAGCTCAATGCAGCCAGAAACATGGTCATAACAATTTCATATCCAAGCTTCAACAAATTCTGACACATGTCAATTATTCAAGAGCTATTTAACAAATATATTCTTTGTTAGACAGCCAAAGCACTCAGTTAAACACATATTACTTTGAGAAATGTATAGCAACATGGAAAGTGATCTTACTGGTAATTGAAACAAAATGTATAAAATTACAAGTACACAATCACTGTAGCTTTGTAAAAATGTAGACATAGAAAAGGCCGTAAAATTATTGTGAACATTAGTGGTTGAATTATAGATCTGGGGTCATTGATGAGTTTTCTATCTTTAAAAGAATTTTCAGTAAAAATATTAAATAATCAATTCATATGATATTAAATAAACTATGCTTTTCTTCATGTTGCATTATTGTTTGATCACATTTCATTTGTATATCATTTTCCTTTGTCTTCTATTTTCTGTTATAACACAAAGGAAATATAACCGACATATGGTTTGAAAAATAAAACCAGGAAAATGGTCTCTCCCCAAAAGTTTTCAACACAGTAGTATAGAGCAATGTTTACCAATCGAATTGTTTATGCAAATAACTGCATCTAGATTGGCTTGTAACTAAGTGCAGTGGAAACTATCATTCACCTCTGATGAGCCAAGCAGATAGCATATGCAAATCTCAGAGCTGCATAATAGCTTTTTCTGGACCTCTAACTTCAGTTTCCTTTCAGAATATTAGTTTTAACACCACTAGTCTACAAACTTCATGGACATTAAGTGGACAGATTTTTGGAGGGGGGATTTTTTTTTTTTTCTGGCAGAAAGTTTTTCAGGGTATAAATAACAAATTTATTACATGCCAATACATGATTTTTTAGAACATCAAATTATGGGACTTATAGACATTTTCTTAGAGGCCATTCATCTTAAAGTAGGCAATCATTTCTTAGACTATGTGTCAAATGACTTGTATGTAAAACACTTAATAATATGACTTGAAAACAAACTTACATTAAATTTTCATTAAAGGAGTCCAAGATTTATTTATTCACTCTTAGTACATCACATTTTTCTATGGAGTTTTGAAAACTGGAAAAATATTGTAGTCTTTCTTTATTTTACAGATTTGCTACAGGCGATCTAGATATAAAAACTTTGTCACATATAGGTACCTTATTTTTCCTATTCATAAATAACATGATGTTTATTTCTATTTATCCTTAAAGAAAAATGTTAACATTTCTATTTTAATTGTGTTATGATTATTAGTGACTTTTGTCACTATTAACTCAATAAATCAGGAACTTCTGGAAGTAGATCTAGTATAATACATCATAACGATTTGAAAAGGTATGCTGAATATAAAATAGAATCCAATGAGTAATATACTATTTCTCATATCCTGGAAAAATTGATTTAAAATGAGAAATATCATTATCTTTTTTCTATTGTATTGTTAGAATTTTTAAAAATGCACTATAGTTCTTATCCAGAAGCATGCATTTCAATCTCAAATTGGATGTGACCTTTTTCAACACATACCTTATATATCAATCATATGAGCTAAGTTAATAATAATCTTAATAATCCATGCAGTTACAACAACACAATTGGTATATGCAATTTGGGTACAATTTACATTGATACACAGAATTTATTTGCAAATTCCCTTTAACTGTATGAAACAAAGAGTGAAAACTTGAATGTATTGCTTAAATGGTGAGAGGATAGTGGGGTAATTTCCTTCTACTCTTGGCCTATGCCACTTGTCTATGACAATAGCTTGCTATCAAATTTAAGACCCTTATTCGGGAGGTTAATGCGAGGTAGGAACTCCATTCAATGTTATTTTGGCTTAGGGGCATAATGTCACAATTTGGTGCATCCTCTAATGACTTTTTTTCTAAAGGCAGCTTACAGCTTAGACCTAGTTCAGCGAATTTCCTTGTAAGGTCCTTGGAAGACTGGAGGAAAAAAAAGTACAATTGATTGCGTGGCCAAATTTCTGTTCATGCCTGCTTACTGATTTTTGTTCATTTCACAAATAAACAAGGCATGAATACATCAACCCACAAACCATAAACAATAAAGAACTTCATCCTGTAAGTTTGCTACGGCCAGCAGTTTGTGGCTGAATCTGCTATTTGTCATAAGATAAATGATAAAGTGATTGCCATTTGTCACTGAATACACAAGAGGAGTGCTCAGCTGTGAACCACTCAAATGCAGACAACAGTAAATATTGCCATTCTTATTACCCACTTCCTTGAAAAGGGCCCCCCAAAACTATAAAAACAAAAGCACATTAGTGTTTCAGGTAAAAAATCTTATGCTTTTAACCTAAGAAGCAAAGTCCATAGAGTGAGAACTTTTAAGTCTGAGTACGCCCAGTTAAAAACCCTGCAACATGGAATGGAGGCAAACCCAGGCCATCTTTTAAAACGAAGGGTGTTTTATAAAGTTGAGCGTGGAATTTAATTTATATGTATTGTTCCCACTTTTGTACTGTTCAGTGATTTTTAATACAAACTTTTTTATGTTTCTGAGAATCACTGGTGCTTGACGGCTTTCAACTATATTAATAGAGGTTATAACAGCACCCATACATTAATACAGACTGTGTTTTATCTAAACTCTGATTGAATTTAGGGAGTGCCTAAATTCTGTGTTGCTATTCTTGCTGCCAACTACACGAACTTCATTAATTTCGTTGATAGGCTCCCCAACAACAAAAATAGGGAAATATAAAATGCAAATGACATATCAAGAAAAAGAAGTGATGCTTAGGAAATCTCTAAGCTAAAATATTATTTAGTGGCAAAACACCATGCCAGAGAATGAAGGAGCATTATAATTGCAGCACCTTATATTAAAATAAAGTTGCTCAAGATTTATAACTTATATATGAAAATATAAGTAGTGACAGAATTTGGGGGGTTTTGTCCTTGTGACTTACAAGAAAGAAGCAAAAGTGAAAAAACAGTTGACACATATTGTTTGAGATTTTAAAAAATGTTTATAACTCTCAGTTTTATCATGGAATATATCACTTTTCACAAGAGAACTCGGATTAAATAACACATAACCTGAAATATCTTTACACCATTAGACACAGTTCCTTCAAGATTAAGGTTGAAATACCGCTGGTGGAAAAATGTAGGGAAGTATGAACTTTATAGTATCTTTAAATCCAAGCTGAATAACAAGTAGAAAAATAAGTACTAGTGGCAGATATTTCCAGAAGCTGATCTTTTAAGTTCGAATGATTATAATTTTTCTAGTGTACTATAAAAAGGTTAAATTTTGAAAAATCAAATCACAAGTTTGTGTTTTTCCCTGTAGTCCAATGTAACAAATTTCACACTCTTCGTTCAAAATGTATTCGAAATAAATTTTAAAAATATCAATCTTTATACCTTGTGCTTAAAGCATGTGAGAATCTTTGGTGCTGGAAGTTGAGATTTCCTGACATAAGCTAATACATTTTTCATCAAGTGCTAATGAATGAAAATGGTTAGTTAGATCAAAGGAATGTATGCATAGTCTCTCACTGTGTCAATACTACATATCTAATTTCATAAATATTTGTTCAGTTATTGCTCTATTATACATTATTGTGGTATAACATTAAATGTAAAGCCATTTAATGTTATTGTTAATTTCTTACACTAAAATGTAAAACTATTAACATTTGTAGTATATCCATATATGAACCATAAGTATAATATATAAACATATTATAATATAATATATAATATATATAATGTCTGTTAAGCTTAATGATCAATTCTTAAAAGGAACTAATACTATTGTTTATAAGACTCTAATGTATGTTAAACTTATAAGCAATATAAATCTGTTTTCATTACATCATCTGATACTTATTCCTCATATTCTTTTTTTCTCTAAAGAATCCATTTCTCTGTTTATTTCAGCATTATCTACCAGCCACTTTATTTTTCCATCTTGATAAATGTATTTTTTAATGGATTAGGTTATTTCACTGATATATGCAATTTACTGCCTTTACAACATTCAAAATATTGTTTCAGAGGCCCCCTTTTTTTTGATATACAAACAGAAAACAGAAAAAGGAAAGGCTGACTTTTAGGCTTTTGACAGGAGTCTTGTATAAGTGGAAGACTTTTAATTCTCAAATTGTTTCACTTCAATAACTCTTTTAAAGTTGTTGCGCCAAGATGCCTGGCGGATTAAGCTCCATTGCCTTTTCTTGTTTTGAACTAATGTATTCTTGATCACCGTTTAATGAAACTATATACCACATGGAGATTTCACATTAGATAAGCCATGTGAAACCCTCATCAGACAAGTAGCTCGGGCTGGTGGTAATCCTTCAGATGAAAATTTCAGACTAGCAGGTTTTCCAATTTAAATGAGCCCCTTTAACTATAAAAAATTGGCACGGTATGATTGCTAAAAATTATTTTTAAATTTTTATGTTGCCAAAGTGCCCTGGTGGCTGTAAAAAACAGAAATACTGCCGTAAATACAGAAAACATTAACTGGTCACTGAGGGGATCCAATTTACAACCCATAGAGACAACTCACACAGCTCACTGACACTGGAGCTATTGGGTTTGTGATAGGGCATTCAGCTCTGCTCCCCCCACACAGAAGCAAAGCTCATCTTAAATATGCAATTAAATAGATTTATTCTACAAGTTTCTCTAGTCAGTGGTTATTACTCACTCTTACTTCATTGCACTCTGATCTATAGAATTTTCATGATGTGTTCAGGTAGCCTTTAGGAAGCAACAGTACTTGTGAATTTCCAATGAAAAATTATTTGGGGAGGATTAACATGTGCTATTTAATTTTTTATTAAGGTGATTCCATTTATGTTGAAAGACCTATCTGTCCTTTATTTCTATTCTAACCTAGAAGCACTGTACCTATGGAATATATCTACTGCTTGGATTGTAACTGGTGGAGATCAGTTATTCTCAGTTTAAGTTTGACTTGTAGATTGGATTTCAAACAAGAAGGAAAAAAGAATATGTTTAGCTTTGTTATCCAGTGGGTACTGTATTTTGTTTTAGTCTGTCACAAATGCCAACAGTGTGTGCACTAGCACAGACTATGGTGAGTCATTCTCTTTTGTTGATAGTAGAAAATGTGAGTAGGTATCAGTTTGAAAAGAGAACTGATGATAAATTTACTTTGGAATACCATTGTCACCTAACTGTGACATATAATTAAATGTTTTACAGAGGAATGACACTCAAGAAGCAAACAAAGGTATAACTACTTACAAGAAACCAAGAGCTAAATGTTTCAAATGCAAAGAACAGCAATATAAATATGAACTCAATAGTTTTACACAAGCACTAAAGACAGAACCAGAAAGAGACTAAGAAGTCAATCCAATATGTATTACTGCCACTGATACAGGTATACACTATCACAAAATGAAGGAACTGGTAAGTTCGAAATAGAAATTTGCTGCTGCCCAAGGCATTTAATGGTGCCCTTATTTAACTACTAGTTTATATGGTTAGGGGGTATGGGATTTCACAGAATTGTACAAAATTCTGTGTTGTGAATCAATGGCTTCTAATTATGCTTCCAAAATTGATGGACTGGATGTAATCAGTGTATTCTGTAGTAGTGGAGTGTCTTATAATTCACTAAACAAATGTTGGAAAACTATGTAGAGTTATTAGCATCAAGTATTATGAATTAACAACAACAACAAAAGCCCATCTTTCAAGGAGCAGAGTGACCGTTACTCAGGTTTACTTAACCTGCTCACAGTTACTTAATGAAATCAGGTCACTGCCATGTTACTGCCTCTTGTAACTAGTTGCACTCATGTGAAGCACAAGACCAAGGTCAATTTGCATCTAGGCCAGATCAGAAAGACCAAGTGAAGAAATGGACACAGCCTTTCCTCCCCTAAAGTATGAGAGCAGCAAACACTGGGAAGATACCCACCAAATCTCCTGGGGTGAACGCCCAGGGCATAAGATTTGCTAGACCCACTCTGGCTAGAAGGGTACACTGCAGCTTGAAAACATCATCCGAGAGGAGGCTGGGCAAGAGGCAAATGCTCATCCTCCATCACAATTACTATAAGGAAGGGGGAAGTGGAAAATACAAAGGAAACTTGATGGGATGAGTGAGCAGAGAAAACCCCAATCTCTCCCAGAGTAAGCAATGTAACAAGAAAAATCTTGCTTTAAAGAACAAATCAATCTAGCCTGGCGCGGTGGCGCACACCTGTAATCCCAGCACTTTGGGAGGCTGAGGCAGGAGGATCACAAGTTCAAAGCCAGCCTCAGCATGGTGAGGCACTTAGCAACTCAGTGAGACCCTGTCTCTAAATAAAATACAAAAAAGGGCTGGGGATGTGACCCAGTGTCCAGTGCCCCTGAGTTCAATCCCCAGTACCACACACACACACACAAAAAGAACAAATAAGTAAGGAACCTTCCATGACAAATGAGGGAATGCAGAAAAAAGATACTATTAAAATTGGGTAGAAGTGCATTATGAGTATATCTGTAAACTTTGGCAAACATGTAAACACAAACAATAACAGAAACAAACAAACAAACAAATACTCCAAGATGCTATTTGCTAGTACATATTTTCTACTGTCTTGTTTATACTAGTTATAGTATTAAACCATGCAGTCTATGGGAAAATAATAAACTTCCTCAGAAATTAAAAAAAATAACTTTAAGAAATAAGCCGGGCACAGTGGCGCATGCCTGTAATCCCAGCACTTGGGAGGCTGAGGCAGGAGGATCACAAGTTCAAAGCCAGCCTCAGCAATGGAGAGGCACTTAGCAACTCAGTGAGACCCTGTCTCTAATAAAATATAAAAAAGGGCTGGGGATGTGGCCCAGTGGTCAAGTGCCCCTGAGTTCAATCCCTGGTACCAAAAAAAAAAAAAAAAAAAAAAAAAAAAAAAAAAAAAGAAAAAGAAAGAAAGAAAGAATACTAAAGCCCAAAGTGGAGGTTATTACAAAAGGAGATTGAAGTAGGCAAATACAAAAGACCCATTACTAAATGTTTCTGACCAAGTGAAATTTAGATGTGTTCAGTAAGAGGAGACATTCTGAATTGGTCTTCTCCTAATTCAAGGAAATCTTGAATCCTCTTAAGAAGGAGAGAGAACTTAGTGGGCTTTATATGTAAATATTGAGAGATCTTACACAGAAAATAGCACCTTAAGATACCTATGGATCAGTAGTTCTCACATTATTTCCCTGCCCTCATGGTTCACTAGAAAGATTATCCCTAGAGGGAGAAAGTATAGTTTGAAAGGAAAAAAAAATCATCATCATTACCACCACCACCACCACCATTGACAACAACCAGTTTCTTTAGGTTTACAGAGTGCATCTTCAATCTTCTACAGTGATTCCATATTTCACCTGTTCAGGCACGCCTCTTAACAAGAATTTGTTAATTGCCCAATAAGTGCCAAGTATTATAATATGTCCATGTTAAACTCCTATGTTGTAGTTGATGAGGCCCATTTCAAAATGTGTAGCACTCACACCCACATACACAAAATAAGACTTGGTGTTTGCCATTCAAGATGTTTGGAATTACGCATCACTCTGTCTTTTTACTAGGGGATTATCCTGATTTTCAATTCCAGTGAGTTGCCTAAGACAAAGTAAGAGAGCAGACGTATATATTTCACTATTTTAATCTTAAAGAGAAACTCAGCACTCTAACAGCTGTTGTACATGGCGACAGCCAGTCCCAGGCCAACTCTTCTGTCTGTTGTACAGATGGACCAAACAGTATGCATGTGAGCCATCTGAGGAAGCACTTTGGCATGTGGTTGGTGATCAAAACCTGGCAGAGATTGTTTTTATTTGATAGCGTTCTAATTCTGTATAAATAATAAAACAGAAACAAGGACATAGTGGAAGTTCAAGTCTATAGATCCCTATGCCCCTTCATCAGTAGAAAAGCCCTCCTTTCAGAGTTTTCTTGCTTAATCTCACCTTGGGGTATTGAGATTGTTACTTTTTCTTTCAGCAGATCCTCAGGAGGGAAAGTGAATCTAGCTAGTCTATAAAGGAAGAAAATTGCTCAGAGACTAAGATTTGAACCTGCTGCAGGACTGTGCTATTTTCAATTTTGTTAAATTAGAAAACTGCTTCCCAGAACCCACCCTCCCTGCCTCATTCCAGAACAGAAGTGACCATTAGATTCACTGATGCCAGATTTGGAAGGTTCGAAGAAAGGCACTAACTCTTTTTCTTTCTTTCTTTTTTCAGAAGGCTACTGCAGTCAGATAGACAGAAAGAGGTTTTAATGGACAGACACCGAGATGTCCAGCTTGTCTTCACTATGCCACAATTCAGCTCAGCTTCACTCCTGGCCTCATTTGCATATTAAAGCAGCCTTTTCTCCCCAGTCCAAGGAGGTTGCTTTCATCTCATGAAAGAAACCCGATAATGAGTTCTTCCTAATGTTGACCCCCTTCAGAGGAACCTAAGACCTACCCTGAATATATCCTATTGCTTCTAGACTTATAACCAGACTCAAGTTCTGCAAGGACTCAGGGGTCAGATATAAAGTGTGACCCAAATACATACCACCCATATCAAGTGAATTATGAAATTTTGCCAATTTATATGCTCAAGCCTTTGAGAAATACGTATGGTGGATGTACCCCAGATATCTCAGTTGAGGGCAGTAGAAAATAAGGTTGAATCAGTTCAAGTTTGTGCATGTGGTTGCACTGAATTTAAAGGGCTATCTTGAGGCAGGGCATGATGGCACATGCCTGTAATCCCAGTGACTCAGGAGGCTGAGGCAGAAGGATCACAAGTTCAAGGTCAGCCTCAGCAACTTAGTGAAGCCCTAAAGAACTTAGCAAGACCCTGTCTCAAAATAAAAAAATAACAAGGGCTGAAGACTAAGCTCCATGGTAAAGTGCCCCTGGGTTCAATCCTCAGTACCAAATTAATTAATTTAATTTAAAGGTGGGAATGTAGCAGAGTGTTAAAGCCCCACTGGGTTTAATTCCCAGTACCCACTCAACAGAGGGGGTATCTTGAACAGAGGGAATAAACTCGATTTTCTGTGGGTCTACCAAAACAAGGACCCAAAGTTGGTCTATGAAAAAACAAGCTGAAATGCTAGGACTTTCTAGGAATATGAAACAAGGTAACCAAAGCCTAGGAAGAGCAGAATCCTGAAGGGGATTCATCTACTTATAAGCTTCTGCCTATATTCCTATACTCCCCTGCAGCATCCACAGGACAAGCCCTTCACCAAGGATTTGAGAAATTCAATGAAGAAGGAAACACCAATATTCTTAAAGAGCTCTGTGGTAGCCAGTCCTTGCAGGCCAGGAGTGACCATGGGAAATATTACCCTCAAAATCATTTATTTGAATGCAATGGGAATACAGGAATGCTGGAGAGAGAAGATCCAAATCACAGCATCAAGCTGGCAGAGACAACTAGATGCACCAGTGCACACGGTGCCACAGGATGTCCTTCAGGATGCAGTAAAAGCCCCATAACAGCAATCAATAAATGGCCCTGGATTCATTGTTTATGATAGTCAAAATTTTAAAGATGTTTCCCCAAAACATCACTAATCTAGGCACTGCTGAGAAAGGACTTTACAGATGGAATTAAGGACATTAATCAAATGTCCTAAAACAGAGAGATTATCCTGGATTGTCCAAGCATGCTTAATGTGATCCCATGAGACATGCTATGGTGTGGATATGGTTTGAGTGTGTCTCCCACAGAATCATGGATTGAACATATGGTCCCCAATAGTACTGGGAGGAGGTAGAATCTTTCAGAGGTGAGGCTTAGTGCAAGGTAACTTGGTTCCTGGAGGGAATGATGTCGAAAAGGATGAATGTAGTTTCTTGGGGACACAATTAGTTCCCAGGAGACTAAGTTGTAATAAAGAGCAAGCCTGACCCCTGTGTTACTCTGATTTCCTGTTTGCCATGTGATCTCTTGCTCCACATGTACTTTCACTATGATGCCATCCACTAAGTTGGGACCCAGCCAAAGGGCCCTCATCAGTAGCTGAACCAATATTTTCAGCCTTCAAACCTGTGAACTAAATAACCCGTTTTCTTCACAAAGTATCAAACCTCAGGAATTTTATTATAGCCATGGAAAATGGACTGATACAAGACTTTCAAAAAAGTAGAAGGCAGAAGAGCAGCAAGAGAACCAAAAAAGAAAGAAAAGGTTGGAGAATTCACAGATGGGAAGGATTTGATCTACCTGTTGGTTTTGAGGTATAAGGTAATATATGCAAGGACCAGACACTGGCGTGTAGGATTAAGAGTGGCCTTGGGCAATAACCAGCAGTTAAATGGAGATTCTTGTAACTGCAAGAAATTGAATTCAGCCAATAACCTAAATTCATGTGGAGGCAGACTCTCTCCTACAACTTCCAGTAAGGAATGGAACACCACCAACACCTTGATTTCAGCCAAACCTGCCAGACTTCTCATTTGAGAGAACCATGAGATAATTAAATAGATGTTATTTTAAGCATTTTAGTTTGTGAAAATGTTATCATGTCTGCCATAGATGGCCCAGATATGAAGGGATAAAAATATGAAAAAAATTTTCCCAGATGATAAAGCAATGGTCCTAAGGAACTTAAGTTGAAATTTCTATCTGGTCATTTTGGGATCCTCATGCCAGTGAATCAACAAGAAGGAAATTGTGTCATTATGTAATGCAACTATGGAGAAGTATGCCAATAATGCAGGAGAATCTCTGGGGCATCACTTAGCACTGCTTTTGACCTATGACAAAAATAAATGGGAAATTATAACCAACACAAACCCCATGGACATGAAGATTTGGGTCATACCAATAGTCAAGCAACCACAATAAGATAAGGTGTTTGTTGAGGGCCAAAAGTAAGTAGTAGGAGAGTACAGTTACAAATGCCAGCTGTGATCATGTAAACAGTTACAGAAAAAAGGACCACAGTAATCATGGTTATTTCTTCTTTCAATATGTTATCATATGTATATTCATTTTCACATGTATTTATAAGGTCTTTTTCACTCCCAGCCATTTCCAGGAATATTTAACACGAGATCCAGTATTACTTAGTCTTATGTGTGGGGATTGATGACGAATTGTAGGGACCCAGCTTGAACTGACAACAGCTGTCTCAAGTCATAGTCACCCTGATGCCCCTGTGTACCCCTGATATGTGTTCCCCACATAATTTCCCAGCATACTATAAAGAAACACAACCATTAGAGGGGTATGTGGACCTTTACACCAGACTCGGGTACCATCGGCACCAGGAATGTACCTGACATCTTTAATGTTAGCTAGAGACCCACCAGTATACATTCTGGCTTGGATGAAGCCACTTCTGTACTGACCACTTTATAAACACCCTCCGCCTGGCCCACATCTCCAGATCCACTGGTCTTGCTGCTGTCCAGGATCATGCTTCTGTTAGTAAATCCCCTAACAAACTGCATTCTGTGCAATCCTGGAGCTGGCTGCCTCTTCCTTTGGTTTTTTGGCAGCTTGGGGCTAGTTCTTGTACACCAGGAGTGAGTTCTTCCAAAACAGTGATTCATAGTATGGTAAAGGCTCAACAAATATTTAAAAAAAAAAAAATTTTGCTTAGGAAATTTTGTCCTATAGGTCTTTCTCATGTATTTTATAAGAAGTCATTGATAATAATTATTTTAACTTTGAACCCATTTTCACATGAGTTGTCTATTTTTTTATACTAAGAGAATTTATTCTCAGAATTCTATGAATATAATGCATCATACAAAAATATATAACATTACAGATGCATTTTGTTTATGAATATTATCTGGAAATTTCACATGGTTGTTGGATTTTTTACAGCTACATATTTGAAGATGTTTCCCATATATAGAAAGTTCAAATCTTTAAGTTTTTATTTTTTTAATATTTATTTTTTAGTTATAGTTGGACACAATGCCAACTATAACTAAACTTTATTTTATTTATTTTTACGTGGTGCTGAGGATCAAACCCAGGGCCATGCACCTGTTAGGCGAGCACTCTACCACTGAGCCACAATCCCAGTCCCTAACTTTTTAGTCTTTAAATGTTCATTGGATATGTATGTCTCCGCATTTATATTTTTGGATAGCAATCAAAATAAATGTTTCCAAGAATAATACTAGGTAGAAGAAAATAAAAATGGTATACAGGCTAATTAAAATTCCATGGTCTGGGCAAAAACTTTAAAGAAGTAAATATCTATATTTAAATAAAAACTATTCTTCTATTAGGTGCAAGGTCTCTGGAAAATAATGTTAAGTGAAGTTAGCCAATCCCAAAAAACCAAAGGTCGAATGATCTCTTTGATATGAAGATACTAACTTATAAAGGCAAGGAAGTGGGGATGAGAGGAATGAAAAAACTTTAAACAGAACAAGGGGGGGGGGAGGGGGAGGGGGCAAGGGGATAGGAATAATGGCAGACTCAGTTATCCATGACTACTTTAAATACATGTATGAAGACACAATTGTTGTAAAAATACTTTATATAAAACCAGCAACTTGAGAAATTGTGCTCTCTATATGTAATATGAAATGAAATGTACTCTGTAAACATGTATAACAAATTAGAATAAAAAAAATGGAAAAACAATTCAAAAAACTATTATAATAGTGTATCATCAATTTCATCAGTTTAAATAATAAAAAGGATTATCTTAAATTTTTAAAAGCAGCTGAGAAATTAGTAACACCTTAAAATATGGTCAAATTGTAAGGCTTTTTAATATGATAGACACTGAAAACTAAAAAATTTTAAAACCTATGTTTAGCCACTGCTATAGTTTTTATAATCCCCTTTACATTAAATTTAGTTAAATAAATAACATCTGATAAATAATGTGGTGGCATAGAAATAGTCTCTTCCTCCATGGAGCTATAGTTGACCACTAGACTTATATTACATACAACTTTTATATTAACATGTTAATCTCCCCCAACTTGACTGTAAGTTTCTATAATAATCAAATACAGTATATAGTCAATAAAAGTGAAGAAAAAATAATAGCAACTGTTAGGATGAAAACTTAGATATAGGTTATGAGTTGAACAAGGAACTTGGGTTTGACCATGGGTATAGAACTAACTCCACTAAACTTTATTTTCTCATGACTTACAGGACATAAATTTCTCATGCTTAAAGGACATCTATATATACATATACCTTTCTCATTTAATAAAGTGGTGATCAAGATGAAAAATATATGATGTAGTGATTAATACATTAATTCTACATCAAAGCACTCTGCTAGGAAAAAAAAAAAAAAAGATACTGTTCCTACCTGCAAGGTGATTACAATCTGAAACAGAGGCAGTTCTTTGACAGAATGTTAGAATACACTGTAGAGTATAATCCTCTCTGGAATCCAGGAGAAACAGAGGCTAGAGTGTTGAATCTAACAATGGGTCCAAAGAGACCTTAGAGGAGGCAGCTATCAAGCAAGGGTATGGCAAAGAAAAAGGAATCATGGACATTAAAACCATCCAATCAGTGACTTTGCTAAATATAACTTAAAACAACCCAAGTAACACACATCCATGTTTACTTGGAGAAGGATTTCATGTAGCACACATTTCATTGAAGAGTGCTTCATATAAAATTCTTCAGGGTACCATCATTTTTCATAATTCCACATTGTCCAAAATACTGCAATGGTTTTTTTTTAAATTTCTAAGGTAATTTCTATAAAGTCCTATTTAACACAGATTTCTGAATTGTTTTAAGGAATTAGCTTTTAAATGTATCAGTGTATTTCCTGAATATAATATTAACTTCTTTACCAAATACCTCTAATAGCCGTGGTTTATCTAACAGATAAATATTACATTAAGCTATATTTAAGTGTTAATACCTCCTTCATTCTTGATTTACTGAGCCTGAGTATATTCATTCATTTGCACATTGTCTTAGTTGATACTATTATAACACAATACTCTAGATAGGATACTTTATAATTAAAAGAAATTTGTTTCTGGCATCTGGCAAGGACCTTTTTGCTGCATCGTGACATAGCCGATGGCAGAAGGACAAAGAGGCAAAAGAGGACCAAAATCACCTGTTTATAATGACATTAATCCCTCCCATGAAAACAGAACCTCAGGCCCCAATCACCTCTCAAATGTCCCACTTCTTAATATTGTCACAATTCAATTTCAGCATGTGTTTTGGTGGGAACAAATACTCAAAGCATAGCATTAAGTAAATGTAAATTAATCTTTAATACATAAGCACCAACATATTATTGAGTGCTTACTACCTTCCGGGCAATTAAATAAACTTTGTAAGTATCTTAGATAATCTTTATAATAACTGTATGCTCAATGGAAAATTGCCACTTAATAATTTCCTAACATAATAAAATAGGTAAATCCTGGAGTCAGGATTAGAACCAGGAGGCATCTGACTCCAGAGGTTGGTCTATTGACTACTAAAGTGTGATGCTGGAGCACAAGCCATATCTCCTTGTGGGTAAGTATCAATGCTTACTTCTAAAATTAAATAACTCCCAAATGCTAATCTAATAGCTTCACATTCACCATTACCAACTTCTGAAATACACACACACACACACACACACACACACACACACGCGCGCGCACACACACCACTTATTTTTTCCACACCCAATAAAATCAACTGTACATTTCTATTTTGTATTTGCCATGCCACACCTTCCTGCTTTCTTGCTTTTTGTTCATGTTCTTGCTTTCTCCAATGAAATCTTTACATATTTATCTAATCAAGTTCATTCAACACTCAATTTACATGATGATGATCATAAGCACTCTAGTTTCTTTTCTCTCATTAACTTTTTCTTTAATATTTGATTATATGCAAATAAAACACAATTTCAACCATCTATTCTAAATAAAGGGTTAGTAAAGTATTTAATTCTAGATAAAATATAATTCACATATGCATCTACATAACCTCCTACTATTTTCCAATTGATCTTTTATATTTATCTTTGGATAGCTAAAGCCAGACTCCATGGGTTTTATAGCTAACTCCCTTGAGTTAAAAGACTATACTGCCACACTCAGAAATTTGATACGAAAAAGGACCCGATAGGCAGAGTTCACCTTGTCATTGAGAGGTTGTTAGACCTCTCATTCCAAGACCAGCCTAAGAACATCAAAGTCAACATGTATGTGATTTCATTCTGCATCTCCTTTTGCCAAGCCTGACCTTCCTCCTGTGTTTGTATTCCAGGTGAATATGTCTCCACCTATGTTATCATCCAGACGCATGGATACCTTCACCTTGAATCCTTACCCCACACACTGGAATAGAACCCAAATAGTTATCATCTAATAGTCAAGTATCCTGGATCATGCTTGACCATACAGTAACAACTCAGTAGCTCATCAGACTCTTATTTCTATATTTATTAGAGTCCTATGGTAAAAACCTACACTACATTGATTATTTTTTTCCTTTTTCTTTCTGTTCTTTTTTTCTATTTCTCTTTCCCCAATGGGAACTGTAAGATATACATAATTCTGAATATTTGTCTGTGCCCTCCAGAGTCTTAATGAGGGCAAGGATTTATGTTCTAAGATAAAAGCATGGCTCCTTCAGCAATTAGATGCACAGTACAGAATTAACCTTACCTAAAAAGAGTCCTGGCCTTTGCCTTACCTGTTGGGAGGTGATATCTAAGAAAATCTCTTTATATATGGGGGCTGGGGTTTATCCACTGGACAGTCTAACACTGTGATTTATGATGGAGACATTGGGCCACACAGTATCAATTCCAAACTTAGGAAGATATAATGATTAGGCCAACCCCCAGGAGGAACTAGAGACTAAAGATCAGCCAAGTGGGCAATATATAATTGAAAATCTGGACACCAATGGCTTTCCAGGTTTGCAGTCCTCTGTGTGTATTGTCTCACAGAAGGGGTGACAGGAGATAACATTGTCCTTGGCTCCATAGGGGAGGATGGGCTGGAACTCTGCATCCAGACTTCTGCTAGACTCTGGCCTATGTGTTCCCCTTGGCTAATTTCAATTTGTATACTTTCTTGATGACAAGGCTATAATAACCAGCATATGGCTTCCTGAGTTCTCTGAGCTTTCTAGCACATTTTCCAACTTGATGGTGACTGTGGTGAACCCAGAATTTGTAGCCAGATGGTGTCTAAGGAGTGGACATGCCCTCTGGCTGTGTAGTGTGTTTAACTTCTGCATATTATAGGTACAGTGCCGCCACATGAAGATGTCAAGAGATGAGCGCACCAGCGTCTATGAATTCAGAGTGCAAATGCTTGGACTGTACTCTCTTAGCTCTTCACTTCTGACAATACCCTACCTTGCCTGTCTCCCATCACACTGATCCGATGATATGCTGTCATGACAGGACTAGGCCCAAACTGGGAGCCTAAACGAAAGGTTTATGCCTAAACGAAAGGTTGCTTGTGAACAGAAGCCTCATTTGCTAAATAACATTTTGAGATAGGCTTGATCTATTGTCTGTACTCTGCTTCCAGAATACTTTATCACTCAAGTTTGTTGGTCTGGTTGAGCTTTAATTCCCTCTGATTTGGCCTAGTCCCCCCACCATACCCACACCCACCCAAAACAAACAAACAAATGAAAAACAATGGCCAATCAAAGGCCACCTGGCACTATAGGAATTATATCTGGCTGCTTTACTGTTTATTGAGGGTTATTAGGATATTTGATGGAGTGGGGAAGATCTCAGAAAAGCAACCTTTAGATTTACAGATGTGCAACTTAAATGCTGCGTGATTGTGGGAAAGTCTTGTTCAGTGTCTCTCAGTTTACGTTTCCCAAATGCAAGTGTAAAATTAGAAAAAAAAATGAAGCGTTTGCTGCCTACCACACTGGTTTGCTTTACAAGAAGATAATCCTTTCATTTGAACCCTGAAATAGCAACTAAAGGGTTGCCAAAGGTAGAAAAAAGAAAAAGGATCTTCTATCTTAAAGCTGTTCTAATTCAGAATTCAACTCTAATCTCAACCTATGGGCAATAATGCAGAAATTTGAGTCAAAAGCTAAAAATATTTTTTGCTAATTTTTTTTTTTGCTTAGTAAATTCATTGTCTTTTTCCATAAAGTGTGTTTCATATTATAAAAATCAACAAAGGTTATCGAAAAACATTTTCATTATTTTATATAGTACTGAAAATGAACATGACACTGTACAATAGTTTATATATTCCATTTCCTTTCTCTTTATAGCCTATTTCATTTTCTCTCAAACTGTTATTATTATCATGGCACCCAAATTTGAGATATGCAGCTCCCTCAGGAGGTCAGGTATACATGTTCTCTGTAAGCAAATAAATCAGACAGTGGGAGGGCTATTTGGGTAATATGAACAATACGCCCCACAGGACACTGAGCAAGTCACTTTTGTGATATTTGTCAGAGCATCGGGGCCAGATTCAAAAATCCTAAGTCTAAAAGGAACGTGTGGTGCTATTACATGTACGGAAAGCCACTGCTAACTCACTAAAGACAAAATGAGAGCCTGCTTCCCCTACCCTTTCCCCCACCACCTCCAATCTGTCTCTTGTCTCTCCCGAAAAGCTTAAAGAAACAGAGGCAAGAACTCTTGGTGGCTGAAAATAATTCCCTGCCTCTGGTGGAACACTTTAGGCTAAGATCTTTGCTTATGAACCTCATAACCCTGTAGATCTCTCATTTCTGCCACGTTAAATTCATTTTTTCTGAAAGCAAGTAGTGGTGACCTTCCTGAAGGTAACAACTCAAGTAAAATTCATACCATTTACAGGAAGTTCCTTTTAATTACATAAACAACCAAGATTAGAAAAACCATGTGTTATGCTCTTTAGCACTGCTTAGCTAATTTTAAGTGATGAATTTTTTAAAGTTATTGATTATAGCATAGGCATTGAGGTATAAGACCATAATTATAATTTAATTATAATATATAACATAATATAATGTGATGTTTGAAGATACCTTTATTAATGGTACGGGTGCTGTAACACCATATCAAATCTTGGAGGTTCTAGTAACTTGCTTGCCTTTTTAATAATAGAAAAGGTGACTGTTTTTTTTTGTTGTTTTTTTTTTTTTTTTTTTTTTTTTTGTACCGGGGATTGAACTCAGGGGCACTTGACCACTGGGCCACATCCCCAGCCCTTTTTTTTTTTGTATTTTATTAGAAGCAGGGTCTCACTGAGTTACTAAGTGCCTCACCATTGCTGAGGCTGGCTTTGAACTCGCGATCCTCCTGCCTCAGCCTCCCAAAGTGCTGGGATTACAGGCGTGCGCCACCGCGCCCGGCTGGTGACTGTTTTTTGATAGTAGAAAAGGTGACTGTTTTAGTCAGTTTTTTCACTGCTGTGACTAAAGGACCCAACCAGCACAATTGTAGAGGAGGAAAAGTTTACTAGAGGGCTCACGGTTTCAGAGATCCTAGTCCATAGAAGGCCAGCTCCATTCCTCTGGGCTCAAGGTGAGGCGGAACATCATGGTAGAAGAGTGTGGCAGAGAGAAACAGCTCACATGATGGTCAGGGAAGCACAGAAGGACACTTTGCTCTCCAGATACAAATATATACCCCATAGCCACGCCCCCAATGAATCCCTTCCTCCAGCCACACCTCACCTGCCTCCAGTTACCACTCAGTTAATCCCTACCAGGGAATTAATTCACTGATTGGGTTAAGACTCTCACAACCCAATCATTTCTCCTCTGAATCTTTTTGCATTGTCTTACACATGAAATTTTGGGGGACACCACATCTAAACTCTTACAGTGACGATATTTTAAATTTTTTTTTTTTCCTTTCTTTCTTTGTTTTCTGTGTGTGTGTGTGTGTGGAGGGGGGGTGGTTCTGGAACCCATGGCATCTCACATTCTAAGAAGTGCTCTACCACTGAATAATATTCCCAGCCCCTAAAAGTTGTATTTTAACCCTCTCCCTCTTCCTTTGATTATCTTTGGTTAGCAAAACATATTAAAATGATGTTTAGAATTTTTTCTGTGAGGTTGATATGCTTCCCAAAGTTAAGAGCTGTTGCTTCCTGACTTGGAGCAACAACACCGCGGGAGAAAAACTCTGAGGCAGAATGAAGATGAAAGAAGGTTTTTTTTATTCTTCGGCTTTAGCAATATCTCAAAACTCTAACACTGGCTCTTTCAGCAACCTCTCTGACTCTTTACTTCTTCTGACTACTGACTCTTTACTTCTTTACTTTACTTTCTTTTACTTTTACTTTCTTAGAGCTTAGAGAGAGAGAGAAAGAAAGAGAGAGAGAGAGAGAGAGAGAGAGCTTCTTCTTTCTTCTTTCTTCTTCGGCAGCCTCGGCCTGACTCCGACCAGCAACTACTTCTTCTCTCTATATCCTAGTCTGACTCCTCACCCAGTTATATATCTTTAGCTTTAACAAGGACCACAGGTGCGTCACATAGTTCACGGGCATACAAAGATTCTTTCAGATGGAAACCAGAACATCTCTTATGGCCGTCAGCTAACCGCAATTAACCATCTCCTATTAGGGCTCCTTCAAAGAGCTGTGCCTTATTCCAAAATTTTCAGTATAGTGAGCAGTGTATGTTATGTAGTAGCAACTCAATATTATACTTATTAATTAAACTGAACAATTATCCCAGTCTAAACCTTTCCAATATGAACCCTGAAACTTCCATTCCTTGGAAAGCAAGCTTAAATAATACCTGATCCTCATTATAGGATACTGGATACAACTGTTCTCATTAAATAAATCTGAGCTAGAATTAGAGGAAATGAGTTTTTTCAAGGCCCCATATGCTAGAAGCTGATCCTAGCATAACCCCAGCTCTCCATTATTGCCTCCAAACCATCAGTCCTCCAGGCTTATATAAAAATATTTGGTTTGAATTTTATATTGATTAAAGAATATAATACTTTCAATCACCCTATTAAATCATCAATTAATAGATTCCTGTCCATTTTCCCTCTTCTTGTCTATTCCTTGATCCCCATCATTCTGGTTTACTTCAGTATCGATCTGAATGACGTCTCCAACCTTTTAATCTTAGAATTTATGGACTCAGTCAAATCAAGTTAACTTAAATTCCATGTTCCACTAATATTCACACATGGTCACCCTTCTGACTACTATCACCCAAAATGACACAGCCTTGGAAGATTTTGACTCCTATACCTCACTTCCTGACTAAAACCTCTCAGTCTTTTGCTTCCTGTCTACAACCTCTCAGCCTTTTGCTTCCTCTAAACTTACTCCCTTTACCATCTCATGCTCACCCATCAAGGCCTGTGTCCTAATATGTCTTCTCAATCTTTTCTGTATTACTAAGTTTTCTTGAAGCCTCCGATGCACTGAGCATGCATATAATTTCCACAATCATATCTCCATTCAAGCCCTTATTCTTTGAGTCCTAGATCCTAACATTCCATTGGGTACTTAACTCTAAAAAATCCTCCATGGGTATGTCAAATTTGATTAAATCCAGTTGAAAATCTACTTCTCAATCGGCAATCTCTGTTTAGATGTTGACACCATTAACTTGTTAAAGTAAGAAACCTGAGGTATGTGTGTGTGTGTGTGTGTGTGTGTGTGTGTGCACATGGAAAGAGACAGACAGGCATACATATAGACAATTCCTCTCACCATTAACACTCAAAGAGTCAAGTTCTGTCTATGTTAACAACAACAACAACAAAAAATCAGAACCCAAACAAAACAAAAACCTTTCATTTCACCAGAAACTCTTCATTTCACTGCAAAATTTTTGCTAACACATCTAATCCAATATTATGCATTCTTCTCCAACTTATAGTCAATGGTGGTCAACTATTTTTTTTAAATATTTATTTATTTACTTTAGTTGTACACAATGCAATGCATTTATGTTTACGTGGTGCTGAGGATCAAACCCGGGCAGCGCAAGTGCAAGGCGAGCGCTCTGCCGCTGAGCCACAACCCCAGCCCAGTCAACTATTTTTATGTTATGGAATACAAAAAAACATTTACCTCACCACACTGGCATAAAGGAACATGCTTCTTTGATGGAAGAGACTTTGAAGCCCAGTTTCTAGCCTTAGGCCCCTCTTTTCAAATGTAAGGGCTGACAGAATCAAAGTCTCAGTCCATCTGTAGTCTGCTCATGTCAACAACAAACCAGAGAAAATATCTGTAACTTCAGTGGTATTCTCAGCTGCTTTGGTAGCTTTGTTACTCTTCTGATCAAGTATTCCTCATCTAACTCACACAAACTCCTAAGTTTGACATTTAGAGTCTTTGAGATGTGGCTTCTATCTGTATATATGACCTTTCTTCCTCCGCAAATATTAATAAACTACCTGACATTCCCTAAATACAGACTAATTTTTGACACCTGTATGTCTCTCCTCCTAATGTTTTCACTACTTGAAGTATCTTTTCTTGGCTACTGATTTCAGCCTTCCAAGACTTGGTTCTGTCATTACATTCCTAGCAAGACTTCTCAGATTTCCTTCAAGCTTTTTTCCCTCAGGTTCCAAAGAATTCTGTGTATAAGTGTAACAAAAAAAAAAAAAAAAAAAAAAAAAAAAGCATTTATTACAACTTGTTTTAATCTACTTATACCTCTTTCTTCCGCCATTGCTCAGGAAGGCTAACTGAGAGAAGGTGTTGCCTTTCATTTAATACTCTCATAATCTCATGTAAATTCTGGCCTGGCTTCAAAATAAACAAACAAATGGGTAGATGGATGGATGGATGGATGAACAGCTGGGGGAAACTATCTTTTATTGCTGCCAAAGTAAACTGAAATATAAATTCCAAACTTTCACTTTTAGGAGTTGCATCAATTTATTTGGACTTTAATTTAGCAAATGTTGATGACTTTCTATACCTTAGACATTGTGATGGACCCTGGAAGGAGTGAGGCATTTTGCTCTCCTTCAAAAGCTTCATAAATTGGAATGGGAGACAAACATTAAAGCAAAACTGTGTCTCAAATGCATATAATACAATCTTTACTTCAATCTTGTCCCTTTAGCTTTTGCTGGAAAATAAATCGGAGATTTACAATTTGCAAACAAATAAATGAACATATACAAATTCCTTCTATTACTAAAATTCTTTAAGACTATTCTAAAGCTGCCTTCTCTGATTCTTCCCATGCTTTTGCTTCTTTCACCTTTATATTTGTTCTTCTGCCTTCACCAGTGGACAGATACCACTCTTTCTGTCACGGATGCTCTCCTAACAGCCAAATCAAGAATGTGACTCAACACTTTGGCAATGTGTGGAGCTGGACTCACACCTCTCAATTAATCTCATGTTGCTGGGCTGGAAGAACAAGCTCTGGGAGGCTGGGAAATTGACTTTTGAGAGTGCTCCAGCTGATTGGTTCTGCTGTCTCTAAGCAGGGCAGGGAAAAAAAAGAAAAAAAAAAGTAGTTCTCAAGGTGTTGCAAAAGTTAAAGTTATATTCTAGTGTGGCTATGGGAAGGCACTGCTGGTTCATAAGATGAAGCTAACAGGAGCCAAAAAGAGACAGCAGGCTGCAAGGAAGCCCACAGGCAGCAGGCAGGAAGAAAGATGCTTCTTCTCCTGTTATCTTTTGGTCTCCCTCTAGCGCCCCCTACTGGCAGAGCCTGACTTAGAGCCAGTTGACAAAAGAGAAAGTCTTCAGAGTTCCAGTCCCAGGACTCATCAATGTGAATACATTATAGCACAGTGGGGAGACAACAATGTAACAACTATCATCCCAAGGTTCAGTCTCCAGATGTTCTCTAAATATTGTTCTTCAAGGCTTTAATGTGCTCCTATGGCTTCAATATTAACCAAGTGGCTGACACAAAGCTCATACTCCATTCTTTCTCCTAAACTCTACCTTCACCTGGTGAATTACTGGGTATATATTTCCACTTACATATTCCCTAGGATGTCCAAAACAGGACATTTTCTCAGAAAATCCTGCCATCAAAAGTTCCTTTCACTGTAAAAGCCATAGAATGTTTTCCAATAAAATAGAAATATACCATCTCCTATATTTCATTCTATTCTTCACATATCATATCCTATTTGACATCAATCTTTGTTAAGTCTTCAATCTTGTTCTTGTTCCCTCAGTGCCTCATCACTTCTCTTTGATTCCCAAAACACTGTTTTGTAACTTAGATCTGCAATTTGTGCTTTCTGTTCATTTCTGTTCATCTTATATAATATTATCTAATTGATCATGCTATAGCCTGCCTCTGAGCATATTACATTCTTTTATGGAAAATTCTTCATGTCTCCTACTATCTTAAAAATTAAGTATAACTCTTTCAACTGGATTTGTGTGATATACTGTGATCCTACATTCTCAGACTTATCCCTCATTGTGTATTTGTTATTTAAAAAAGAACACTTGCAATGAAATTCCTAAATAACCATTTTTGCATAATTTTCTAATGATTTTCATAAGACATGCATAATATTGAATGGTAGATCATAGCATATGTTCTTTTACAAGGTTTTGAATACATACTGCAAAATTTCCATCTGGAAGGAATCTACAAATTTACATTCCCAATGCAGCTATGATAACTCTGGGTATTAGCGTAATTTTCTCTTACCCAATATTAAAGTATCTCATTGTTAATTCAGGTATTGAGATTATCAGAAGTGTTTAGCAATTGAATATGCATATTTCTTCTGTTAAATAAATTTTCATAATTTCTTGAATATTCTGTATTGCTTTTTCATATGTGAAATTTCTTAAGCTAAGGACATTAATGCATTGCTTGCCATGTATTTTTCAATTATTTTCTTCTTCCTAATGAATCATTACTTTCAACTTGTTTTTAAGTTTTGCTTTCCTGACATAATTTTTTTGCATTGAGTATTATCTTTATCTTACTTTAATTAGTAAGTTTATCAACATTTGCCTTTATAGTCCTGTTATTAATGTTATACCTAAGTAACTGTCACAATTCAAGATAATTTCTAGTCATAAATATTTTAGTAATATATTGATTTGGTTATTAGGATTATTATTTTCATTATTATTAATTTCCTAGGCAGAACATGAAGACATTTTATCTCCCTAAATGGTCTTCCTATCTAAACTAGTAGCCTCAGTGATTCTCTTAAAACATGTCAGGACATATTATTCCTCTGTGCTCAAACTCTGAAATATGGCCCTGCTTCATTGCTTCATTCAGAGTAAACGTCAAATTCCTAAAAATGGTCCACATTGTCTTTCTGGCCTTACTGGCTTTTCTCCCTATGCTGCCTCTGCCCCAAAATTCCTAACTGTCTTGCTTTCCCTTGAAAGTATAGGTATGCTTATACATGCCTATAAAACCATAAAGGGTTTTGTCTCTAGGAATGCTCTTCTCTGAGATATCTATGTAAAATAACTCTGTATTATGGTTTAGATGTGGTGTTTCCCAAAAAGCTCACATGTAAGACAAAAATGGTTCAGAGGAGAAATGATTGGGTTGTGAGAGTCTTAACCCAATCAGTGAATTAATCCCCCTGATGGGGGTTAACTTTATGGTAACTAACGTGAGAGGGTGTGGCTGGATGAGGTGGGGCATGAGGGCATGGCTTTAGGGCATATATTTGTATCTCGCCAGTAGAATCTCTCTCTCTCTCTCTCTCTCTCTCTCTCTCTCTCTCTCTCTCTCTCTCTCTCTATATATATATATATATATATATATATATATCCTTCCTGATCACAATCTGAGTTGTTTCTGCCACACTCTGCTGCGATGATGTTTACCCTTACTTCGAGCCTGAGGAGTGGAGCCGGGTGCTTATGGACTGAGACCTCTGAAACACCTCTACAGGTGTTTGGGTTAGGTCTTTAAGTCACAGCAGCAAAAAAAGCTGACTAAAACACTCCACATCTCTCTTAAGAGTTTGTTCATACGTAGCCCTATCAAAGAAGTTTATACATTAGTCAGGGGAAGCTAACTGCTTAAACAATCTCAAAACCCCAGCGTCTTTAGAGAGTTGCTTGACACTAACGTTAAGGACAAATTTGAAAACGCTCTTAGTATGACAAAGGGAAACAAAATGTAACCCAGGAATAATGTTGTAAAATTTTAAAAATCAAAGCAAATGTAATAAAAATAATCATGAAAGACATAAACAGAAGCAAATTTTCCCAACCTTGAACTTAAAAATTATGAGTTCAAAGATTGAATGTCATAATGATTTGAGCAAAAACAATGAAAAGTGGTTAATTTAAAGTACATAAAGGCAACTTTAGAATATTACAAATGGATAAAAACTAATATAAATATTCAGGAATGAAATGTCATCTCTAAGGGCCATAAAATAATACAGCTTCAGATTTCTTCTCCACCAAAACAAATAAACAAATCAGAGAAATTTGTACAGTTTTTTTTTTTTTTTTTTTTGGGAGGGGAAATAACAATGAAAACAATAAAACTAATGACATAATATACACACATTTTCTGTGGAAAACTGTCCTAAGTGCCACTGTTAACACAATTAATTTTCACAACAACCCTAGAAGGCAGGTCTTACACTTACAGATAAGGACTGAAACTGAGATATGAAGAAATTTATGAACCTCCATTTTTTGTTGTAAGGTAAGGCAACTTGGGAAAAGAGAAGAACTCAATTGCTTAATGGGAAAAATACTGAAATATGTAAAATAATCAACTAAAAATTTATGAATATTAAGATCTCTGAAGTTGGCAGTGTTAGGAATTGTTAACAAATAAGAAAACCCATTACACATCTAGAATATAGTATAAACAATTCTTGGCTAAATGGCACAAAATTAAGTAAAAGAGGCTAAACACTTCTGGAAGTAGCAATTTATGTGACAGAAACAACAGCAGCAAGTTCATGATAGGAATGCAATAATTTTTGGCACAATTAACTGCAGCAAGGTAACAAGGCAGTAGAGAGAAGAGAAATAAAATGGGTCAATTGTCCAGAGAGCTGAGGTAAGGTAAAAGTTTTTGATTTATCACTCCAACAATAAAAAATAAATATAGGATTCTACTTAATCACTTGAAACAATATCATTTAAAGTATAATGTTTCTATTTTCTATTATTATCAGTTATAAAATCAAACCTCAATAGTCAATATAACCAAAAAAAAAAAAAAAAAGACAAAACAGAAAGGTGAGATCAACACAGGGAGAATTAAGCAAAATAATAAAAACAGGGATCATAAAACAATTATGAAAATTAATTATCTAAAACAATGGGTTAAAGAGACACATCTAAAAATTAAGTCAGAATTGTTGTTATTAAAATACAAAATTAAATAAGTATCACATGTAGAAAAGCAGAAGTTAATAATATTAACTTTGAAAAACACAGGAGAAAATAGTCATTTTATAAAAATATTACAATTCAAATGATCATTTAATAATTGTGAGTCTATATGTTGAATAACAGGACTTACAAAGAAATAAAATAAAATTTACAGAAAAAAATTAAAATAAGAAATTCAATGTACCACTGGTAGACCAGTACAAATCAAGTAGACTAAAATATGAAAATTATAATTAACTAGGTTGAATTAATTCATTTGCTCAAAAGTTACTTATGGAGAAAAAATTGCAGGGATCATATTTGATTATCAGATGCAAATTAAATAAAAATCATTTAACATAAATGTAAATAATACCCACTACTCTCTGCTCCCAACCTGGTAGAGAAGAAAAAGTATTCTAAATAATGATTTATTTTATCTATACATTAAATTGCTTTTTTTCCTCAAAAAGGCTAAAAACCACTAAATTCCTTAAGTTGTGACTGTGCTCACAAAGAAGTAAAAACATTAAATGAGTGTACCATATATTGAAACTTCAAAAATTATATTCAGAGTATAATTCATCATTTGAAAGGGTTTTTATAATCTTTAAATGAGAAAGAATGATCCAAAGTAGAAAATTCAACAGGCTAAAAAGAGAAAATGAATAAAAAAGATAAATAAATAAATAAAATTATAAAACCAATTGAAAGAAATAATCAAAAAGCTGTAATTAATGAATTAGAGAAAATAATTAACCTATATAACAAAAGCAGAGTTTGGAATGTATAGGAAAGAACCAAAGTGCAAAAATTTATCAAGGCTAATCAAGTGAAAGTAAAAAAAAAAAAAAAAAGACAAATATCAAACAAAAAAGGAATGAGAAAGGCTAATGCACAAGAAAAGAAGCATCAGCACAAAAGAAGAAGAGATAAATTATAATTTACAACACTTTGTGATAATAAATCTGAAAACCTTATTCAAATGATCTTTTCTAGAAAAATATAACTTTCCAGTATTGACTCAAGACAACTGGAAAACATTAATCACAAAATAAAAGCAAGAAGAAGAAGAAAAAGAAGAAGAAGAAGAAGAAATTGCATTTATTGATATAAAGTTTTCCTTTAGAAAAAGACCAAGCTCACCTTCGCAGTCCATCCATGGACTGTGTGTGAACTATGCGCATTTGAGCGGTATGAGGGAACTGGCCAGACATTGCTGCCTGATTGGGCTGTGCAAAGTATGTTTGCCTTTTTTCTCTCTCTGTGATCCCACACAGCACCTGAGATGGGTGTGGCTTTTTTTCCCCCAAGACATTAATCAACCTGCTGACCACAGGACATCACCAAGCAAGACTCCACTCTTCAAAACCCAATCCCTTGCCTTATTTGGGTGAAATATTCTATGAATGTCTTTCCCCTAAATAAATAGAGGGGTTTGGGGTGTGATTGCTCTCTTGCCTCTTGCCTCCCTTGCTCCCCCCTTTGCCCTCCAGCCTGGGAGCTGAGGTCTCAGAGCCACCCCTGAATCCTGAAAAAGGTATTTCTGTGTTTGTGTGGTTTTTTTAGTTGCCAGCCCAACCAGCTGGTGACACTCACCTATTTGTTGGGAGAGGATTCACCATTGTTGATACAGTTCTTATAACAGATTTTACCTGGAACTACCTACCTTTCCAGGGATGATGGTATGGCAAATACAATGTCTTCTTCTAAGGCAAAGGTTGAACAAGTTTGCTAGAGGCCCTCTTGTAGTATTAGGGATTCCTACATTCAGAGTTTGTTAACTGGGATGATAGAAATCTACACGAGTATTATGCACACAGACCACTTTCACAGCACACCCCCTGAGACTTGACACCAAGGAGATCTTTTGAGAACTTAAGCTCACACTACCTGGTATGTAGTGAGTAAGAGTTCTCTGTCTCTCAGCCTGAGTTCCCTGTCTTCTACTAGCATCTTTGAGACTGTGATAAGCTTACTCATTTGCTTGCAAGTAGGGTAAAATCTCATCCCCTTCACATATCTTCATAGCATCATGGGAGAATTTCTCAAACCTTTAAGGAACTGAAATACCCATTGCTATTTAACATAGGAAAGGGTGGGGGGAGAGGGGTTCCAGTTTTATTTTAAAAACTGAAGCAAGTCTATGAAACCAATATCTTTAACAAAGTACAAAATAGAAGAAATGCAGATGAACAGATATTCTAAATCAAAGTATTACAAATTAAATCCAGTAATGTCTTAAAATTTTTAATAAACCCTGACCAATTAAGGTGTATTTAAGAATGCAATTTGGTGTTTGGAAAATCTATGTATACTTATTCTGATTGATCAGTGGGGAAAGGTATTGCAAAACTGGAAAATGAATGTTATAACCTGAAAAAAAAAAATCATAAATATCTGAACTGTGTTCATGGAATACTATCAAAAGTACATAAAAAATGCTAATGTATAGAAAAACTGAAACGGACTACATACAGTCAACTATTGTAATAGAAACCCCTAGGTAGTTTTTAAAAAGCTGAAAGTGGTGATGGATTGCCAGTGCTAAAAAAAAAAAAAATCAAATTTTATATAAATAGTGCCTTAATATTTTATCAGAAGTAATTCTGGGGCATAGCAGCAATGAGGGACATGATGCTTCAGAGAGATGCAAAACTAGAAACTTCCTCCTCATTTAATGGATCACGCTCTAAGTAAACATTGAAAATATATTAAATTCATATTTGGAAATCACCCATTTCTGTGCTCCCATCTTCTTCTCTCTCCTGATGCTACTCTCTCCTGATTTCTAAGTACTTAAGATCACTGCAGCACTAGGTCTCTACAAAAGTATGAATTGCCCTCTGATACAAAGTCAGCACAGGAGTCTTCAATGAAAACATTCATTCCCCCAAGAGTCATAGATTTTAACAAGGTATTTTGAAAAAGCAATGTCATGAGGCTAATTCATATTATTGTGTGTGACTAATTGTTGCTTAGTCACATCAAAAACATTTTAAAGAGAATTATAAATAATGTAAACCATGTACCTAATTTTTTTGATGTTTATTCTTTTATTCTCCAGCTTTATTGAACTATAATTGACAAATAAAATTAGTATATGTTCAAAGTATATGACATGATGCTTTGATATGTGTATAGCTGTGAAATGATGATGACCATCAAGCTATATATATCATATAATATATATCACCTCATAATGTGTATTTAGTGAGAAGACTTAAGATCTACTCTCTAAGCAAATTCAAATGTACAATATAATCTTATTGATTATAGTTATTATGCTGTACATTCGTTAATTGGGAGCATATTCTTTTATTTTTTCTCATTTTTTAAAATTTATTTTTTTAATTTATACTAATTACAATTCATAGTGCCCGTATATAGCATCTTTTTACATACAACTGTTTGTATACAAAGTATATTTGTACAATTCAGGTCTTCAATCATGCATTCAGGAAACTGATATCCGTCCCATTCAACTGCCTTTTTTTTTCCTTTTCTCCCCTCCCTCCCCCCTTGCTCCCTCCCTTCCCCTCCCTTTCCTTTGACCATTCTAGTGTTCCTCTAATCCTCCTATGTACCCCCATCCAACAATACTGTGCATGTGCCTAATTTTTAAAAAATTTCCTGTGACATTAAAATGGTTTGGACGGTAGAAAGGTTATCACGAAGGAAAATTATTCTTGCCTGGGAAATTTACTGGTGAGTTCTTCATTTTCCAGGGCACCATTGTTTGTTATTTGAGTGTTGTCACTATTTTTAAGTCTGTTTTCACAACTTCCATTTTCCTGCTGATGAATTTTTTAAAGTGAGGCTAGGGTTTTTGGCCATCCAATGCTGAATGCCTCAAACACAGAAGTACTCACAGAACAGTTGTGTGACAATGAAGAACTGATGAGTGGCCAAGAGGAGAATATGTTAAAGATGTAACAATCTTTAAAATGATCTCAGATTAAATTTCTTTCTGATTTTTACTATTTCAGTACCTGGCTGCCCAGTGAGGCAGTGACCCACTGCCTCTGCAAGCTAAGAATTTTCTGTGTGAAAGGGTCAAGAAAGGATTTAATAGCTAAGTGTGCGGTTGCTGTGGCCAGGGGAAGAGATGTGTCCTGAAAGAGGAAAACAAGAAGTAAAACAAAAACCAATAAATTTTAGAAAATATTGGAAGACTGTCTCTTCTGGAACTTAATCTGGAAATTGTTCTTCTAGGAAAGTGCATTGTACCCCTTTCCTAGATAACCTAAATCATAGAGAGGAGAGCAAGACTAGAAAGAGAACACCCAGAGAGAGGGTTGACATTGAGAAGGCAGTGGGCCTTCTGAGACATCTCTTAACAGATTGAAATACTGCAAGTTCTAGTTCTGTATGGATCTTTTCAAAAGCAAAGAACAGTAACTAGAGATGCACTACTAGGACAAATACGGTATACGGAAATTTTAACCTTAAGCAATTGCATTTACAAATGATAAGCACTTAGTAAAAATGCCATGACATAAACTAACAAACAAAAAAACTACCATGGAAATATGATAAGGAATTGTCTACTGAGGAGAGATTAAATTTAACTCCAGACCCACGTTTTATGTTATATCAAGTTTGTGTATGTTTTTTAAAAAATTTTTATTAGCTGCTAACATTTCTAATACTGTAGTGTGCTTTTTTACATCCTTTAATAATTCTGTAGTGGCTTTTATAATCTTTTATTAAAAATATCTAAAGATCATCCATAATTGTGATCAATTATTTTGCCCAAAGGGGATACCCCAGATTAGTATTGTAATGATGCCCTTGTCAGACTTTTTTCTTTCCAGGAATGCTTTACCTTACATACACAGTTCCAAAGATAACTAATCCTATTTATAAACAGTGATAAGATCAGGTTTGCTATGAGGAATTGTACTGTATTTCCACTATTTAACACTCAATAACTAATCATAGTCATATATCAATAGCACCATTAATGATAAAGCATATTAATCACTAAGCCTTGCATGTTTGGGTCACATAAAGTGAATTCTGTACTTTGGGTCACATAATATGAATGCATAAGAAAGATCTAACCTAGAAACAGACAAGAGACAACTTCATATAAAGTAAAGGTTATTTGTTAAAAAAGCATTAAGATCCTTCGCAAAGTCTTTCAATATTAGAAAGCAATAGACAATTTAACTATTTCAACAGAGAGGAAAGACTGGATGGCAAATTTTTCTCATGTTATTATCAAGGAGAGAGAGACTAAGAGAGAAAGAGAGACTCCGCATCTATACACAGCATGAGTGTTTGGCAAAGTATCCAGAGTATTAGGTTGGTGCAGTATGGAAAATACCTTCAAAACACCAGTTTCCAGCTACTGTAATATGTGTGGACGGCAAAAATCATCAAAACAAGCATTCATTAATTAATTAATTAATTCATTCATTCATTCATTTAACAAGTGGATTTACTGAATGTCTCCCCTATGATATTTATAATTCTGAGCTTTCAGGATGTAGAGAAGAATGTGACAGAAAATTCCCTGCCCCCTTAGAGAATACATTATTATAGCAGACCACCAGGCAACAAACAAATACAAATGAGTGACAAAAACCAGCTCAGAAAAAAAGTGAGATAGATTCACATGAGGCTTCCAGGAGTCTTGGGTGGGCACTTGGGAATAGCAAGGAAAGGACTGGCTTTTGATGAAAAGAAATGCAAATGTCAATAGTCTGGGAACTGGTTATACAGGATGCCCTCCACCTCCCATAGCTCTCCTGCTGACCATATTTTGCCATTTCACTTGTTGTCATTGCTCCACTAACATGCTGAAATGCCAGTCGATAAATTATTACTGAGGTCCCACTATGTTCTCAACACCAGTACAATTGGCAAATGTGGTTGAATTCAAATAACTAATTTTACTGCTGTGAAAATAGGAGGTGAGTAGTAAGCTAAAGTCAGTATATAGCTCAAATCTTCTTGCTCTGGAAGGTGCTTTTCAGTTTTAGCTTCCCTAATCCCTTCATCCCTCACATGTGAGTTCCAGGAATCCCTCCAAGAGGAGGCATCATTTATTGCCACTAGATGGCACCAATTATTTTCATATTTTTAGGCCAAAAAAAAAAAAAGAAAAGAAAATCTTTCTGGGTAATGACCACATTTAAAAGGGAAAATGCTACTATTAATAAAACTATTATAGTTTTGTTAATGATTTTTATCATAGAATGGACCATAGCAATAGCAGTAAATATGGTATGTTCACTCATTATGCTAGTTTATTCAACGTATATTTATTCCAAAATTTTTTTAATGTATTGGCTTTGGGTATGTGAAAGGAAATCATAATTGAATATCAGGATCAAATATAGCTGACAAAATATATTATGACTATACTTCTATATTAAAAAGTTTTAATAAAGAAGAATTATATTTTAGAAAAATTTCCTATTGTTTCTCTCAAAAATAAATAATCTTTCTAAACACATTGAAAAACCATGGTATTAATTAATTAGAATTAATTGTAACAAACACTATAGCAAAATGGGATAGGGGTTATTTAACTAAATATATATAATTTAGTTACAGGCTATACAAACATTTAGTATGTATAGCTTTATAAAATCTGATGGATAAAAATTTGGATGTTAAATATACAATTTTATCCTATTTCCCTGTTTTAAAAAAGTAAATATATAGTGCCAATAAAATATTATGGAAATTTTTTCTAAAGGGAAAGAGTTTGAAATATTCTTATTTATCAAAAAAAAATGGTTGGTAAATATTCAAATTATGTTTATTCAGAAACAAAACAGAACCATTCTCACATTGCCATTAAAAACATAAAAATGGTTCCAGAATAAATACAACCTATGTTTTTACATTAGTGCAAATAAAATGAGTGCAATAGTAAAATGAGAGTATTATACATTGAATGTACTGAAAAGTACAGTATACTGCATGGATATGTTAATTACTTAGGAGAAAAATGAAATGTTATGTTTATTATGCTAACAAATGTATTTTTAAAATCTAAACATCCTTGGTACTTCAGCATGAAAAATGTGTCCCAAATTCACTGCTAATTTGACTATCACTATATTTCTTTCACTTAAGACAGTCAAAAATAATACTTACTTTAATATCTTCCAGAGTCTTTTGCCTTGTTTCAAAGAGCACTGTAAATTTCTTGTCTTCATCAAAGATTCTCCCTTCACAGGCTTTTTTCTTCTCCATGAAATGATCAAATATAGTTTGTGCATTCTCCCTTTTATATCTCATAACTAAAAAGTTCTCCCTGTGAAGAAAGAATTTCATGTGCCAGGAATCAATTCATGTTGCAATATTTAATGTTCACATGTAAATGTTTATGATACATTTTAAAAGACCCAATCTTACAGTTGAAAGACCTCGGGAAAATTTTGTAGTTCCTTCCAAAACCCTATGTGAGTTGTGTGTGTGTGTGTGTGTGTGTGTGTGTGTGCGTGTGTGTGTGTGTGTGTGTGTGTGTGTGTGTGATTTCTCACTTGCAACTAAATACATCCTGCCTCAGAGGCAAAAGAACACTGATGGTGAACTCAATAGTTACCTAAGAACACTACTCATACAAAAAGCATCAGAAAGTGGTTAGAACAATACTGACAACAACGAACAAGCTTAAGAAATAATTGCCAGAGTTAAGCAGCAACCCAGAATACAGAATATGCATAGCTGCAAAAGCTTAGCAGACTTATGCCACCCACATTAGCTGATGCTTCAACAGATAGAGAAAATTAAATCACTAGCACAGTTAGCTATAAAGTCAGCAAGGCTAACATTCTTGGAAAGGTTCAAATGTTAAAGTGCTTTTAATAATATATCATTTACTACAACAAAACCTCTGTGAAATAATAATCATTGTAACCATGTGCAATTGAGGAACCTAAACTTGCACAATTAGCTCCTATATCCTTCAAGTAGGTAGTAAAAGTAAATGACAGAACCAGAATTCAAATCCAGTCTTTCTCTGCTTGATTCAGCAGCGGTGCACTGAGTACTCTGTCTTCCCGTGGCTGTTTACAGAATTTGGAAACATGACGCCTGCTCATGTTTGGTATATAAGAGCCTCTTCTACATGGAATAAAGTTCTCTTTCATCTGCCTTTCTCTGTTTCTTCCATTTCTTCATTCATATCAACAACTCCACAAATTCCTAAGGGATGACTTATTTAGGTATCCAATAATATGGACATTGTGGAGCACAGGGAACAAAATAAATGCATACTGGAGGAAGCAATATGACCCAAAATATGAAATGTTCCTAGATGCCTCCAATAAACACTGCTCTATCCTGACATTGTGTAGTTTGTTCTCTACACTAAATGTTTTGAGATTGGATTGTATTCAATATAGTATTTTATTAATTATATAACACATTATAGGTGTATACATTTATCTACATAAATTGTGTTTCTCATAATAATAAAAAGAGAAAAAATTCTGGTCTTATGAGTCTAGTTTTGAATCTTTCTACTTCCTGGCTCAGAAGTAATTATAAAATTCAAATAAGAGCCAAGGATAGCTTTATTTATTATTGTTAACATTCCATTTTAATTATCTTGCATATGCAAGATTTGTCTCTGAAAAGATCTTAGCCACTTGAAGTGCACGTTTCATTTGCCATTTCTTTGTCCTTCTTGGGGTCTGTGACAGGGCCTAATATGGGTTCTCTAGATAATTATTAATTTGATATGATCACCTATTGAAAATACCAATAGATTACTCCTAATTCAGCCTGTCTGCAGTCAACTTTCCTGGAAATCCCAGTTTAGGAGACTAGTATGCACAGCCGAATAAAGCATATATTTTGGAACAGGGTGGAGCTAAGCTGGAGCTGGTTCTACCAACTAATTCGTTGTATGATAGTAAGACAGTCATTTAAATTTCCTAAGTCTTTGTTTCCTTAGCATTTATTAGGAAATAATGTATAAGTTAAGGATTTGCTGTGAGCATTAGATGAAATGAGGCACAGATTGCCCAACAAAGTGCCAGGCACATAACAAGTCATTCAATGTAGATTTAAATATTCCTGGATGTTATTCATCTGGGACATTAATCATTAACTGCATTAACTGTTTTCAAGGCAATACCCCCAATATTGGCTTAATCTTTTTTCTCCTTTGCCTATGGGAAGGCAGAATCTTGTCAAGACTAGAGAGGGACTTGATTTACTGGTACCTGACTACCACTCTTATATAAAAGGCGTTATAGTCATAATATAGAAGAATCATTTATGATTGAAATAGCAATAGACTGAAGAAAATTTTTCATCAGCTCCTGATTTAGGTTTCTATAAGTTTAGTGTAAATTATATAATTTTAGGTTTACACCTTTGAATCCCACTATATTATTACGGGTGTCAAACAATGCAGATAAATAACTTTCAAAGTAAAATTTATGTTTCCTTTCTTTTTTACAAGATACGCTGAATATAATTTGGTTTATCTCAGATAAAGACTGTATAATCTTTTGGAAAAAAGGTTTATTAACCTTATGGTTATTGCTATACAAATCCTTGTTGGATGCATTGATTTGACTCCATGAAAGTACATTGGATCAGGCTGTGCATTACATTTGTTCAGAGTCTTTATCCCTCAAATAATATGATTGGGCTAATGTTTATATTAACCTTCTATATTTAAATCAAACTATCATTCCTAAATGTGACTGGCACATATACTTCCAATAGTTTTCCAAGCCCAGTTCTTAATGCTTTATAACAACAGGAAATAAGAACCAAAAAGAATAGAAGAGTACATGAGTTCCAGGTGAGAGTCCATGGACATCCTGTGAGCCTAGGAGTGTGGTCCTTCTCCAAATTAGCCATACTACCCCTGGCCAGGTGACTGAATAAGAAGCTTCTGAGAATTGTGTGACTGAAAGCTGGGCGCGGTGGCGCACGCCTGTAATCCCAGCACTTGGGAGGCTGAGGCAGGAGGATTGCGAGTTCAAAGCCAGCCTCAGCAATGGCGAGGTACTTAACAACTCAGTGAGACCCTGTCTCTAATAAAATACAAAAAAGGGCTGGGGATGTGGCCCAGTGGTCGAGTGCCCCTGAGTTCAATCCCCAGTACCAAAAAAAAAAAAAAAAAAAAAAGAAGAGAGAAAGAGAGAGAGAGAGAGAATTGTGTGACTGAATTGTGAGGCTTCACAGAGTATCTATTCCTAAATTTTTACCTCAGAATGTTAATAAAAAGTGGTTACATAAAAAACATAAATTATTAAAAATGGCACATAAATACTGAGAAATAAAAGAATAAAATTATATAAGAGTTTATTATATTTAATACTGAGAATAAAAGACTATCATAAAGATAAAAGTTCATATACTTAGAAAAGAAGAAACATCCTCAATTATTCATATAATAATAAATCCAGGGGAGCCATGAAGGATGAATATCACATGTGTATTCAACATAAAATTATGATGGAAAATGTAGACCATTTTAAGAATAAAATTTAAATATGAATTTTATTTCTCCTATCAATAATATGTAAATACAGTTAATATTTGGATCAAATTTACTTACTTTAACTTTTCCATTTTCTTTTCAAAATCTAAATTTTCATTTTCCTGTTCTTTTAATTCTGTTTGCAAATCACATATTTTTACAATAAACTCTTGTGTTTTGAATTTAGTTGACTCTAACTCTTGAAAAACTGCTGAATGTTTCTCCTGAAAAAAAAATGGAGGGATGTTTTATTTAAATATGTAAATTTTCAAATCTTTACAATTTAGGAGGAGACACAATTACATTGGCTGTGTGAAAAATTAAAAACAAATAGTAACTTCTTATCAATTTAGGTAACAACTCTCATGAGTGTCATGACACGCTACTGAATCAGGTTCACTCTGTGTGAACTGGGCTGGCGACTAAAAAATCAATGAACACAGAAAATACCTTTTTTGGGGTGCAGTGATGGCTCCTCAGACTCTGCTCCCAAAAGGGAGGCAAGAGAAAAGCAAGAGAGGCAGGCAAGAGAGCGAGCACACCCTGAACCCTGGTTTTTATTGGGGAAAGCTGTTCAATAGAACATTTCATCCAAATAAGGCAAAGGGATAATATTCCAAGAGAACAAGGGGTTGGGGTTCGGAGGGTGGAGTCTTGCTTGGTGATGTCTTGGTCGGCAGTTTGACTGACATCTTGGAGAGTCACACCCATCTCAGGTGCTGTGTGGGATCATAGGCAGAGCAAGAGAAAAGGACAGGTACGTCGCACGGTCCAGTCAGAGCAGCAAAGTCAGTCCAGTCCCCTCATAAGCTCAAATGTGCATAGCTCACACACACAGCCCGTGGATGGCTTGTGACACATGAGCGCTTGTTTTGCAAATATAAAGTCTGTCTAATAAAAATTATTGTTACAAATCAGTTGATGATGATGATGATGGAGGAAATAATTCTAAGAATTCCAATGCTAATTAATCTTTAGGTAGCTCATATATATGGATATTTATGTTCTCCACTACATTATGCCACTACATTGTGGCAAGATAAGACTAACCTCCATTTATGCATTAGCGGTTCTCACCATTATAACACCACACCTCCTCTGTAGACCTCCCGTATTCCCTCAGTTCAGCCCCTGACCCACCCCATCCTCTCACATAGTATTGCACTGCTTTTATGGCTGTGCTCACAGTATGTTTAGGTGCCTCTTTCCTGGCCTTCTCCTTCCCTTGGCTAAAAACAATACTGACTCTGCCAGTTCAAATTCCATCTCCAATGGGAATGGAGATTTACTTTTATCTAACCGATATTTTAAAGTATTTTTGATGCTCAGCTAAAAAAAAAAAAAAAAAAAAAAAAAAAAAGGAAACACATAGATGGACATGAACCAAATAGGAAGGCTAACTTCAAGAAACTCATAAGAACCATTTCATGCTTACAGTGCCCTGGAGGTGTGGAAGCGAAATGCTGCTTGGGGGTTATGCAGATACCACTATAATGTAGGTCACAATGTCCTTTATGAAATGAAAATAAAAATAAAAATCTCTAAAAATTATTTTTGGGCCTTGATGTAAGCTGCCTGGTACCGTAAACCGGGATAAAAACTCTCGGGGGCAGAGTTAAGCTTTTACTACTTTTACTTCTACTTTCTTAGAGCTTAGAGAGAGGGAAAGAAAGATTTTTAAAGAGAAAGATTAAAGCGAGCTTTTCTTCTTGTCTTCTTAGCTTAGAGTTAGAGAGAGGGAAAGAAAGATTTTTAGAGAGAAAGATTAAAGCGAGCTTTTCTTCTTGTCTTCTTAGCTTAGAGTCTTAGCTTAGAGTAGCTTAGAGTAAAGAAAGATAGAGCTTAGCTTTTCTTCTTAGCTTAGAGTAGAGTAAAGAAAGATAGAGCTTAGCTTAGAGAAAGACTAGAGCTTCTTTCTTCTCTCTTCTTTCTTCCTTCTTCTGTCTTCTGTCTTCTGTCTTCCTCAGGAGCCTCGGCCTAACTCTGACCAGTCATTACTTCTTCTATCTGGTTTCTCTTCTGTCTTCTATCTGGTTTCTCTTCTGTAACCGCTCTGCCTACGTTCTGGCCGCTCTGATTCTTCTGACCGACCGAGTGACTGCCCGGCTGACTGAATTCTCCGTTCTCCTAACTCGGACCGCTTTCACCCGGTTATATACCTTCAGGTTTGCGGGTGCCTACAGGTGCGTCACATACATATCAGGTGGAACTTATGGCTTCCAGCTAGCTACAACAGCCCTTCCTAATTAGGGCTCCTTCACCTTGAACTGTACTTCTGATTGAGATATGTCTTATGCAAATAGTGGCTCCAATATGGTGTCACTCCACATTATCTTCACCAATGAAAACACAGTGGAACTGTTTTCCCTGGGAAAATAGAGTATCATTTTGCCACATACAGTGAATTATTTTATTTAATCCAACAAACCAAATAGAGGCCTTGCATATAGGCCAGCACTCAGATGAATTTTTTAAAAGTAGCTTCAGAGGCTAGAGATATAGCTCAGTTGGTAGAGTGCTTGCCTTGCATGCACAAGGCCTTGGGTTCAATCCCCAGAACCACAAAAAAAAAGGAAGAAAAAGTGACTTCAGTTGACTTAAGTAAAGATATTTCTAAAGGACAAAATCACACTAGTAGTTGGTTTACAATTTAAGAATTGTGTATATTTTTACTTTTTTTTAAAATCAACCTACATAGCTAAATTATATTATACATTAATATTAAAATAACTATGTTACATCAATGATTCAAAGTACTGCATCTGAAAAGAAATTAGATACTAATTCTTAAGCATGTTTATGTTAAATGTGAAATGTTGTCGTTTCAAAATGTCAGATTGATGGATCTGGAACTAAAACAATAGATCTATGGCAATAGAAGCTTCCATTCATTAAATAATAAAAGTGCAAGAATGTTATCTTTTACTTAGTTCAATTTCAACTCTTTTTTCTCCATTTCTTCTTTCCTTTTCCTTCTCTTTTTCCCCTCCCTCCCTTCCTTCCTTCCTTCTTTCCTTCCTTCCTGTTTTAGGTCATTCAGGCTGCTAAAACAACATACATTAGACCAGGTAATAAATACATAAACAACATAAATTTCTTTCGTACAGTCCTCGAGTCTGGAAAGTCCAAGAACAAGGCACCAACAGACTTGGTGTCTGGTGAGAGCCACTCTGTTTCAAAGATGGTACCTTCTTGCTGGGTCTTCATGTGGTGGAAGTGGTGGAAAAGCTCACTTGTTCCTATTTTATAAAGGCATTAATGTCATTCACGAAAGTGGAGCCTTCATGAATTAATCACCTCCCAAAGACCTCACCTCCTAATATTATTGCATCAGGAATTGTTTCAATATATGGGTTTTGGAAGGACACAAACATCCTTTTTTCCCTTTCCTTTCTCCATCCTCCCTTTGCTCTTTCCTCTTTCTTTCCTTTTTCTCTTTTTCATTTCTTCCTTAAAGTTCCAAGCAATAGAATCCTGCATGGCAATTACGGAAAGCAGTAGACTTCTGCATTAATCCAATACGAGTTTCGCTTTGAATTTTATCCTGACTAGGGGCTGTGGCACTGACAGGCTGGACCAGTGGAAAAGATAAAAAGATGGGCTGGGGTTGTGGCTCAGTGGCAGAGCGCTCGCCTAGTACGTGCGCGGCCTGGGTTCGATCCTCAGCACCACGTACAAATAAACGCATTGTGTACAACTAAAGCAAATGAATAAATATTTTTTTAAAAAAAGAAAAGATAAAAAGAATACATGTATGTGTGTGCTCATATGTACAGAGTCCACTTAGTGCAAAAAATGAGAAATACAAGGCCTCCACTCTACATTGAACTTGATTGACTAGTTTTCATTGACACAAAAAAATTGTAAATTCAAACTTTTTGAAATTTAATTTCTTACCTCAGTTTCTAATATTGCCTCTCGGGTTTTCTTCCCCTTTTTTCGCAATTTTTTCTTTGTTTTTTCCACCTTCTTTCTAACAAAGTCTCTCCTTACAATTATGTCATTCAGTAACTAGAAGACATTACAATATTAAGTTGTACAGCATTTACAATTCAATTTTCATACTTTAGACCAAATAGTACCTAACTGACTATTTTAATAATAATAATATTTGTTTCAGTAAATACAGCAAAAGAATCACTACACACGAATTACAAAAATATAATACAATATTGCCAAATCTCAATATTCTATTTGTATTAGCTGAGAGAACCAAAACCTAATACACTTTAGATAAGTAACAAAAACAAATAAAATTTCATGGAAATGATAAGATCTCACTATGATATTTAAGATTCTTAACCAGAATTAAAGGTCTAAAGCACAAATTTTCAGCAATCATTACCAAAAAGTGTACAAAAACCTATTCTTTCCTGAAGTTTGTGTGAAAAGACTGGTTCTTAAAATTTATTATCTCTTAAAATACAATGAAATTAAAAATGACCAGCCGGGCGTGGTGGCGCACGCCTGTAATCCCAGTACTTGGGAGGCTGAGGCAGGAGGATCGCGAGTTCAAAGCCGGCCTCAGCAATGGTGAGGCACTTAGCAACTCAGTGAGACCCTGTCTCTAATAAAAATACAAAAAAGGGCTGGGGATGTGGCCCAGTGGTCTAGTGCCGCTGAGTTCAATCCCCGGTACCAAAAAAAAAAAAAAAAAAAAAAAAAATGACCACTGAAGTACAAGAAGATGTAAAAGCCCTGGCTATTATAAACCAAGAGGAAACAAATTCATTAATCTTTTCTGGAATTCATTATCATACTCAGACAACTACACTGATACTTTTGATGTAATTAATAAATTTCTATCATTAATGTTTAAGGGGAACCATTACTGAAATAACGTATTTCACTAGGTATTATTAGTGGCTAAATAATCGTTCCATGAGCACGGGGTTAGCCTGGACAAGCCGTGAGTAGTACTCTGAACTTGTTATTTCTATGTGTTATGACCTTGTAAAAGTGACTCAACCTGGTTAGGCCCAAGCTTTCTCTAGTTTATGATACGTGCAGACTCCCCTCTTTGTCTATTTCACGGGCAGGACGCTTTGAAGAGTAAAATAAACATTTATAACACCAATGCTTTGAAAATCACAATTTTTTAAAATTAAAAACAATTTGAAAATTATTAATGACTGAGAACATAAAGTTACATCATCATTTGCGAAGAAAAAAAAAATCTTGTGCCAAAATGGCCCAAATAAATAAATGAATATCCTCCCTGCAGGGAAGGACAAGAATATATAACTCTTACCACACCCTCTACATCTCCATAAGACTAATGATACAATGTATACATATTTTTCTAGTAAATTTTTCTTTGGGAAGGGCTGGTAATATTAGTTATTGCCATAAACTTGTAGTTTTGAAAATATTTTATCAACGTTTGCTTTATTTTTCACCCTAGCTGTCTTCACTTGTACATGCATCAAAAATTTACCATGAGAATGTCAAGACACCTTATATTTTATATTCAAGTAAATATAACTTTAGCGTCCCATCAAGAAGCTGTGAAGATTCTGAATTAAGTTTTCCACAGTGGGCAGTCTCACCAGATAAGGCACACTGCTCACCCATTTGAAAACTGCTCTTCCTATATACACACTAAGATAGAGTATGGGGTTCTAAGTAATAGGTCTTGGTAGATAGTTCCACTGTACATCTGTGGTGCAGTCCTGAAAGAGTTACTTAGTGTGTCCAAGATGTTCCTAGGTGAACTCATAATCTCCCAAATAATAATGTGAACTCACATGCCAAATTTAGGGACTTAAATAGTCCTGCAAATTAGTTTCCAGATTAATGATAAATACTTGCCTGATACTGTTCTTCATGGGCAAATTTAAGTTGTACAGAATCATTTTCTAGTTGGTACAGAGGTTCCTGTATTTCTTGCAGTGATAGAGCATATACTGCTCTCTCTCTCAAAAGCTCTTTCCTCTCAATTAACTGATTTTCTTGAATGGAATACATTCTTTTCTGCCAGCAAGATTTTAAATAATTCATTGTTATTAATTTTCCATGTATGCACAGTAATTAATAAATTAGCCATTTATTAAGCCCCTTTCCACAGCCAGGTAGTCATCTTTTGGTTATTTAAAAATCAAATAATAGACTACACCATAAAAAGCAATAGGCACAAATATAGTACATTTAAAGAGAGCACAGCTATTGTTAGAAAAGATGAGAGAAAAAATTTAACAGACAATAAAATCAAACACTTAAATGAGGGTTAGGGGACAATGTGTTAGAGAACACACTGACAACACATATAAGGACTCAGGCAATTCATGCCCTCTAAGGCCACAGAACATCAATCAATAAATAAGAAGTTAATAAGAAATATTGGGCAAAAATGCTGAAAACACTAAAAAAAGATTATTGAACAAATATGTATAAAATCACAGAAAAAATCAGAAAATTTGTCTTTGCTTCAAAGAGGACCAAAGGCAAAAATAATTCACATAACACTATTTTAAAGTGCTTTGTCTCTTGGTTTGATTTTTCTTATAATGATAATAATGATTTCACGTGTGCAGAAGCATTCTAGCACCAAAAAACCTGACCTGAGCTCCAAAGGATATTCAGGTGTTAGATAAAGATGGAAAAAATTAAAGTTTATTTTACTAGTTATCATGCTTTTCGTTCAAAATCTTTACATGTAAATATCATAGCGTACTTTTTCTTTTGGGGTTAAATAAAGTAATTCAAGTGAGAGACACTGAAAGTAAAGAAAACATAACATCATCATAAAGCAAACTAAAGAGTTAGACACTTGGGAATAAGATCCCACTGCCCTTTTACTAGACTGGCAAAAATTCCCATTAAGCCACAAAATGAGATATGTGTATGGGAGGTCAGTTTCTTTATGCATGATCAGACACTGCTAGTTGTACACAGAGGGCAACTGTCATCAGCTAAGGAGAGAAAACTGCTGGCTTGCAAACCAAGCAGTGACAAGATGCCTCATTACAGGCAAATTTAAAATGCTAAGTAAAATGCAAATTAAAGGAAGAATGAAATATCAAAACCAAATGAGTATTACCTGAATCATCATCCCAGTAGCCACTTCACTTCGGGTATGTCTTTTCAAGAAATCTTCTCGATTCTATATGTTACAAATTTTTTTTAAATGGGGGTTTTACTCACAGACTATTAAAACACACTTTTAAGGATAATTGCAAACACATGATACATTTTACTTAAGTTGTAATAAAGACTCAAATGTTCACTATAATTTGTGTATTATAAAAAATTTTAAAAACTTGCTGTTATTTGAGGCAAAGTAATTAAGTGTCATAACGCCAGGAAACAGACCACGGAATTTCAGTTTCATTCAGTTTATACCTTAAGAGTCCTGAAGATTTTTTAAAAAAATCAGAATAATCATACCATCATAGATTCCTTTAAAAAAAAAAAAAGGAACTATCGGATTGCTTTTAAATATTACTTTTCAGAATGAGCACATTCAACTTTGAAAACAAAATGAATATAATCCAACTGTGAAGTTTGCAGAATGTGATCAGATTCTCCAAATTGTCTTAAATTATTATAGTCTTACTTTAAATTATCACACAAACCCAAAATGGGAAGTAGTTTATAAAGTTCCTTCTACTATAGGATTATATCTTGGAATCCCTTATTTTAGAGAGGAGTCGGCCTGAATTTAGACTATCCCATAGATGCAAAAGAGATATAGCTTTGCAAAGTGGAAAACAGAGGTATAGCTATGTCTCTAATTTCCCTGCTTCATTACTGAAGTTATCCTTACATCCTACAGAAAATATAAGTAAGCAAGCATGTAAGTTTTTTCTTCCAATTCTTCCTCCACTTTGTACATCCACCCATTAAGATTATGCTTTCCTAAATAAAAGAATAATTCTAAAGAAGAAACAACAGGTGATAAGTAAATCAATCACTTCAATACAACATTTTACCTAAGAATATATCCACATCCAAAACAAATACAATAATGTATTTTGAATACATTTTAATTTAAAAGATTTAATTTAAAAGAAATTAGAAGTCCCTTCTAACATGATAACAGATACAGTTTATCAATTTATTAAATACTTAATACAAAGGGAGCAAAATTTTAAAATGTTCCAATAGCCTGGAGAAAAATATATTCTGTTCCAAAATACAGTTTCACATGTGACCTTTGTCAGAAACTAATTGACATAGTTGTCTACGCCTATAATCCCAGAAGCTCAGGAGGCTAAGGCAGGAGAATTGCAAGTTCAACTCCAGCCTCAGTAGCTTAGTGAGGCCCTAAGCAACTCAGTGAGATCCAGTCTCTAAATTAAAAAATACAAAAATGGGGGGTGGGGTGCTGGGGATGTGGCTCAGTGATTAAGCGCCCCTGAGTTCAATCCCTGATATAAAAAGAAAAGAAAAAAAATGTCGGGGGTTGATGGGCATGGATTTTTCTATCGGAATGATGAGTTGGTGAATGGGAAGGCATGAAGTTGAATCTATAAACAACTATTATATTATTCAACATCCTTTCTTCAGGGGGAGCAAGGGAGGAATAGAATTTTAGAAAGGCCAAGGAGAGGGAGGGGAAAGGAGGGGGCATGGGGGTAGGAAAGATGGTGGAATGAGATGGACATCATTACCCTAAGTACATGTATGAAGACAAGAATGGTGTGACTCTACTTTGTGTACAACCAGATAAATGAAAAATTGTGTTCTATATGTGTACTATGAATTTAATGCATTCTGCTGTCATGAATAACAAATTAGAATAAATAAATAATTTTTTTAAAAAAAGCAACAGATCACAGAAAAAATAGATCCTTTCTTCATTGAGAAAATGAGTGAAGAGTATGAAGCAAAGTGTGTTCTACAAAGATCACTCTGGCTATAACAGAGGAATTGGTTATGTATCACCTTAAAATTCATTTATTCTTCAGAGTCTTTAAAATTGTCATCTCGTGAGACAGTAACCTATTGTTTAAGTGAATCTAAGCCTCTTAACTCAGAGAAATAGTGTACAGAAAGAACTTGTGGATAGAAGATTAATATAAACTGGGCAGCAAATGAGAAATTATAATAAGTAATCTGAAGCTATAAGAGGAAAACTTGTAGTTTTTTGAAAAGAAGGAAAAGAGTATGTTTGAAATCTGTGTTATCTATACAAAAATCAACCCAACTTGTTACCAACAGACAAACTACACTCTCCCTAGGGAAACTATGTGGAGTTTCTGTCTAATACCTCCAAAAGCTTCCGCAAGCTCTCTGCCAAGCACTGAACCCCTGTGACCCAAAGGCAATGTCACATGCCTGGTCACCAGGAGAGAAAGCACCTACCACTGGCTGAGCTGCCAATTTCATACTTGCACCAGTCCCAAGGCCACACAAGTGTTTAGAGCCAGAAGCTCAAGGCCATCCTAGGATACTATCCTCCTTACCAAAATCACAACTGGTCCATCCGGGCTCTGGAAAAGTACTTGGAAGCTTCATGGTTCCTAGAAGCACTACTGAGCCATTAATACCTTCACCACACCATTTAGTGCACCGACATCTGATGTAAGGTAACATCTGATGATCAAAGGTCTTAGGCCACAGAGCGCAACATTTGAACGAGGTGACTTTGCTTCCTATTTCCATCCTATTGTCTCAGGCAGCACCCCTGTAAAGCTGACTCTTGGAACCAATTCCTGTGTTTGGGAGAGGAATAAAGTGGGACTGGGTAGAGAGAGAGGCTGAGCTGCCACACAGTCACTGAAAACTTCAGTCAACCCCACAGGGAGCCAGGGAGCAAGAATGGACTTTCAGATTTATTTCAAATAGGACCAACATGGCAAGGCTATACTCCTGTATGTCAGCCATCAGCTGCAGGCTGCAAGGAAGGGGAAAGAGCTCAAGCAGTGATCTAACAAGACCCCTGATGAGGAATTTGGGAAGTTACATACACCAAGCAATACAAACACATGGGCGTCCAAAATGATGAAACTCCATTGGTACTACCAACAGTGATGGCTAAAATCTATTATATGTCTACTGTGTACAATTATTTTGCCTTAACTTCACAGTTTAATCTACAAAATAGCTATTATTGTCTTCTTTTGTGAATGAGAAAACAGAGGTAGAGAACATAAATTGCCCAAACCAGTATGTTCCTTCTCTGGCCTGTGGCTCAAACAGGATGGTGATTCACTCAATCCGACTGGAAGCGCAGGGACTTTATCTTATTGATTTAGCATCTCAGAGACACCCATCACTTCAGAATGATAGGTATATTTAGTGTAGAGCCCTCTGAGTCTCACGCACTCCCCTCCTTGGAAGGCCACCCCTTCCAGGCAACTGAGATGCCTCTTTGAATTCTTCAGCTCAGCACCCACTGGAATGGAAGACTGGATCCAAGAACTTAGGTGAAAAAAGTGAAAAATCTGCTCGTGGTGCCATAGTTGGCTCTGAAATGAAATCTGCTGGGAAAGTTATGAGCTCTAGGGAGATGCTGCCTTAATTATGCAATATGAATTATGTACCTGATGAGAACGGAACCAGGATTAAATTAGCATAAATTGCCAGGAGGTTGAATTAACACTAGAGCTAGAATAGGGTCTGCTTAGTAAAGTACCTACTGTACCATCATTGGAAAGGTTCAAGAGGAAGAGCTAGAGAATGACAAAGCTACAGTAGCTATGAAAAGGGTTTCTGATTTAATATTATGGGTGCCACTTTTGAGAAGTTGCTCTATCTCAGGTCCTTTACCAGAGTGTTTTGTACATAAAGGCGGCTCTTGCTCCATAGGGCTCTATATTATTGGCAACTTGTGCACACTAGGTTTATACAAAATGAGTTCGGGCTCAGATGGACACACATTTCAGTTAATATGGAGCTGTGCAAAAGTAGGGCTACTTGTATGTGTGCATGTGTGTGTGCTAGTGCATCTGTAAGTTATTCATCATATTCATTTAGTGACATAGCTACAGTGTTACCTTTCCCCTCACTATAACAAATACTTAAAATGTCTGAGATAATCAACTTATAAAGAGAAAAGAGTTCGTTCTGGCTTATGTTTGCAGAGGTTCCAGTCAATGGTCAGTTGACTTCTTGCTTTTAGACCTATGGTGAGGCCGTACATCAAGGTGAGATCATTTAGTGAGACAAACCACTCATTCCATGGCTGGCAAGCACAAGAGAAAGAAGAAGAGACTGGGGTCCCACAGTTCTCTTCAAGGGCATACCCACAATGACCCAAAGAATTCCTACCAGACCCTACCTATTAAAGCTTTCACCATCTCCAAATAGCGCCATGCTGGGGACCAAGCCTTCGACATTTGGGCCTTTTGGGGACATTCCAGATCCCAACTGTAGCAACTACTATAATTTGATTTCAAAGATGAGAAATTTGAGGTCACTGAGGTCATGGAGCTTGTCACATTGAATATCAGCACCAAGGACCCTGACGTCATAGCTTGTACACACTCCATAACACTTCAGATCAAGATCCCTCCTCCCTTTCCTCAGCATCCAGTGCTGTGTCACATATTTGTTGAATGGATAATTTGTTGAAAATTAGGTTCATGATTAACAAGCAAACTGCATTTGGTCTCCAGATTGAGAAATTAAACTAAAAATTTCAGGTTCTTTCAAACTCAATAGTATGTTGTTGTTGGGTTGTTTTGGTTTTTTGTTTTTGTTTTATCTTGTCTCATATCATGAGAAACTCTGGGCCCACCCATCATAATCACAGATTTTCATTTGTAAGTAGTACCTTGAAAATGAGTGGGAAAGTGAGGTCTATGAGGTGCTTTTTCCTGACACATGGGAAAGTGGGAGAGATTGTGAGGAGGTCCTAAGTCCTAAGTCAGGGAGGCTGAACCTGATTTAGGATTGCAGCAACGTGTATTCTCAGAGTAGTGGCCTGAATTGGATCTGAAGGAAGGCTGCCTTCTCCAGCAATGTGGCCTGTGGCCCAACTTGTGCTCAGCCTCTGAGTTCTTCAAACTGTCAATTCATTGTATAGGAACGAGAGCCCAGAAAAGTTGCCACGTCACAACTATTCCAATAACTGGTTCAACCACGCATAATTAATAGATGCCAAGTCCACTGGGAGAATATTTGTTGGGGGAAAAAGTTTTAGATTCTTAAAATATCAATTTATTGGTTACTATTTCCAGTTTGGATAACCAAAGTGTTTGACCTGAATCAGATCACAAGCAAACAAAAAGATGAATCTGTATTGAGAGAAATTCTGCCAAGTAACTGGCCTTGACTCCTAAAAAATGCCGATGAAATGAGACATTTTTTTTAATGTAAGAAATTCTGCTATTCAAAAAGACAAAAATGTTTTAACAGATAAATGGCAGGCATGGTGCTCAAGAACGTAATAACAATCTATCGAATTAGAGAAATTTGCACACAGTCCACATATTTGTGCTCGTTGAAGGTTTTGTCTGTTGGCTCCAAATCCACTCTTATGTTTTATTTTGTTTTGTTTTGTTTTCCAGTATTGGGGATTGAACTTTGGGGTGCTCTACCACTGAACTATACCCTCAGACCTTTCTATTTTATTTTTTGAGACAGGGTCTCACTAAATTATTGCAACTGGCTTTGAACTTGCTACAGTGTGCACCACAGCTCTCAGCAAATCTACTTTGTGATTTGAAATACGGAGCTGGGTGGTCCTGTGAACCATTCCTTTTGCCAGCTGGAATGAAGTTAGGCTTTTTCAGCAGAGGGCAGTGGAAGGGCATACAAGGCACAGCAAGGGACTCCACCTCCTTGTTCCAGTTGTCTGTTGTTATTCTCTTTCCTCCTGCAGAGCTGCTGTAAGCAGGTTCATAGTGAGCTGGTGGCCTGGCCCTCTGATAAGGTTCTCTGCCTAGACATTCCACTACTCCACTCCCATCTAATTTGTCCAGCACTGGCAGGTGGCTACGGATGGAGACACAGCCATGCCCTCTGCCGTATGATCTCACTCTGCTTGTGGAGAAGGCAGCCTCTTCCACTCTCATTCCTTCTTCTGGCACTTACCACCCCCTTCCCAGTAGCTTTTTTTTTTTTTTTTTTTTTTTTTTTTTTTTGTGGTACCAGGGATTGAACTCAGGGGCACTCGTCCACTGGGTCACATCCCTAGCCCTTTTTTGTATTTTATTTAGAGACAGGGTCTCACTGAGTTGCTAAGTGCCTCGCCACTGCTGAGGCTGGCTTTGAACTCTTGATCCTCCTGCCTCAGCCTCCCAAAGTGCTGGGATTACAGGCTCGCGCCACCGCGCCCGGCTTCCCAGCAGCCTTTGAGGCGGTGACTGCTGCCCACATTTGCTATTACTGAATTCTTTAGAGCAGAGGGTTCAACAACATTTTTGTAAAGGGTGAGAGAGTAAATATTTTAAGCTTCTCTGGTCATGGGTCTCTGTCACAACTATTCGATTGTGGTTTTGAAGAAACGGAATAAAAGAGATCCAAAGATCGCGTAGAAGAACTTGAAAGAAGTCTGGGGAAAAGGAATGACAACAGTTCTGCCCCGAAAGCTCGCAAGCTAAAATGTCACCTTTGACCTGTTTGCTGCCTGGTCGTAGCAAGCAGAAACCAGAAGGTGGCAGCAGAGAGCTATGCTACCGGAAGGGACTCTTGAATAGATGGGACAGGCAGTGCGGTTTATCTGGAAACAGATTCGAAAAGAAAAAAAGGGAGTAAACACCAACGTAAACAGAACTCAGCTGGAATGGAGGAGATAGCATCAGTTTATTTTCAGAGACAGAGAAAAACCCAGAAAAATGCTGGAAGACTCATGGAAGGCTGAAATCAAGAATGAAAGACTTCAAAATCTTAAAGAAAATTCTGAGATTTTTGCAAACAACTGTGGGCTGCGCTGAATTCCTGGGACACGGGAGCTCAGGCTCTGAGTGTGTGTTGTTGGTACACGTTTTGGTGACCAAGGCGCTCTCAGATCTAAATATATTTTTTTTTCTTTTCTATTTACATGTGCAGCTTTTGTAGAAATGTTTTTAAATTACAAAAGTTACATCAATTAAAGTAGTGTGAATCCCCAAACCCATATATATTCATCTTGACCTTTTGGTGTCCTTTCTCTTTTAGGCTCTGAGTTTGAAGTTAGAGCTAAGATACTTCTCAGCCACTAAAATAAAGCAGATGTCCCATTAATTTTTAGAAATCCCAAATTTAATTCATCTATAATTTATCCTTATATATTATATATAAACATCTTCTCCTATTTTCTTATTTAAATTTTCCTAGCACATGTTTCAACAACATATTCATAACTCCCGTAAAACTCTATTAGCTGTTTTATTCTAAGCCCTGGGAATGCAGCAGTGTGCACAAGGTAGTCCATGTTGTTGCCCTCATGGACTTTTCTGTTATTATAATTATTATGTAACCTACATTATTATTATAATAGTCTACTATTATATAATTGTAACAGGGGTTCACTTGATGCTGTGACTAAATGCCTTCTGACTCTGAAACTTACATGTTTTCTTTCTTTTTCCCAATCTTCTTCCCCTGACCTTCTCCTCCCTGATCTTCTTTTCTCTAACCTTCTCCTCCCTGACCTTTTCCCTGATCTTCTCCTTCCTGATCTCTCCTCCCTAATCTCATTTTCTCTGAATCACCTTTTTAAAAAAAAAACCCTGTTCCCCATGATGGGCAGAATCACAGTCTTTGGGACAGGAGTCCCCTGTGTTTCTCCTTTGCTAGCAAAGCAATAAACCTTCTTTTTCCTTTTTCTCAAAACCATGTCCTCATTATTGAATTGGCATTGGGGACAAGGACCCAGCTTTTGGCAACATAACCAATTATAAATATCTTTAAGCATATATCTTCATTGACTTTGTTTATCATTGCTATCCAGATATTTTCTTGAACTTTCTATTTTTGAATAATATTAAAGTTATAAATTATGAATCTATTTAAAGTTACTTACATATATTAATTAATTACTTTCCAGAAAAGTTTGGTTTACATTGAGTTGGACACTTCAACACATATGACATATATCTTTATCATTATCAAATATTAGCTTTCACATATGTGAAACTGGAATAACAATATGTTCTCTTCCATTAAATGGGTGGTAAAAGACAATGTGTAGAAGGTAATTTACCCAAGACATCACTCTAACTAGGCACTCAACAAATAGCTACTATTACTTTCAATAGGCTATTTATAATTTACACTTTTATCACATTTGTCAGGAGACAAACTCAAAAGTAAATTGTATGAATTATTAAAGGTTTTTTTGTTGTTGTTATTGTTTTTATCCTAAAGTAGTCCCCCCACCAGCTGCAGAAAAGTGGGGCAGGGGGAGACTATTCCTTCTGCTTAGTGAGGAGTGGATTTGAAGCATGTGGGCAGTTCTTTTTACAGCACTGTGACCTACAAATTGGCTGGTGCCCTGGAATCAGTAACTTGGAAGCCTGATGTAGGTACTCCCTATTCATATGTTACACAAGGTGCAAAGGCATGTCTCAGAATTTCCTGTTCATAGCATAGATGGAATTATTATGTTATGTATTAGACATACAGGATGAAGTTGAACCAAGCACCACACCCCAGGTGCTCCAAGTAGTTTATAATTAATAGCAAAAGACAGACACAAATATTGACTTGCTACATTGAAACTCTATGCTTTCCTATGTAGGCTGGATTTCTGCCAAGATGTGATTTTCTTCTTATTTATCAGAAATGATTTTTTTAAAACCTACTAACCCATAAATTAAACTCTAATTCTCAAGATTTAAAACCTAATTCTCAAGATTAACTTTATAAATTTCAGGTTAATGACTTTTTTCATAATTAAAAAAATATAAAGATACACAACCTTGAATTTTCTTCTCAATTCTGCTATTTTATCTTCTACTTCTTCAGTTCTATATTTGGCTAGATGGAAATCAGCACCAACGTGATATGCATCCTTGTAGAGATATTTGAGAAACTCTTCATTCTTTGCCTTCATTTTCAGTAAAGATTGAATCTCCACCTCATACTCCTTTTTTCTCTTTATACTGTAAAAATAAAACCAAATGATTAATATAATTATTATAAGATGTCATATATGTATATTGGGGCAAATTAATATGGTTATTTTAAGAGAATAGATACTAGGCAAATATATTTAATTAATAATAAAAAGGGAAAACATTATATTTTATGTTTCCAAAAATACAAGTGACCAGTTAACTAAAATTTGAATGCAGCAAATGTGTCCTAAGATTCTGCATCTCCCACTGGTTAACCCTAATGGTCAGGCTGTTTCCAATCTCAGAACTTCAACAAGAAAGAATTGGGAAGAAGCTTCCCTTCACCGCATCCTTCTGCCACGGTGCTCTTCCTCATCTCTGACCCAGAGCGATGGAGTTGGTGGACTATGGATTGAACCTCAAATCTTGAGCCCCAAATAAATTTTTCTACCTGTAAGTTGTTCTTGTCAGATATGCTGTTCATAACTAGGAAAAGTGTACTAACACAGTGATATAATTTATGCTAATAAAGAATCTGATCTTAATGGAGCCCAGATCAAGCTCTGAGAATAGGAAGCAGCACTGAACTCTAAAGATGCAGCTCTGGCCACTGTACTTGGTGATTTAAAAAAATTCAGAGGGAGACTTAGAGGATTTGAAGGATCAGATTTCCCTGTGGAAGCCTATTAGAGGCTGCCAAAAGACAGCAGATGAAACTTCACTTAAAGTGGATTTGGAGAATCATCGTCATCAGAGCCTTATAGAGGACTTGGAGTTTTGTGAAAACATGAACAAAGAGGAGATTAACGAGACAAGAAGAAAGCATGAAACGTGCTTGATAGAGTTTCAGCACAAGCTGGCTCAGGCCCTTCATGAGACAAAAGAGCAATATGTATAAATGAGGCTGTACAAGGAAGAGGTTGAGCAGATTTACCATGCCAAACCTGAGAACATCAGACTGTCCTCAGAGAGGAATACTTCTACTGTCAACAGTGCCAAAGAAGAACGGATGGAAAGTCATATGAGAATTGAAAGCCTTTCATCCTAACTTTCTAATCTACAAGAAAGAGTCTAGAGCATGTTTGAAATGATTTAAGAGTTGGAGGACTGGCTTTCTAAAGAAAGAGACAACTCCTCTCTCAAGCTATCTGAGAGAGAGAGAGAGGAGAGAGAGAGAGAGAGAGAGAGAGAGAGAGAGAGAGAGAGAGAAATAAGGGATCAGATGCAGCAAAAGCTGAATGATTATGAAAACTTCTTGCTGTTAAGCTAGCCCTGGACATGAAAATCATCACTTACAGGAAACTCTTAAAAAGTGAGAAAGAGTGGTTGAAACTCTCTCCAAGCCTTCTTCCCATGTGACAATGTCCCCAGCATCCTCAAGTCACAGTGAGGGCACACTAGAAGAAAGCAGGAGAGAGTGGATATGGAAGAATCAGAGGTCTGCAGAGGTGTTAGCATCTCTCATTCCACTTCAGCCACTGGGAGTGTGTGCATTGAAGAAATAGAGGTTGACGGGAAATGTATTCAGTTGAGGACCCACCAAGGGGAGGCTGGGAGGTGATCAGGAAAATTGGAGACACATCAGTCAGTTACAAATATGCCTCAAGATATATACTGAAGTCAGGCCAGACAGTACAATTTGGGCTGCAAAAGCTGGTGTCACAGCCAGTCCTCCCACTGACCTCATTAGAAGAACCAGAATTCTTAGGGCACTGGTGAAGACATGAAGTTTATATTGAAAAATTCTCTGGTAGAAGAGGTTGAGCAAAGAAGTACAGTTGTTTTGCTTTGTTTTGTTTTGTTTGGGGGGGGTGTTGAACTCAAGGGCACTCAACCACTGAGCCACATCCCCAGCCCAATTTTTGTATTTTATTAGAGACAGGTTCTCACTGAGTTACTTAGTGCTTCGCCGTTGCTGAGGCTGGCTTTGAACTTGCGATCCTCCTGTCTCAGCCTCCTGAGCTGCTGGGATTACAGGTATGTACCATCACGCCCGGCAAAAGTACAGTTTTTAAAACAACCATACCTGAAGAGGAAGAGGAAGGAGGAGGAAGAGAGGAAGAATCAACCAGAGTGGTTATTGAGGGAGAAATTTTCCATCAGCCGAGAGTCCCAAGAGCATTCAATTAGAAGCTGGGCAATTTCTAAACTTCTCCAGTAGATTGTCTTCCTCAAGATAAATATGTGTGGTAATCCTTACTTATATTAGAAGCACAGAATATTTTCATATTTCCTTTATGTGAATTTTTAAGCTGTAAATCTGATGAACTTAAATGGAAAGTTTTGTAAAAGAAATCATACCCATAACACTTTGTTACAAGATATGAATTATTGACACTGTACTGTGTATCATTTGGAAAAGGTCCTTCAAAACTTTGGCTTTTTTTCTTTTTTTAACATGTGTATGAGTTTTCTTTAAATTCCTATGAGAAGGGGGGGAGAGTAAATAAACCACTGTGTGTCTGGGTGTAATTAAAGATTGCTCCACCTAGATTAGCAATTTTCTCCTGATTGCTTTCTGCTATAAGTAACAATGCTGTGAGGGAGGGGGAAACTATTTTTCAATATACTGAACTTTTGCACTGAACTTTTTGTACTGTAATAAGCAATCAAGTTTCAAAAAAAATTTTTAAGGAAAAGAGAAAATTTTTAAGAAGGCAATATTAACTTAATCATTTGTAAGCACTCTGGATGAAGGATTCCACAAAACATTGTATTATGGTTTCTTAGGTTCTTAATTCCTGAGGAAAATGGGGGGTGGGACTTCACTGTTAAAATACATTAGTTGTGTTTTTAAAGATAGTGTAACATGCTTAAATCTCTTATGTGATATTAGCAAATAAAAAAGCTGTTTTACTATTAAAGAGAGAGAGAGAGAACAAAAGAAAGAAAAAATTGGGAAGTCACAATGCTTAGCTGCCAGAAGAAACCCAGTATCATCGGCATCACCTTGGGGCATAATTGTCAGATCTAAACTACATCTTCTGAGTCATATTACCTGAAAGTAAAATTCCCTCTATGCTGCTCCCTTTCACTTCCTTTTTGCCTTCCCTGAAGATGTCTTTACTAGAGCACATTTTAAATGGAACAGCCAAACCAAAGTATAAACTAGAGCAGAGTTTCCCAGCCTCAGTACTGTGACATGGGGGCCAGATAATTCTTTGTTGTTGTGGGAAAACGTCCCGGGCATTGCAAGATGTTTAACAGCATCTCCCCACTAGATGTCTGCAGTACCATCTCTGTTATGACAAACAAAAATGTGTCCAGACATTGCTAAATGTCTTCTGGTGAGGGCACAACACCATTCCAATTGAGAAACACTTGACTGGGGCAGGGGTTCTCAACTCTCCCTGTGCATTTAAAGATGTTGTGCTTCAAGATGTTCTGATATAATTGGTCTGGGGTAAAGCTCTAGAATCACCACGTTTAAGTGCCCCAGGGGGCTCTAATATGCAACCCCAAAGTAGGCTACCCATACTGACTAGATAGTATTTCTCAAATTAAATAGATGGTAAGGGTCACCTAGGCTCTATTTTTAGGATATGATTCAGAAGTTGGAGGGCAGACCTGCAAATATGACCCTGGTGATGTTGATGGTGCTTGGTTGCAGACAGCACTTTGTTCAAGCAGCACTACTCTAGACGGTACCATCAGGGTGAATGTGGGTGATTAGCACTTGTTTAACAGAACACAGAGAAGACTGAATTAACATGGCCAACTCAGCTGTGGGGAACAACAAGGAGTAAATACAACTGATGAGGGGCTGCACTAATTGCTTATTCTTGCCTATTCCAGGACAGGAAGTAAGGATGATGTTGGGAAAAAAAGCATACATTCACGGTTGCCAAAGATATCTTGGCTTACAAATGGAGTAATCGTCCCTGTAGAATGGAAATGGGGTAGGGATGGATCAAAGCAGGATCTAAAGAAAAGTAGCAGAAAACTAAGTGAATTATCCCACTAGATGAGTGACCTGGATAAGGTGCCCTGATTCATAGCAGGGTTCTGCATGAGCTGTGGTTGCTTGTGAAAAGACCAACTCACTAGTCAGGGCTGTAGGCTTGTAGAACTAGGACCCAGGGCACTGAGATGACTAGATCCTGAGGTCAAGAACTCAACCAAGTTGCCTACTATGTCATCACCTACATTAATATTATCCCTGATATTATCTTAGAGCCATCACTGTGAATCAGAAAAGAGCACCATACATGACAGGCTTTAAAGAGGAGAGGGTTGGGATCAAGAAGGGTCAAGTAGAAACAATTTAAAACCTTAAATTGGAAATAGATGAGCATGAGGATGTGTGTGTGTGTGTAAGAGAGAGAGGGTGAGAGAGACCTACTTATTTAAGAAAAAGACAAAAGACACATTAAGAAATATGAATCCAACCCACTCTGGGTGCTATTAGTTTTATGATAGACTGACAGATCTTAAAATCAGTATATTTAAAATGTTCTAAAATCTAAATAAAGGAATACCTACACTGTAAAAGGAAAAGAAATGGTGACACAGAGCAGAAATGAAACAAAAACAAGCAGTTGTGGAAGACAACAAATTATAACATGGGAAGAAATTATAAAAAGAGTTTTGAAATAGATCATATGAATTTCAGACTAAGAAGGGTCAAAGAATGCTTTTTAAAATGGGGGAGTAAAGTACTAAGATATTCACCCAGGAAGTACCACCAAAAGTATGTGTGTGTTGTGTGTGTGTGAGAGAGCACACATAATGTATATATGTCATCTGTGTCCACATAGAGTTTAGAACATTTTAAATGTGAGTGTATGTATGATTATGTTTGCCCTGACTTAATGATGGTTGCACTTATGATTTCTTGATTTTAAGATGGTGCAAAAGCTATATGCATTTGATAGAAGGTGTATTTCAAATTTTGAGGTTTGATCTTTTCCTGGTAAGTGGTACAATACTCTCTTGCAATGCTGGGCAGCAGCATTAAGCCACAACTCCAAGTCAGCCACATGATCACAAGGGTAAACAACCTACTATTTGCCAACCTATGCTATTTGGTAGGCTTGGTGTATTAAATGCATTCCGACTTGTGGTATCTTGAACTTATGATGGATATATCAAGATGTAACCTTACTGTAAGTTGATGAGCATTTGTATATGTTTTTTGTGTCTATTGTATGTGCATTTGAGTGTCAGTATGCATGTTTATGTATGCATGTGGATATGTGTGTGCACACTTACATACTTATGTGCTCTGTGGAACACATCACATGTGTGGAGTGGAAGGTGGAGTGTGCGTGCTTGTCTATTAAGAGGCATACCCTTTGATCTGTGGAAGAAAAACAATAATGAGATCTGTTGTGGAAAGGGCAGCAGAGAAATTAATTTCTAGACTCTTAAAAAAAATGGCTCACAGACCAGACCACAAAATAGGTTATGAACACTGAACATCACAGAAATGAAACTTTATAGCTAAAGATATGATGATAAAACAACTGTATGTTAAAGAGAAAGAGAAAATAGGGAGAAAGTCACATGGAGAAAAGAGATGCCAAGTGATGCAATGACCAGAAGATAATGACTCTCTTTGAAGTTAAGCAAAAACAGATGACAAACTAGAATTCCATACATGGCCAAATTATTATTCAAGATTGATGAGCAAAATGGGCATAGGTCAAGAAAATTTACCACGAAGCTCTCATATAAAAACCATCACATAATTACTTCAGATAAATGCAACATGAACCAAAAGGGTAAATAAAGAAGATATACATACAAAAATGAAGAAGAAATATCAGCAGATAGACATAAGCATTGATTTTGAAAAAAATTAACTATGATATGAAAACACAGCTAAAACATTAGGTAATTGTAAAAAGATGGGACAATTGTAAAGGTGTTCAATACACAATTAATTTTTGTTAAAATATGTGTAAGGCCCAGAATACTATGTGGGAGATAACAACTCCAGATTTTATTAGAAATGTTTATGATAAACATGTTTTTGAATCAAATGGTGTCACCATTTTAGTAGGTGTCTTTTAACAAATTTCAGTGCTGTCTGAAAGATAAAAACCAAAGACTAAACCACTCAGGAAATTTTAAAATAATCACTGGTGCAGCAACATTAATATCTTAATATGAGAACCATTAATAAGAAGATGAAAATAGATAATAATAAAAGAAACAATCCAACAAAAAAAGAAATAACTGTTTCCATGTGTCTGACTACATGTTCTCAACATATGTAAACAAAAACATGCATAATTATAAGCAGCAATTGACAATGTCAGAAGCAATTGATAGATTGACCTCTGTCAGAACATCATAGAACAGGCATTAACATCAAGAGGAGGTATTTGTAGAAAAATTACAGCTGAAAAAACTTATAGATCTAAAAACTAACATGGATCATCAAATTGAAAAGCTAAACTGGATAAATTACACACACACACACACACACACACACACACACACACACACACTTATGAAATTTCAGAACTCTCAAACAGGAGAAGAACATTCTAGTTTCTAAAGAGAAAAGACAGTTTATGAAGAAATCATACCCAAAATATACCAGATGTCTCACCAAATGGGACCAAAAAAGAGAAAACAATAAAAATATCTAAAAATTAATGAAAAAAATTGACTTGGATCTAGAACATATTCTAGATAGCTTGAGAAAAGCCTGGTTTGAATAGTTTGAATAGAGAATGAACCACTTTCTACAAGTTCAAGGAAACAGGAGTTTTATTTTATGTGATTTGCTATAAAAAACAGAAGAACAGAGGTGGGATGCAGGACTAAGGCTTATTTTATGTTTACTTTTTTCATAACGTAAGCAATATTATGTAATGTTTAAATGTTATCAAAGTAAAGAGAAATAATGACTCATGTCAAAGAGAAGATGATTGTATTGTGTGTGAGTTGGCTGATGGGAGAATAAAAGTAAGTCTCATTTGATTCCATCTGTACTCTGTAAATTATGTGGGAGATTATTAGCCAAAAATTAGGGTGATGTGGGTTTTACAATTGAAGAGAGGGAGAATGCACAAAACAGTCATGAGAAAAGCTGAATCTAGAAATTTCTTGGCAGTGCTATCAATTGTGATTTTTGGTCATAGAATTTAAGTTATACTTACAAGTAAATTTATGGTGATGCTAATGAAACTTAAATATGACATGTTCTAAATGATCCCAGCTCCTTCCAAAGTCCTTTGATTGTGTTTTCATATGCTTATGTATTTTATATGGTTATATGTTTTTAAAAAATTGTGAAAACAATTGATTTAAGACAATCCTCTTTTACTGTAACAGAACCTCTGTCAACTGGCATTGTAGTGACTGCCTACAATTTCTTTTAATGATATTTTGTTCTTTTCGATAAATTGGCCACCATATGCTATACCTTTAGGGCTAACCAAGCCAACCAACATCCATCCCTGTGAGAATAATTAGCACAGTTAGTTTACTTCAGTCACATTCAGATGCTAGAAATAATTCAATGAAGTAAGCTGTTGTTTAGATCAACAATAGGCCTTTTAAAGTCATAGAAAAAGTGTGTTGAATTTGATTTAAATATGTGCTTATGCTAACCAAACATAACTAGATTCTGTAAGACAGGAAAGAAGAACCAGAGGTGAGACAGACAAATGTATTAAGGATGACAGATTGGTTGTCTTAAAGTGTCAAATTATTTCCGGGGTAAGGGTAAGTAAATTGGAAAGACAGTGGATTCTTAAATTGAGATCAGCAAGTGACTCTGTTACTGGCAATGATGAGATCTAAAGTAAAACCAATGAGAGAGGGTATTTGGCATAGGACAAGAGAAAATGCTGTTGGGGATGTGAGAGAACAAGTTCTTCCATGGACTGTCTACTTGCCAAGCTCACATTTTCATTGAGTCTGCAGAGGTAGAAAATAGAAATGGGAGGAGTGATTTGTTTATATTTTAACTACTTCAAAGAAGTTCTAAAATAGTCTTAACATGCAGTTAATTTTGAAAGTATGCAGATGGTTTTTAATGTGTTATTTCAATATTCTTGGTTTTTATGTCTGAAAATTTATCATACATTATATTTCCATTAATTTGTATAAAATATTTTGGGATTTTTCAGCATGCACACTTATTTTTTCACTGGTTTTAAACTAACAGGAATAAAGGAAAAAGGTAACAATGTCAGAAAATTTTAATTAAAAGTTCCAATTAATTAAGTTTGGGTTTTTTTTTTCAATTTTCACTTGTTAATAATTTTAGTGTTTTTATTAGTACATTGTAGCTATGCATAATATTTGGGTTCATGTTGGCATAATCATGCATGCATGGAATATAATTTGCTTCACTTCAGTCCCCAGGACTTTCTCTTACCCTCCCCTTCTCCCTCCCCCTATTCCTCTTCCTCTACTCTACTGTAAAAGCAGATAGTTTAAGACTATTTATTCAAAAGTTTGCTGTGAAATGATGAAAAAAAATATTCTACACTTCTGTGAAGTAACACAAATTAATAGGCTGGTAAGATATAGCTAAATGGGTATGAAAACACAGTACCCTGTGGATTCATTCAATGTATTCCAGGCTATTTAACAACTTCAATAATATTCTAATTGCAACCTCTACAAATAAATCATCATCCTGTTAACTCTTGACAAACACATTTCATAACATATACCAGTATATCTTTATGGTGCTCAATAGCTTTTTTACTCATTTCCCTCAATTATCAAGCCCATCTTTGGATCACTGCAGTTATAGTGGCATTGTCTTGCTTGAACTACAGTAGAGTGTTAGAAGTAGATATTCCGAATATTTTACAGAGCTTGAAAATAAGAAAATGACTATGTAGAAATTCATGTCACACAGTTAACTTCAAGCAAACTAAATCTAAATTGATCAATTTCAAATCATCTTAAACAAGTTCATTTTCCTCAACTTCGGTTATTGAGGTCTGTCTGCCATGTGAATAAGCAATCAGGTGAAATCGTTTGCTCAAGTCAAATGTCCCAAATGTAAAAGGTCCATTTCTAATGGATAGTGGCTGGTTTCCTGAGAGTCAAAATTATCAAATTATCAAAATTATCAAATGCTGTTGCTACAAGGCAAATAATTCTCTATCATCATCATCATCATCACTAAATGGTCTAACAAATATTTGTGTACACAGTACTGAACAAAGTCTATTAACACTTGTGGCATCTAGCTTTTAATGTTGCCATTTTCAAGGTGAACTATGTATGAGCAATAGGTCAGATAGTAAAAGAACATGCATTTTGAGTCAGACCTGTACTCAAAGCCAAGGTACTCCTTATGCAATTGTAGAGACATTTTATATACAATTTCCTCATCTGTAAGACTGGCATCAAGGGTGATATAAAGATTAAATCTAAATGAAGTCAGAGTAATATATACTGATTGCTTACCCACATTGAATAGCACAAATGAAACAATTAATAGTTTTTTGTTAATTCAAAATGTAAGAACATCATCTTTGTAGTGCTCTCTGGTTTAGGGAGATAGAACCCAAGAAAAAAAAGACAAATATAAAAATACAAATAACCATTGGAATTGCTTTGGAACAGAAAGAGACATTATTGGTGGGTATGACATTAGAACACATGGCAGAGATAAAAGAAGCACAAATACCCTCAACACAAAGGGAAAACCAAGAATAAACTCTTACAGTCAGTTCTCTTTACATCATTTATTCAACACCTAAGGAGAAACTTTCAGGCTCCCTCCTCCCCCACACAATGCCTACAAGCAAGGAGCTAAGTCCAGGGAGGAAGAAACCAATAAGCAAACCAGCAGGAACCACACTTACACAGTGTGGTAAGTGCTGGGAAAGGAGTACGTGCAGTCATTGAGGGTCAATTGAAAAAAAATTTTTTTTTTTTTTTTGTACCAGGGATTGAATCCAAGGGCACTTAACCACTGATCCACATCCCCAGCCCCCCCTTTTTAAAAAAAAAATATTTTATTTTGAGACAGGGTCTCGCTGAGTTGCTTAGGGCCTCCCTAAATTGCTGAGGTTAGCTTTGAACTCATGATCCTCCTGCCTCAGCCTCCAGAGCTGCTGGGATTACAGGTGTGCACCATCATAGCCAGCTGAGGGTCAATTGATGGATACTTGTTGAATACTGATTACTTGTCGAATGCTGTGCTAGGTTACTGGGGTTTAAAGATGACTTAAAACAAAGGTTCCCAGTTTATACTCTCATGATGGAAAAAAAGAAACAAACAAATAACAACAACAAATCAGATTTCCCTGTTGTCATAAGTACAATCATGGAAGACACACTTGACATTGCCTTAGTTTGTGGGGAAAATAAGTTACCAAGAAGGAAAGCTTCTGGGAATAGTTAATATTTGAGCTATGGTATGAATGTTTAATTAGTCAGATTTAAAAAACAACCTGAAGAAGAGGAGAAGTAGAAAGAGGAGGAGGAGTGCAGGAGGAAGGAGGGAGATGTATAAGAGAATTCCAAGCAGAGGAATACCAAGACCAAGATGAACATGAGTTTGAGCGCATAGGCATATAAATATTGGACAACTTAAAGATCATGGAAGCTGGTGATAAGAAACTCAATCAGCCTGGGAGTTGGGGCTTTATCCCATACTGGTAGTGGGCCTCCAAAACTTTTTTAAAGCGGCTGAAATCAAATAATGATTGACCCTTTTGTAAACAGATTATGCCAGTGACACTGCATATGTAGAATCTGAAGTCTCAGACTTGGATGATGAGTTAGATCAGAAGGCTTGGTGGTTTGCGTTGGTAATTGAAACAGAAAGAAAGGCACCCATTGGAAAAATATTTAGAAGGTAGACTTAATAGAAGTTGACAATATATTTGCTGACAGCCAGGAAAAAAAAAAATGATTCCCCAAATAGATAATTTGGTAAATAACAGTGTCAGGAGATGTATTAGAGGATATTTAAATGATAGACATGTGTAGGTATTTAAAAAAAAATGGTACTATAGGGAGAAATAAAACTAGGAGATGAAAAAGTGAATATGCTTGTGTGTGTGTGTGTGTGTGTGTGTGTGTGTGTGTGTGTGTGTGTGTACAAGCAGAGAGAGAACATATTAAAATAATAAGTGAAATTCCTGGACCTAGGGGATGAAAATAATCTAAGATTGAACCCTAAACTAATCCCCGAGGGAGCAGGTGGAAGGAGATAAAAAGAACCCCTCTAAGATTCCTAAAAAGAATGACTAAAGAAGATAAAGTAAAAAACCAAGAGAATGGTGTCCTGAACCTTGATAAACCTCAGAGATAGATGAAAGAGGGCACAGGCACCAGTGTTTAAATCCCATGCAGAAAGGGGGGCAGGGGAGAAATGCGAAAGGACTTAAAAAATTACCAGTGAGCTCAGGAAGGAAATTCTTTTCTACACTTAAGTAAGATAAATTTTAGTAGCATGGAGAATTCAGAAGCCAGACTGCTGTGAGTCAAAAAGTGATTAATAGTCAAGTAAATATTACTGACGATCTAGCAAATATTGCTAATCATGTGGACATTTTAATGAGAATAGAAAGAAAATAACAAATGATTGCTAAAGGCACAAACGGGATTAAAGTCAATCTTTCATTTTAGATTGGAAAAGGATTAATGAAGTCTATAGCCAAAATAATAGGTAAGTAAGAATAAAATGAATGAAGATGTCAAAAACAAAAGTGATACATATTAAGCTATGTCCCAAACAGGGCAGAAGAGGTTGAGTCTAAAGACAGGTGATATTGGTCTTGAATAGGAAGTACCACTTATGCCTTAAAATTAAAGACAAAGGAAAGCTAGTTTCAGATATTGTTACTGTAGAATAAATTTGACAAAAAGCATACTATATCTATAATTTATCCTTCCAATATAAATAGGCTACAGTATAAATAAAATTTTATTTCTAAGTTTATCCTGTATGGAATTTACCATGATGTCTAAATCTGAAGATTTGTGCTCTAAAATCTGCAGACTATCTGCCATTATCATTCTGAATATTGCTTTTCCCATTCTCTCCTTTCTTTTTCATTCTATTTTCCAGATAGAACACTTTAATTTTTCTTCCATACTTTATCTCTTTTACTCTGTGTGCTCCATTCTGCATTCTACTTTGTTTATGGATAAGCTGATTATTTTTCCCCAGCTGTATCTGCTATTTAATGAAAAAGAGTCTTTAGTAATAATGAATCCAGTTTACTTTTTATAAGTTTTGGGGAGGGTTGTTTTTCAAAACTGTCTGAACTTATTTGAAACTCGTCTGTTAGTTCCTTGTATTGCCTTTAGCCACTTATACTTACTTACGTAAGATAAATCTAATAATTCTGTCATTTTAAATTATTGAGGATGGTAAATAGACTGCTGGTTAGTCCTGGTAACTCTCATTCATGGTACATTTTTTTCTATGATTTTCATAATTTTTATGAGCTCAATTTTAAAAGCCTTATCTGTGAGAATCTTGTTTGGCCTCAGTCTGGAGCTTATTCCTCTAGAGAATATTTGAACAGAAAGCTGGGCGCGGTGGCGCACGCCTGTAATCCCAGCACTTGGGGAGACTGAGGCAGGAGGATCCCCAGTTCAAAGCCAGCCTCAGCAATGGTGAGTCACTTAGCAACTCAGTAAGACCCTGACTCTAAATAAAAAATACAATAAAAAAGGCTGGGGATGTGGCTCAGTGCTCAAGTGCCCCTGAGTTCAGTCCCTGGTACCAAAAAGGAAAAGAAAAGAAAAGAGTATATTTGAATAGAGCAGGATAACTTTTTTATTTAATAATTTCTTGGTTAGATCCTTTCTAGATGACTTAGGTGGTGTAAATTAAAACATCAAACCCGCATATAGGGGCCAGTCAGGGACTATTCTTATTTGTTTCTCCCTCACCTAGTTTCTAGGCTTTGGACAGACACACTTTCTTGTCTCTGCCTTTGTTTGTGGGTATAATTCCTCTGGTCCACCCAATCAAGCGTCCTCACTTAATCCAGCTCCCTTACTTGTAAAGATCCATGGCCTTTGACCTATGCTATGAAGTAAGTAAATTTAATTCCCTGATTTACTAAGCTCTGCAAGACTACTTCCCACCCAAATCTTCAGGGTAGCTAAATATCAATTGGGAATTTAACCTGCAGTCATAGTTGTTCAATTATTTTCTTTGTGTGGGACCCTGAGGTGTTTTTGTTTTGTTTTGTTTTTACTGTCTTGTAAGCACAGCACTTCATTTAAAGAATATAAGTCTTAGTATGCTCTATTTTTGAAAAATACTTTCCATATTCTTCACTGTCCATCTTGCAGGATGTACATTCTCACACTTCCCTGTCTACACTATCTTTATAGATATCGTGTCTAGTCCCATTGTTTAATTTTATGACTGCAATTTTGTCTTTGATATCCTCCTCATTGATGGGCTATAAACCAATGTATCTAATTGTGACTTCTCATTAGCATTTGAAAAACGAATAGAAATATGAAATTTAATATGGCCCAAGAAGTTATATCTTCTCCCTCCAAATCACCTTCACATTCCCTTCAAGCCCTTGATATCTCAGCCAATAGCCTGACCATTTTTCTTTTCTTCACATCTTGTATCCCATCTATCAAAAGGACCAGTTGGCACCCCTTCCAGAACATATACAAAAAGCAGCTATTTCTTGCCATTTATGCTGCAAAAACTTAATCTGTGTCATCATTATTATAATTTTTCTGAACCAGTAAAAAATGTATCCTTCCTATATGCATCACTGTCTTTCCTTCACTAAGCAGCCTAAGTGTACGATTATAAAAATGGTTTAAATCTATTTGCCTTTATTGCCCCTCACTTATGGGCTTGCAGTGTCTGGGCCCTGTCTGCCTTGCCAGGGTTTGTCTCCCTGAGTTACCCTCTCACACACAGTTTCCAGGCAACACTGGCTTCTGCTCTGTTTCCAGAGCCCTAGAATTTTATCTATCTAGGGCTTTGGCACTTTCCATTCCTTTAGCTTGGAATTCCTTTTCCTTAGACTTGTTCTGGGCTGACTCATCATTCCAATCTCCAGATAATACTTTCTTTAAAGAGGTGATAATGCTTTAGAGAGTTATAAAATGGCCATTTGGAGAAGAATTTTGCTTAAAGTAAAAATAGAGATACAAGAAGCTAAATGTCCTTGCTAAACCAGAGCCCCCAACCTTCCTCTAACCTGTCAATCTCTACCACATTATCTAAGTCATAATCCTCACCAGAGTTATCAAAGTGGACTAAATTTTTAAAAATTGATTGGTTCACACCAGTTCAGTTACATATTACATATTTTTTCTTCATGTAAACCTTAATGATGTCCCCAGCACCTACAACAGTGTTGAACACAAACCAAGTGCTCAGGCAACACATACACAAACACGCGCGCGCGCGCGCGTGCGCGCACATAGGCACATAGGCACTTTAATTTATTAGATCCACATTTTTTTTAAATTATAAACATTAAAAGTAAGTCACGGTATAAAATTAGTCCATTAGTCATAAAGTTATAAAATTACCTTTTGGAGGAGAATTTTGCACAAAGTAAAAATAGAGATATGTGAAGCTATTTCTCAGGTAAAGCGGTATACTGTAAAACTTATTGATCTTTATATTTATCATGTCTCATAGTATATAATGTTATAGTGTGCTACAAGTGAGTATTTTCTTCTGAAAATATTATTTATATTTTATGCATGTTAACCATGCATCAGGCATTAGGTTAGTCCTTCAGGACCCAAAAATGGGGATGAGGCCCTACTTATCTGAAAGTAGTTATAGGGTAGTGGGTATGCAGCCATAGAAAAATAGTTGCCCATTTTATTATTTTTCACATCATATGTGAAAACCTCACTAAAGATATGTTACTTCTAAGAGTAAACCGAATCAACAAATTTGGCATCATCATAGAAGAAATGAATTTTTAAAAACTGCAGGTAATCATAGTCACTACAGCTAATATGAGCTGCAGCTCAGAAGCTCCTACTTGCTCCTTTTCTGCATTTCTTACTATACTTATTAGTCTTCTTAGAAATCATCACTTCTGCTGGGCGTGGTGGCACACACCTGTAATCCCAGCACTTGGGAGGCTGAGACAGGAGGATCGCGAGTTCAAAACCAGCCTCAGCAATGGTGAGGCACTTAGCAACTCAGTGAGACCCTGTCTCTAACAAAATACAAAAAAGGGCTGGGGATGTGGCCAAGTGCCCCTGAGTTCAATCCCCAGTAAAAAAAAAAAAAAAAAAAAGAAAGAAAGAAAGAAAGAAAGAAATCATCACTTCTATAATAATTATTTGTTTCCTTGGGGGCTCAGGAAAGGCATATATGTCTATGTATATATATGAACTATATGTATACATGAACTTTAGAACCTACTTTACTGTCTGGGTATAATATAAATTTAATAAAATAATAATACATTATAAGTGGACTGAATTAATAGTTTATGAAATTTAATTCTTGTTTTAAAGCAATATTTTATTAAAATAGAAGTATTTACAGAAGAGTATAAAACCAAAGAGTCCAGCTGAATCTGTTTTCAAGGTGAATATGTCAGTATCATCCTACTTCAGATTAAAAAAAATAATAATTGAGCATGGCCAGCTGAATCCTTGCTTCATGCTCACACAGTAACTACCCCCAACACGAAATACAATCCATGACCATCATGAAATTGTGCCTGTTTTTGAATAAGATCATATGATATATACTTTTATTTTGTCTTCTTTTGCTCAATATTATGTTTAAGAGATTCATACAAGTTTGTATGTAGCTGAAATCTGTTCATTCTTTTGTTGCAGAGTATTACTTTGAATGACTAAGTGATGTTTTATATGTTCATTCTACTCTTGATGTTAAGTATTTTCTAGTTGTGAAAACAAGAGTGCTATGAACATTCTTGCAAGTGACATTTTTACTGGGGGAGTGTACCAGAGATTGAACTCGGGGGCACTAGACCACTAAGCTACCTATTTTGTATTTTATTTAGAGACAAGGTCTCAATGAATTGCTTAGCACCTCACTTTTGCTAAAGCTGGCTTTGAATTCATGATCCTTCCTCCCTCAGCCTCCTGACCCACTGGTATTATAGGTGTGCACCATAAGTGACTTTTGATGGACATATGTATGAATTACCATGGAGTATATACCTAGGTGTGGGTTGTATTTAACTCTTTAGGAGATCGTATTAAAATATCTTTAACTTTGTTGTACAAAATTCCACTCCCACTCCCAGTGTTTGAGAGCTCCTCTTCTTCCACTCTCCTGTCAAATCTACAGTATTGAGTCTCTGCATTTTAGCCATTAAGATGACTATCTCCTTGTTGTTTGAGTTTACATTACCTGACGACTGAAATCAAGGATTTTTCCATTATTATTGTACATTCGGTTGTCTTCTTTTGCAAGGTGACTTTTCAAGATTTTGCTTTTTTTTGTTTTTGTTTTTGGATTATTTGCTTTTTCTTTATTGGTTTTTAATTATTTTGTGCTCTTATTATGTTATTATTTTAGTATTATGCTTTGGTATTTATAATTTATTGTGTATTAAACTTTATGTATCGGCCTATTAATTTATGTTTTCAGAAATACATATTATAAATATCTTTGATCAGTCAGTAATTTTCCTTTTCATTGGCTTAAATGGAATGTTTATTCAAACACTTTATGATGGTGTTTATTTTCCTTTTTAAGGAAACTTTGCCTTACTCAAAACATGTTTTTGTTTGTGGTAACAGGTAGGTGTTATGGTTTGAACCTGGAATGTCCCCAAAGTATCATGTGGTTGAAGACTTGGTCCCCAATGCAGCAGGAGGGGAGCTCTTGGGAAGTGATCTGATCATGATCTGTGGATTGGATCATGACCTCCTCTGTGGATTCATAATTATTATTTATTTAATAATAATAATTATTATTATTATTATTAATTTCATGGAGGAATTCATAATTTGAATAGAGATGGCATAAAATGTCAGAGGTGGGGCTTAGTAGAAGGGAGTAGGTCTTGGGGGTGTACTCTTAGGGACTATATTTTTTCCCTGGTTTTTTTTTTTTTTTTCTGCTCACTTTCTCTCTCTGCTCCCCAGCTGCCACAGGTGAGCAGCTTTCCTGCCACACCCTTCTGCCACGGCTTTCTGCCTCCTCTCAGACCCACAGCAATGGAACTAGCCAACCATGGATTGAAACCTCAGAAACTATGAACCAAAATATATCTTTGCTCCTTTAAATTGTTAATTTAAGGTATTGGTCACAGTGACCAAAAGCTAACACAGCAGAGATCCATAGCTAATCCACAGGGTGGCTGTCTATAGTTCTCCACAGTAGGGGTACGACTATTAAAAAGGTCCTTCACTCTCTGCTGCACTGAAGTGGTACATTTGCAATAAATCAACTGAATGTACACATACAGATCTGATTCTGGACTTCCTATTCAGTTCACTGATCTATTTATCTATCCTTGCAACAATCACAAGTCATTTTACATATTGAGGTTTATTATAATTTTTGAAAACTGATAGTATAATTTCTTAAGCTCAGTCTTTCTTCAACAGTCCTTTGAATGTTGATGTGTCTTTGATTTTCCATATATAAATTAGTTGATGCATACACACACACACACACAAACACATTTGTGAAGAAATTGTTTGATACAATAGCAAGTGTTTCAATCTTTGACTAAGACACATCCCCCATTGATTTGCATCTTCTTCAATTTGCCTCAATACTAAAATAATATTATGTAGTATTCTATGTTGTTCTATGTGGAGTTAGTATGTATCTCCTGGAGAGATGACTTTTTGGATTTGATGTTTTCAAAACATACTACAAAGAGGTATCTTTTAAAATTTTATTCCTAATTGATTGCTGTTGGTTTCATTTTCGAGCTCTCTCTAAAGTGACCAGTAGTGGTGAGTTTAATATGTATATAATCTTTTTCACATTTAAATATACTATAAAGCTCTTTATTCCCATAAATAGTCATTTTATAACTACCTTGGTTACTTTAACCTGACAGCTTATTATAGTATAATGTTACATTAGGAGTTTAGTTATAATGAATAATATTTTTAATTAATTTGGTTAGCGCTTCACCTTTTAAATATTTAATTAACTTTATAATTTCACTTTTATCATATATTTTATTATTATATTTTACTTTTAAATCATTACCATGTTCAAATTTTTGATATATCACCCAACTCCCACTTTTAAAAGTAAACTTCAAACATATATAGTTCTTTTTTATAGAAAGTTCCCATTTCCTATGTATGTCATATCTTTTTTTAAAATTTTTTATTCTAAGATGTTATAAATGACAGCAGAATGCACTACATTTCATATTACACATATAGAGCACATTTTTACAAATCTATGGATGTATGCAAAGTATATTCACACCATTTGTGACTTCATACATGCGCTTAGGGGAATGATATCCATTTACCTGCAAATGCCATGATTTTATTCTCTCTTATTGCTGAGTAATACTCCATTGTGTGTATATACCATATTTTCTTTATCCATTCATCTACTGAAGGGCATCTAGGTTGGTTCCACAGTTTAGCTATTGTGAATTGTGCTGCTATAAACATTGATGTGGCTGTATCCCTGTAGTATGCTGTTTTCAAGTCTTTTGGGTAAAGACCAAGGAGTGGGATAGCTGGGTCATAAGGTGGTTCCATTCCAAGTTTTCCAAGGTATCTCCATACTGCATTCCATATTGGCTGCACCATTTTGCAGTCCCACCAACAATGTATGAGTGTGCCTTTTTCTCCACATCCTCTCCAACATTTATTGTTGTTTGTGTACTTAATAGCTGCCATTCTGACAGGTGTGAGATGAAATCTTAGAATGGTTTTGATTTGCATTTCTCTAATTGCCAGAGAGGTTGAGCATTTTTTCATGTATCTGTTGATTGATTGTATATCTTCTTCTGATAAGTGTCTGTTCAGTTCCTTGGCCCATTTATTGATTGGGTTATTTGTTTTTTTGGTGTTAAGATTTTTGAGTTCTTTATATATTCAAGAGATTAGTGCTCTATTTGACGTGCATGTGGTAAAACTTTGTTCCCAATTAGTAGGCTCTCTGTTCACCTCACTGATTGTTTCTTTTGCTAAGAAGCTTTGTAATTTGAGTCTATACCATTTATTGATTCTTGGTATTAATTCTTGTGCTACAGGATTCTTATTAAGGAACTTGGGGCCTAATCCAACATGCTGGAGATTAGAGCTTACTTTTTTCTTCTATTAGGTATAGTGTCTCTGGTCTAATTCCTAGATCCTTGATCCACTTTGAGTTGACTTTTGTGCATGGTGAGAGATAAAGGTTTAATTTCATTTTATTGCATATGGACTTCCAGTTTTCCCAGCAACATTTGTTGAAGAGGCTATCTTTTCTCCAATGTACATTTTTGGCACCTCTAATATAAGATAACTGAAATTATATGTGTTAGTATCTGGGTCCTCTATTCTGTACCATTGGTCTACTGGCCTATTTTGGTGCCAATACCATGCTGTTTTTTGTTACTATTGCTCTGTAGTATAATTTAAGGTCTGGTATAGTGATGCCACCTGCTTCACTCCTCTTACGAAGGATTGCTTTAGCTATTCTGGGTCTCTTATTTTTCCAGATGAATTTCATGACTGCTTTTTCTATTTCTATGAGGAATGTCATTGGGATTTTGATTGGCATTGCATTAAATCTGTATAGTGCTTTTGGTAGTATGGTCATTTTGACAATATTAGTTCTGCCTATCCAAGAAGAGGGTAGATCTTTCCATCTTCTAAGGTCTTCCGTAATTTCTTTCTTTAGTGTTCTGTAGTTTTCATTATAGAGGTCTTTCATGTCTTTGGTTAAGTTGATTCCCAAGTATTTTATTTATTTACTTATTTATTTTGATGCTATTATAAATGGGGTAGTTTTCCTCATTTCCCTTTCAGAGGATTTGTCACTGATATATAGAAATGCCTTAGATTTATGGGTGTTGATTTTGTATCCTGCTACTTTGCTGAATTCATTTATGATTTCTAGAAGTTTTCTGGTGGAATTTTTTGGGTCTTCTAGGTATAAAATCATATCATCAGCAAATACTGATAATTTGAGTTCTACTTTACCTATCTGTATCCCTTTAATTTCTTTCATCTGTCTTATTGCTCTGGCCAGCATTTCAATTACTATGTTGAATAGAAGTGGTGAAAGAGGGGATCCCTGTCTTGTTCCAGTTTTTAAAGGGAATGCTTTCAATTTTTCTCCGTTTAGAATAATGTTGGCCTGGGGATTAGCATATATAGCTTTTACGATGTTGAGATATGTTCCTGTTATCCCTAGTTTTTTTAGTGTTTTGAGCATGAAGGGGTGCTGTGTTTTGTCAAATGCTTTTTCTGCATCTATTGAGATAATCATGTGGCTCGTCTCTTTGAGTCTATTGATGTGATGAATTACATTTATTGTTTTCCGTATGTTGAACAATCCTTGCATCCCTGGAATGAACCCCACTGATCGTGGTGTATTATATTTTTGATATGTTTTTGTATCCATTTTGCTAGAATTTTGTTGAGAATTTTTGCATCTATGTTCATTAAAGATATGGGTCTGAAGATTTCTTTCCTTGATGTGTCTTTGCCTGGTTTGGGGATCAGGGTGATGTTGGCCTCATAGAATGAGTTTGGAAGTGCTCCCTCTTTTTCTATTTCCTGCAATAAATTGAAGAGTGTTGGTATCAGTTCTTCTTTGAAGGTCTTGTAGAACTCAGCTGTGTATCCATCTGGTCCTGGGCTTTTCTTGGTTGGTAGGCTTCTGTGGCATCTTCTATCTCATTGCTTGAAATTGGTCTGTTCAAATTATGTATATCATCCTGCTTAAGTTTGGGCAGATCATACAACTCTAGAAATTTGTCAATGCCTTCAGTGTTTTGTATTTTGTTGGAGTACAAGGTTTCAAAATAATTTCAAATTATTTCCTGTATTTCCGTAGTGTTTGTTGTGATATTGCCTTTTTCATCACATATGTTAGTAATTTGAGTTATCTCTCTCCTTCTCTTTGTTAGCCTGAATAAGGGTCTGTCAATTTTATTTATTTTTTCAAAGAACCAACTTTTTGTTTTGTCAGTTTTTTCAATTGTTTCTTTGGTTTCAATTTCATTAATTTAAGCTCTGATTTTAATTATTTCCTGTCTTCTACCACTTTTGGTGTTGGATTGTTCTTCTTTTTCTAGAGCTTTGAGATATAATTTTAAGTCATTTATTTGTTGACTTTTTCTTCTTTTGAGGAATGAACTCAATGCAATGAACTTTCCTCTTAGAACTGCCTTCATAGTGTCTCAGAGATTTTAATATGTTGTTTCTGTGTTCTCATTCACCTCTAAGAATTTTTTAATCTCCTCTTTGATGTCATCTGCAACCCATTGTTCATTCAGTAGCATATTATTTCGTGTCCAGGTGTTGGAGTAGCTTTTATTTCTTATTTTGTCATTGATTTCTAATATCATTCCATTATGGTCAGATAGAATGCATCTCAACTTTTTTGTATTTGCTCAGAGTTGTTTTGTGGCCTAGTATATGGTCTATTTTAGAGAAGGTTCCATGTGCTGCTGAGAAGAAACTGTATTCACTTGTTGAAGAATAAAATATTCTACATAAATCAGTTAAGTCTAACTTGTTTATTGTGTTTTTTGAGTTATTTAGTTTCTTTGTTCAGCTTTTGTTTGGAAGATTTATCCAGTGGTGAAAGGGGTGTGTTAAAGTTACCCAGAATTATTGTGTTGTGGTCAATTTGACTCTTAAACTTGAGGAGAGTTTGGGTGAAGAATATGGATGCTCCATTGTTTGGGGCATATATATTTATAATTGTTAAGTCTTGTTGGTGTATGGTTCCCTTGAGCAGTATATAGTGTCCTTCTTTATCCCTTTTGATTGACTTTAGCTTGAAGTCTACTTTATTTGATATGAGGATGGAAACCCCTGCTTGTTTCCTCTGTCCGTATGAGTGGTAGGATTTCTCCCAATCTTTTACCCTCAGCCTATGGATGTCTTTTTCTATGAGATGAGTCTCTTGGAGGCAGCATGTTGTTGGGTTTGTTTTTTTAATCCAATCTGCTAGTCTATGTCTTTTGATTGGTGAGTTTAGGCCATTAACATTCAGAGTTATTATTAAGATGTGTTTTGTATTCCCAGCCATGTTTATTTCTGGTATTTACCTTGACATGGTTTCTCTTCTGATTGTTTTTTTCCTTTAGTGTAATATCTCCCTCTGTTGATTTTCATCATTGTTTTTCTTTTCCTTTTCATGGAATATTTTGCCAAGGATGTTCTGTAGTGCTGGCTTTCTACTTGTAAATTCTCTTAACTTTTGTTTATCATGGAAGGTTTTTATTTCGTCCTCAAATCTAAAGCTTAATTTTGCAGGGTATAAGATTCTTGGTTGGCATTCCTTTTCCTTCAGAGCTTGGAATATATTGTTCTGTGATCTCCTAGCTTTGAGTGTCTGAATTGAAAAATCTGCTGTGATACGAATTGGTCTCCCCCTATATGTGATCTGATTCCTCTCTTTTGCAGCCTTTAAAATTCTATCCTTGTTCTGTATGCTAGGCATTTTCATTATAATGTGTCTTGGTGTAGATCTTTTGTAATTTTGTCCATTTGGTGTCCTATAGGCCTCTTGTATTTGGTTTACCAATTCATTCTTCATGCTTGGGAAATTTTCTGATATTATCTCATTGAAGAGGTTGTTCATTCCTTTGGTTTGAAACTCTGTGCCTTCCTCTATCCCAATTATTCTTAGATTTGGTCTTTTGATGCTGTCCCATACTTCTTGGATGTTCTGTTCACGGTTTCTTACTATCTTCATTGTGTGGTCAACTTTATTTCAAGATTATACACTTTGTCTTCATTGTCTGAGGTTCTTTCTTCCAGTTGATCTAGTCTGTTGGTGATGCCTTCAATTGTGTTTTTTATTTGGTTAATTGTTTCCTTCATTTCAAGGATTTCTGACTATTTTTTTTTTCAGAGTTTCTATCTCTTTTTCGAAGTAATATTTTGCTACCTGTATTTGCTCTTTTATATCTTTGGTGTACTTGTCAATTTTTGCCTGTATTTGCTCATTTAGGTCATTCTTTGATTCACAGATCATTTTAATTATGAACCTTCTGAACTCCTTCTCTGACATTTCTTCAACTTCGCTGAGCATGGGTTCTGTTATTGTAGAATCCTGGTTTGTTTGGGGTATTTTCCTCCCCTGTTTTTTCATGATGTCTATTCACTTTACTTTTTTGCAGTGTAGATCTGAGTTATTAGTTTCTTCCCTATATTCTTATAATACCCTTGCAGGTTGTCTGTGCCTCCCCTTAGCGCTGGACTATCAGAACCTGCCACTGACCCTCAAAGTATGCTACCCAGGGCTGGGTTCACACTGGTTGGTGTGGGTCAAACTGGTTGAGTCTGAGCTCCTGTGGTGTTCTGGGGCTAACCACACTGGGGTGAAGGTCAGTGGGACTGCCCTGGGCCAGCCTGTGCTCAGGCAGAGTTGGCAGGTCTGTCCTTGCTGTCTCCTGCTCTGGGGCGGAGGTCGGAGGGACTAGATGGAGCCTGGGCCTGGCGGCACTCTGATGTAGGACCCCGAGACTGCCCTGGGCCTGCCTGCACTCTAAGCAAAGTTGGCGGGTCTGTCCTTGCTGTCTCCTGCTCTGGGGCAGAGGTCTGTGGGGCTGGCTGGAGGCTGGTCGCACACCAGCGGGTGCTGGCAGGACTGACCTGGGGCTGGCCACGCTTGGGTGAAGGTCCGCAGGACTGCCCTGGGCTGGCCTGGGCTCACGCAGAGTTGGCAGGTCTGTCCTTGCTGTCTCCTGCTCTTGGGTGGAGGTCCTTGGGACTGGATGGAGCCTGGGCCTGGTGGCACTCTATGTATGTCATATCTTTTTAGTTATATTTTATGTTAATTTTCTAATGAATAAGATTTCTTCCCATCATATTTCTACATAAATATTAGTGATTTCATGACCAACCAAACTGTAGGCTAATGAGTAAAACTGATACAGCTTTTACTACATTTCTTGATTCTGCCCTAGTAGATATTGGGGGAACATTATGTTACACTGATAAATGGCCTAGAGGTATAATTTACTACACAAAATTTTCATTTTCTGAAAATTCAAATTTTGAGAAACAGATAAAAGAGATAAACGTAAAAATGCTTGCCGGATAATTTAAGGAGCTTCTGCAATAGATATCTAATAAATACCTCCACAAACCTCTTTTCAATATCTTAAACCCAGGGCTGGGATTGTGGCTCAGTGGTAGAGTGCTCCCCTAGCATGAGTGCGGCCCAGGTTCAATCCTCAGCACCACGTAAAAATAAACCACATTGTGTACAACTAAAGCAAATAAATAAATATTTTTTAAAAAAATCTTAAACCCAAAAATCTCAGTAATTTCTAGGCATTGGCACTTACTTGTATCATGCCATCTATAATTCCCAACCAAACATAACAACATCTTACCTCCAATTTTTCTTTTGTTCCTCTATACATTTTTCATTTCATTTTTCTACCACCACCAAAACTATTAGACAAATTTGACTCATCCAATTGCCACTATGATGACATCGTGACAAGAGAATTCTGAGTATATGGCTTCTTTGGTGGATTTCTATAGCTCTCCACTGAGTCCAGACACTTCAAGACATTCCTTATCTGACACGTGGCTCCCCAGTTTCAGTGTTTTCTCCTGCCTGCCCGCCACATAAAAACACAGCATGCACAGCCCACGGACACACATGCATACCCCACGGACACACATGCACACCCCACGGACACACAAGTCAGATCATGCACTCGGTCTAAAGCTCCAGCCACACCCCATTTGTGGGTTATTCTTCTCCGTGCCCTGATGTTTTAACAACAATTTTAACATTAAATGTACTATTATTTTTTTTGTAATTGTTATCACTAGGCTAATATGTCAAGCACATCTGAACATTATAAAATGTCAGTTAAATTGAAGTCAGGTTAAATTGTTTAAAAATTTTGATAAAAGTGAAAAAATTTGAATATGAATATAGAAAGCCAGGGTTCAAATTGCAGCTGTGCTTACTCTGTCTCTTGGGAACTTGAGCTCTTCATTTCTTCCTTGGAAACATGGAGGAAGTATTTATAAAAAGAGAATTCAAGGGAGACTATAAATATTCAATCTCAGTAGTAATTAAAGATATGCAGTTTAAAACAATAATGAGAATATAACTTTTCATTTCTCATGGGGGAAGCGATATATATTTTTTTAAGTACAGTAGCACCCACTGTTAGCACAGGTGCACAGAAGGACAAGCTCAGGTACTAGTCAGGCATAACGACTGGTGCAGGCTGATAGATAGGCTGCCCCTCCCCCTCCCAGAAGTTTCTGTGCCCTGAGCAAAGTAACCTTGTTTCCCTTCCCCCAGGCAGGAAGCAACCTTGTTTCCCTTTCCCTGGGCAGGAGCCAATAGGATTAAAGGTTGCTCTGTTCCCTGGACAGCAGCCAATAGGCTTCACCACCAACGGTTTTAATGGACAACCTGATGGTCCAGTGGGGTATAAAAGGGCTCCTGTCCACTGGGGGCAAGGAGAAGTGGAGAGACAACAAGCAAGCCAGGCGACGAGAAGGGAGACGACGAGAAGAGGGGGATGATGAGAAGAGAGAGACGATGAGACAGAAGACTACAGAGAAGAAGAAGAGGCAGCCACTGCACCAGCCTTAGATCCACCGTCTCCAGCCTGACGGCAGCTGCCCCAACCAGTAGCTCCAGAGACCACAGCTGGCGCAACCAGACTTGCACACTCTTCCACCAGAGCTTGCACACTTCCTGAGCTTGCACATTTCCTAAGCTTGCACACTCCCCTCTCCCTGACTCCTTTCTCCCATCAGAGCTTGCACACTTCCCTCTCCCTGACCCCTTTCCCAGTTCCTTTTCTACCCTTAACCAGCCATAAAGGCCAGTTAGTAAATCTCTTGGCTGCACGGTCATCCTCACTGTGATTTTTGCCCTTCACATGCATTCTGCAAAGTAGTTTTATTTAGAGATGTATTAAGAGTTTTCAAAGTATTATTGCCAATCTACTTTTATAAACCTATTTTAAACTGAAAATAGCCACCATTCTGAGAAAGATTTCAGAAGAAAAAATTCACCACAATGATATTTACAAGATTAAAAATAAAAACAACCTAAATTAGAATAATTATTACATTAATCATAGTCTTATACAGATATTTACAGGATGTATATTAATTTGTATTATAATGTGACCAAAATTTTATTATATCATGTTGAGAATAAAAAACAGAACTTAGTCAATTGCTCATTAAGAATGAAAAAAGAAGTCACAGTAACATCTCTATGTATTAAAATGATTTTAGGGTTTCAATCGCTTATTGTACTTCTTTTGTATTTTCCAATTTTTGAACAACAAATATGCACTATAGTCAGAGTGCTAAGTAGATCATTGAAGACCCTATTGCCTTGAAGGAATTGCAAAGTTTAGTAAAATGAAGTTTTTTTTTTTTTTTTAAAATCCTTATTTGGAAAACAAAAACAGGGTCTTAAGAATATACAAGTTAAAAAATAGAGCCCCACTCATAAATATAAGTTGGCAAATATTAGTTAGACTTTATTACAGGACTCAAAGATATTTTGCAAATAGTTATCAGAAGAAGATGAAGAAAAGATAGCCTCTTCAACAAATGGTGCTGGGAAAACTGGAAATCTATATGTAACAAAATGAAATTAGACCCCTATCTCTCACCCTGCACAAAGCAACTCAAAGTGGATCAAGGACTCAGGCATTAGACCAGAGACCATGCACCTACTAGAAGAAAAAGTAGGCCCAACTCTCCATCATGTCAGCTTAGGAACCAACTTCCTCAACAAGACTCCTAAAGCACAAGTGTAAAATCAAGAATCAATAAATGGGATGGTATCACACTAAAAAGCTTCTTCATAGCAATGGAAACAATCAAGATCAAGAAGAGAGAGCCTACAGAATGGAAAGAAATCTTTGTCACCTGCACTTAAAATAGAATATTAATCTCCATGATATATAAAGAACTCAAGAAACTTAGCATCAAAAAAACAAAACGAAAAAATCAATAAAAGGATAAAGAAACTGAATAGACACTTCACAGAAGAAGAAATATGACTGGTCAACAAATACATGAAAAAATGTTCAATATCACTAGCAATTAGAGAAATGCAAATTAAAACTACAGTGAGACTCCACCTCACCCCAGTTGGAATGGCAATTATCAAGAACACAAGTAACAAAAAATGTTGGCAAGGATGTAGGGAAAAAGGCACACTCATACATTGCTGGTGGGACTGCAAATTGGTGCAACCACTCTAAAATGCAGTATGGAGATTCCTTAGAAAACTTGGAATGGAACCACCATTTGATCTAGTTATCCCACTCCTTGGCATATACCCAAAGGACATAAAATCAGCATACTATAGTGATGCAGCCACATCAATGTTCATAGCATTTCAATTCACAATGGCTAAGCTATGGAACTAACCTAGGTGCTCTTCAACAGATGAATGGATAAAGAAAATATGGTATATGTACATAATGCAATATTAGTTGGCCTTAAAGAAGAATGAAATTATGGCATTTGCTGGTAAATGGATGGAACTGGAGACTTATGCTAAGTGAAATAAGCCAATTCCCCCAAATCAAAGGCCAAATGTTATTTCTGATAGGCGGATGCTGACTCTTTGTAGGTTGGGGTGGGGAGGTGGGGGTATTCACCAGATTAGACATGGCAGGGTGGGGGGAAGGGAGGGAGGATGGGAATGGGAAAAACAGGAGAATGAATTGGATATAACATTCCTATGTTCATATGTGGATACACGACCAGTGTAACTCCACATCACATACAACCACAAGAATGAGAAGTTACACTCCATGTAAGTATGATATGTCAAAATACATTCTCCTGTCTTGTATAAGTAATTAGAACAAAAAAATTTTTTAATAGTTTCCCAGAACTCACTCTTAGCTGCAATCTTGTGGGTAAGTAGTGATTCTATAGAAAGAGCAGCAAAAATATTCTGGGAGAGGAAAACATCATAAAAATGCTGTGTGGACTGAAAAACAAATGTGACAAGTAGGAGAAATTGAAGTAAAACCACTTTTTGAACCAAATAATAAGGGTGAACCAGGTGCAACTCTGCCTACTCTCGAGACCTTGTGGGATATATAGAGAAAGAGCTTTTATCACTTCATCTCTACTAAATTAATGCAGAAATAGAAGTGAACTAATCATAATTGTTTAAGGAAAAGGAAAAGACTATCCACCCCAAAATAGAGATAATGGAATAGAGAAAGGAAGCACAGTGATGGCATATAGGCTGGTTTTGGAAATCACTTTAAGTTCATGCAGAAAGCTTGTTCTAGATTGCTGGTGGGATTGTGATGTAGACAGATTAAAAATATTTTTGGGATGTGGATAGCATGTTAATAAGTTTAATATGAAGTATGAAGTAGACAGGAAAACACACATGTCTGAACGAACAAAAACTAGTGTCATAGTTTCAGGGAAAATTGAGGGTTGTCTGAAGGATATCATGAGCTTTACTAAACATTTTTAAGTTTAAAGTATCTTTGAGTGGAAAAGGATATGCCCAGTGGAGGGGAGAGGCGTGTGTGTTAAACTTCTCGTAAGATCATTTTTTCATTCTTTTGACTTCTTCTAAAGGGATCCATAGTGATTAATGCATAGCATTTGGGAATAGAACCAAACAAAATTTAAGCCAATGATGAACAAAACACCACCATATTACCCCAAGGACACAAATAGGAGAGGTTTAGTGTATTTTACATATTAAGTATCCTGTATTAAAAAATTGTTTGCAGAGTTACCTGTCATTGATTTCCTTTTTCATGTTGTCCACATCAACTAAAAGTCTATGATTTTCTTCTGTTGCTTGAGTATGTGCTATTGACATTTCTGAAAATTCTTTTGCCAAATTAGAAAGCTCAGTATCCCATGTACTTTTCTTTAAAAAAAAATAAGAGAATCATTTATACATGTTTAATGATCAAAAAGGAAAATATATATGTAATAAAAATCTTAATTACAAGAGCCAATATTTGAGAATAGAGTGTGGAGCTCTACTGGGAAGCAGGGAAAGGTCAACTTACTGCGAGGTAAAATGTATTAAGTACTTCCACATACTGCTGTTGATAATCATTTTGCTTCAAGCACTCTTCCTCATAAAAGTTTTTCAAATCTTCTAGCTAAAAAATATACAGAAAATAAATTAATTATGGATACTCCCCTATTTTTGTGTAGTGAGAGATAGATTATATTTCATCTTATATAGCTTCCAAAACTTGATATTGAATAAAATAGTATAAAATAACACTACCAGACTGCTTCCACTTATGAAGATGTGAGATTCTGATAAACTACAACAAATTTAGTCTAAAGCCTGATTTTCAAGTGCACAATTAATCATGATAACACAGAATGTGTTTTGGCTATATAAAAATTGAAAAATATCCGAAAATTTTGAAGCATAATTCATAACAGCAACAAATTAAAGGAGAAAATAACATGAACATCATTAATACTTTGCAAAATAACCTTTTAATAAATTCACTAATTTTCATAATTTTTAAAGTAGTAAAAGGAAAAAATACTCAAATATAAAGAATCAACAAATATCCAAATAAATTATAAAATGTTGAATGCACGCTTATTAAAACCAAGAATAAAACCACAGGATATTTTATGACCACTGTAATTCATCACATTTTGTGAAAGACTAATCACAATTAGAAAATGAATCAAACATCGCTATTACAATGATGACAATGATTAGATAATATATTTTTCAACTTCAGATATTAGGATTCAATACCTAGGAAAACAGAACATTCTATTTAAAGCAATGATAAATTATATTGGTAAAATGACTGAATACAAAGATGAGGAAATTAATAGCTTTTATTTATAATAGTAATAGTCTTTTCAAAATATAGTAACAATAAAAGTTTTGTTAAAAATATAACAAATCAATTTTTAAAAAAGAAAGAGCCCATATAAAGAAAATAAAAACTCTTATAGAAAGACTTCATCAAGCTCTACAAGAAAAGAAAGGTGTGTAGTGGAATGTTTTAATAGAATATAATGTCAACTCTCTCAAAATTAATATAAAAGTATAATAGATGATGTATTCTCTTATCAATTACATAAAATGAAGTTTTTGTGAAAGAAAAAGGAATATGAATGACTAGTTATGAGGTATCTGAAAATTAATGTTGGAAAGTTTGCAACCATATATTAAAATGTCCTATAATACCACTATATTGCAATAGTTTTTATTTTTGTTATTTTAATAAATAAGCATCCTATGGAAAACTAGGGGCCAGAAATATATCTGAATTAATATTTTTAAAGGTAGTACCTGAGTTCAGTGGGAGAGAATTTATTTAATGACTGTGGCTATAATGACATGGAATCTGTTTTAAAAAAATACAAAATGTTCTCTACCTCACATCTAACTCACATCATAACAAAAATAAATTTCAAATGGATAAATAAGGCAAACACAAAACAGTACAAATTATTAGATGACTCAGTCTGAGTTTTCTTGTGTAATCTTGGACTAACAGAGAGTCACCTTGCCAAGTAAAGTAAGAGATCTGTTGATATAGTTGATGACATATTTTATAAAAGTTGTGTCATAAAAGACACCATAAACAACATGTGAAGGAAAAATGAGACCATGAAAAATGTGAAATATAAGGCCGACATTCTTAGAATTAGTCCTTTTAAAGGACATCAGTGAAAACAGTGGAATGAAAAACAGGAATCTCACCCTTCTCACTGTTTCATAAATGCAATGAGACAACTGGCAAAAAAAAAAAAAAAAAAAAAAAAAGGTGTGGGGGGTAATAAAAGGTCAAAATTAGCCCTCTCAGAATTCTGGACATTAACCAAAGGCACTTATTTGCAGGAGCCCTGTTTGGGGATTGGCTTGAATTGCAGTTGATATCGTGGAATTTGGCCATTGTCGCCAAGTCTCACGGGATTTTGTTGCGGGACTGGAGTGACTGGCCGAAATTGCTGATCGGGTGCTTTCAGGCGGCAACACTTATTCAACAAAAAATGACCTAATTTTAGCAAAAATATTGAGTTTTGTGGTGTTTTAATTTCTCCTTGTCTTTCTCTCCATCTCTAGAGGAGCCTTGAAGAATTTACAGCCACACTTATGGTGAAAACTAGAACTTGGAAGTCACAAAGGAGTGTAAATAGCCAGAGTGCTTTCAAAGCACTGTTCTCAAAGAATTCTCTCTAGTTGACCTGTCTGGTGTGTTTATTTTTGCTTTTATTTTTGTTTTGTAGGACTCCACTTGCAGGGTTCATCCAGCACAAAAAGTCTTTCCCCAGAAAAATGTTTTCCCAGGGCATGACTGTCAAAATATTTAAGGCAATTAATTGACTCTGTGGCCATCTGAGACAATGGAAAACAATCTAACAATAGAGTCATCTCCAAAGGTAAAATGAAAGCTGGGGAATTCTGTCCATAGTAGTTTGTAAAGCTCCTAGAAGGCTGCAGAACTGAAGGAGCCCTAATTGGGAAGGGCTGTTGTAGCTAGCTGGAAGCCATGGGTTCCACCTGATATGTATGTGACGCACCTGTAGGCACCCGCAAAGCTGAAGGTATATAACCGGGTGAAAGCGGTCCGAGTTAGGAGAACGAATTCATTCAGTCAGCCGGGCAGTCACTCGGTCGGTCAGAAGAATCAGAGCGGCCAGAACGTAGGCAGAGCGGTTACAGAAGAGAAACCAGATAGAAGAAGTAATGACTGGTCAGAGTTAGGCCGAGGCTCCTGAGGAAGACAGAAGACAGAAGAAAGAAGAAGGAAGAAAGAAGAGAGAAGAAAGAAGCTCTAATCTTTCTCTAAGCTAAGCTCTATCTTTCTTTAAGCTACTCTAAGCTACTCTACTCTAAGCTAAGAAGAAAAATCTTTCTTTCCCTCTCTAAGCTCTAAGAAAGTAGAAGTAAAGTAGTAAAAGCTTAACTCTGCCTCCGAGAGTTTTCATCCCGGGTTACGGTACCAGGCAGCTTACACAGAACCTAGGATGTGTCAAAGCCCAGAACCATTCACACATCTGGGAAACCTGAGTGAATGAGGGCCCCCAAAAAAGTAGGAAGTGAAAACGAAGATTTGACAGCTGCCTGGTTGAGTATTAAAGATGTCTAGGTAAACACAGGAAGACTTCTTGTTTCCAGAATTTTGAGAATCAAACTTAGCAATTATTAACTGTCAATCACTAACCAATCACTAAACTGAGAAGAGACTTTGGTGGTTACAGAAAACAGACTTTACAGAATTCTTGTAGAAAGGTCTCTAAACAAACAAATGGCAATGTTAGTAAACAGCAATGAGGCGTAAACTGTGAGAAAGAGTGAGAATCAGATGCCTAGTGTCACCACATTAGGTTATTTAAAGTGTCCAGTTTCCAACAACCACAACAAACACAGGAGACATGCAAAACAAGAAAGTAGGGACCACAGAGAAGAAAAAAAGCATTCAGTAGAAGCTGTCTCAGATCAGTCTCAGACATTGCTATTTTAAATATCTTTAGAGCTAAAGGAAAATGCTTCAAGAACTAAAGGAAAGCATTACAATTGTGTTTCAACAAACAGAAAAATATTAAGAAGTTGATAGAAATTATAAAAAGACTCATATAGAATTTTAAAATTGAACAACTACAATAACAAAAATAAAAATGCTATAGTGGCTTAACAGCATATTTGAACAGGCAGAAGAAACAATGAACAAACTTGAAGATGGGTCAAGTAAGATTATCTCAGTCAGAGGGAAGAAAGATAAAGAAAAACGACATGTAGGAAAGGTGGGAAAAAATTGGTGTGCATTTTTTCCATTTCCTTCCTTCTTCTCTTCCACATTTTGACAATCTTATCACAAGGCAGGTACACCCTAAAAGCCAGAATATTGTGGCATGATATCTCCAAGAATAAACTAAATAACTACTGCTCTGTATCTTTCACAAAGAAGAAATACCTTGAAGAACACCACACTCATGATGGATGGGAAACATCAGATCTTAGCCTATTCCAGCAACCTGAGAAAAAGCTGGTCCCTTCCTCTGTTCAGAAGCAGAATGGTCCTACTCTGGCTCAGTGTGTCTCCCCAGACCGAAAACTCCCATTAAACATTGCCTGTGAAGGCTCCCAATACTTGGCTCCATCTCATTTCTATTATTTTACACCTAAGATACTATCTCCAGTAATGTTCATATCTATCTAAAGACATGTGACTGGTTCCATCATGTTCTTCACTAGTATCTTTACCTCTACACTTAAAATCCTCTTTTTACCCTTTATGCATGGTTGGATCTATAGAAGGGTAAAAATTAGGAATGGACCCAATACCCATTTCTAATGTGCTGTCTAGCTTCAGAGGTGGCAGCTATGATGTATAAAATTATACATATTTCAGATATCAATAATTGTCAATCTCTAGATAGGACTTACAGTGTGTTTTCCAGTGGAAAGAACAAAAATTAAACATGAAAACTTCAGTGCCTCAGGGTCAAAAGTAATGATATGTACCACAGCGCCTCTGATAACTGTTTGTGGAAAGCTCACTAAATGAAGTTATGAAACACTCCTGAGCACACCTTTAGCACTGCAGGTGTAATTCTTGCATTCTGCAACTTTTGGATAAGTGCTATTAGTTTAGCCCTGCTCTCAGCCATAAAATCTGTGGAATTACTGATATTATGTGCTGATTCCTTTCCTAATATAAATGATAATACATACACAACTTTGAAAACATTAATCATTGGAATATCTAACGTTATATCGTAGGTCATGAATAATAATCTTTGCAATTAAAAATTGAAGAAATCTGAATGGCTACTAAAAAGGAAAAATATTTCACTATGAGTCAGGAAAATGAAAATTAATGTAGCATTTGTTAACCCAACAATTAGGTTGATATAATTTAAAGATACCACCAGCACTGAAAAAAATGAGAGAAGTCAGTATTATCTCTAACACCCACAAATACACACACACACATATAACACAAAAAATTTAGAAAATATTTTAGTCTTATCTATTTTGAAAACTATAGTTAGTTCTAACCCATCAGTCCAACTTTTAGGAATCTATCCCATAGAAAGAAAAAATCAGTACATAATGACAACAAAAATAAAAGTTTTTATTTTAATACTAGTTATAGTCTGAATTTATGTAAAAGATAAATAATTGAATAAGTTCTCCCTGAGGTGAATTAATGGTTCAATAAACCTCCCCTTCACTTTCATTCTAGTGTACATTCCTTTTCATTGAAGCCTAGGAAAAAGAACAATGACAACAACAACAACAACAACAAAAAGGTAGGAATGCAGGAAGAAAGGAAGGAGGTGTAGTTTTCAGTTCAATTTGATGAAATGGTTTAGAATACAAACTGTGTTTTAACCAGTAAGAGATGTACTCTTGTGCATTATGGAAAATAGAACTGAAGTATGGGGCATTTTCCTGATTTGGGGTTGCTTTTATTTTATTGTACCAAAACTTCCTATTGGCAGGGAAGTTCATGGAACATGAATATTTTGCAGCTGAGTTTTGGTGTCCATCTACCAGTGGCTGAGTGTTGAGGCATGGTGACAATGGTCAAATCTTCACAACCTAGCTTCCTGATGTTTGGAGCAGAGATAGACTCAACCCAGGTAGTCTTGAGCTAAGAGGTCAAGAGACCACCTCAGAAGCCATTGCTTATATATTTGTCAATTTGGGACACATTCCTGGAAGTCTAGATCAGAGCTCTCTTGCTAGCTTTGCAAACTTGTTGAAATCTCTAAATCCCCTTCAGTCTAAAACAAAGAGATTTATCTTTTCTGCAGTATACCCTGACTAATGTTATTGTGGTACATACCTAGTGTGTAGCATGTGTTTGCTATTGAAAAGAATGTGCTATGTTTAATATCTAATAATCTTGATGCAGGTCCACAATGTATTTTTAAATAGAAAAGCAAGTACACTAGATGTATATGTAGGTCAAAATTGTTTTTGTAAAAGCCAAGTAGAAAAAAAACTCATATATGTGATTTATTTTCTGTGTGTATATAAATATATATATGTACATACATATATATACACATATACATCCTAGCATACATACATTTATAGAAGCACAGAAAAATGTATATAAGATGACACACTATTATGGTAACACTGGATACTTCATGGGTGATCAGAAATGGAGAGAAAGAAAGAGATAAAATTAATAGCTAAATGTTTTTTAATCTTTGGGCTTAGTGAATGTGTTATTTAACATTTAAGAGGAATTTATTTTAAGTTCAGAAAGGCAGCACTTAGTCCTCACAATCTCATTGTTATCCATCAGGTGAGCCAGTCACAGAATGGAAATTACTACTAACAGTTGTGAATGAAAACATCTGTGTCAGAAAAATAGTGTTATGCACAATTCTATCACTGAGAAAGAATACACACACACACACACACACACACACACACACACTTAGAAATAATTATTTTGTAAATTAAGGAATTCCCAGAGCGATGCTTACACAGTAGTATATTCTTAACATTTGCATATTAATTAGAATATAACATGTGAACACAGAAGTATCAGTAATACTTCATATTATTGAAATGATGATACTGCATTTCTAAGTGAATTTGAAGCCCTTTACATATATTTTCAACACTTTAAACCCCAAATCTCTCCATTGAATTATTAACACTCAAGTTAACCATTATCCATTTATTTTCAGGTCAGTAAAGAGAATGCCAAAAAGATATGACATGGTGGTCCCACCTAGAAATGAAGGAGGGATTGAAGTCCAACCACTCTATGACAGGCTTTTATATAACATTTTAAATAACTGCTTAAAAAATGTTCAAACCTGTTAGTCATCTGAAAATGCAAATTTAAAACTACAATGGGAGGAGCTTTTAAAAAAGGTTTACAAATAAATAAAAGATAATCTTACATAATGGTATTAATCTGAAACTGGAACTCCTATACAAGATGGTGGGTAGAAAAAGGTGTTGAGAAAGCATTTTGTCATTATCTACCAAACCTGAACATATGCTTTTTTTTTTTTTTTTGCCTAGCAATTTGCAAAATAAATGAATACATGATTTAATGCATATTTCAAATGTCTTGGCCTGAAAAGCTGAAAAGATTGAATTGTCATGAACTGAAATAGGAAACAACTGCAGCTTATGGAAAGGTTGGATATCTGAAGTTCAATTTCAAGCTGGAGAAACCACTAGATATCTAAGTAAAAAGTAAGAGTTGGGAATAAGAACAACAATAAATTCTGGCAAGGTTATGGTGAAAAAGGTACACTTGTTAATTGCTGGTGGGACTACAGGTTAATACAACCACTCTGCAAAGCAGTATGGAGATTCCTCAAAAAACTAGGGATGGAACCACCATATGACCCACTCCTTGGTATTTTCCTAAGATCTAAAATAGGCATACTATAGCAACACAGCCACATCAATATTTATAGCAGCACAATTCACAATAGCTTACTTATGTAATCAACCCAGATGCCTATCAATAGATGAATGGATTAAGAAATTGATAACACACAGAGACACACACACATGCACAATGAAGTTCTACTCAGCCATTAAAAAGGATGAAATTATGGCATTTGCTGGTAAATTGACAGAAAGGGAAGATACCATGCCAAGTTAGCTACACTCAGAAACTCAAAGGTTGTCATCTCTCATATGCAGAAGCTATGAGTAAAATAAAGAAAGGGGGAAAAGAATATAACATAAACAACTGTAAGCTACCTGGTACCGAAAACCGGGAGGAAAACTCTCGGAGGCAGAGTAAAGCTTTTACTACTTTTACTTCTACTTTCTTAGAGAGCTTAGAGAGGGAAAGAAAGATTTTTAGAGAGAAAGATTAAAGAGCTTTTCTTCTTGTCTTCTTAGCTTAGAGCTTCTTGCTTCTTTCTTCTGTCTTCTGTCTTCCTCGGGAGCCTCGGCCTAACTCTGACCAGCCATTACTTCTTCTATCTGGTTTCTCTTCTGTAACCGCTCTGCCTACGTTCTGGACGCTCTGATTCTTTTCTCCCACCCGAACTCTTCTTCTGACAGACCGAGCTACTGCACGACTGACTGAATGAATTCTCCGTTCTCCTAACTCGGACCGCTTTCACCCGGTTATATACCTTCAGCTTTGAGGGTGCCTACAGGTGCGTCACATACATATCATGTGGAACTTATGGCTTCCAGCTAGCTGCAACAGCCCTTCCTAATTAGGGCTCCTTCAAACAACCAATCAAATACAAATTAATAAGCCAGCAAAAGGAAGTCTAGTAGAGTAAAGGAAGAAGAATGGGAGAGGGGAGGGGGAAAGAGGAGGGAAAAGAGGAAAGAAAAAGAGGGAATTGTGAACTGAAATGTATTTCCATGCCTGTATGAGCTTGTCAGAATGAACCCAACTACTACGTATAACTATAAAGCCTAATTTTTTAAAAATGTTGGCAGTTAGATGTATAAAGCTTATTGTAAATGACAGCACTGGAGTTCTCAGATGTTTGGAGCTTCAGGAGATAGAGAAACCACTGGAAGATGAGAACAAGCCTCCACAAATGTAGGAAGAAGCAAGAAGAATGTTGTGTTCTAAAAATCAAGAACGAAAAGCTTCCCAGATAAGGATATAATAAACTTGGTTAGGTGCTATGTGCAAGTTAATTAAGATCAAAGGAAAGTGATTAGTTTTAGCAACATGGAAATCATTGTTGACCTAAATCAGAGACATTTTGATTGAATAATGAGGCAAAATAGTAATTTGGAAAGTGTTTAAGAGAGGATGGGAGATTACATGGCCAGATGATATTTATTCCACAATTCAAGATCCAAATTGGGAAATCCATTAAAACACTTTGTTACATTTACAGGTACTAAGAGAAAATATGACACAGGTATCTTCCTTGATGTAGAAAAGACTCTTCACAATACTCAATCTCCACTCCCAATGTGGAAAACCACTCAATAAATTGAAACTGACAAGCATAATAAAATAAATATTGAATTTTAAAGCCAGATTTCTATTTAAGGGGAAAAACAAAAGCAAACAAAACAGCAGCAATTCCATTAAAAGCAGAGCATTGCAAGGATACCAATTATTTCTACTGCTATTTAATATTGTACTGGAAGTATTAACCAAAGTAATCAGATAATAGATAACAAAGGCATAAAAATTAATGAAAGACTAATAATGTCTCTATGGCAGCATCCCTAGAAAATCCAAGAAAAAATGATAAAATGAACATAAACAATTTTAAGAATCAATATATTCATATAATGGTAATTACCATTACTTATTTCATTTACACAAACATAGCCACTTAAAAGAAATACTGAAAAATAGATCCTCAATTGCAGTGCCACAAAATATTTTAATTAGAAATAAACTTCTCAAAAATATGCCAACCTCTATGAGGAAATCTTTTTTAAATATTCCTAATTGACACCAATAAAAGTGTACTGAACAAGTGGAATGGTATCCTACTGGCTTAAAATAAGGCCCATGTATTATCTCATGATTCTGTAAATCCAAATGCTGGCAGATTGGGTTAGCACAGTTGTCCTCTCTAACCATGGTTTCTGCATCACCAACCTTGGATCATAGTATTTGGGGAAAAAAAAAATGTATCTATGCTGAACATGTTCACACTTTTTTCATCATTATTCCTAAACAACACAGTGTAATAATTATTTACATAGTGTTTGCATTGCATTAGGTGTTAAGTCTCTTGAGATGATGTAAACTATACAGGAGGATATGCCTAGTTTAGGTGTAAATGCTACATCATTTCATATAAGGGACTTGAGCACTGGAGGATTTGGGAATCCACAGGGCTATCCCTGGGATTTTATTTTATTTTATTTTTTAAAGGTGATTTAAATTTTTTATTTAGTATTATCACTACTACTACAAATGAATGCATATAATCACCATTTTTCTCTCTAGGTCTCAGATTCTAATACAAAAATGGCAAGTTGTTATCACTAATTTTTTCAGAGAATATTCAACAGCATTCTTATGAAAGAGTCATGTACCTTATTTTGATAGGTTAAATTGTATCCCTTATATGTGGTCAGTTCTTCTTTGGAATCTACTAGTACAACTAAATGCTTTTAATTGACATTAATCAGAATATATGTTGTACTGGGAAGGTAATGCCATGAGAGTTTAAGAAACTATACTCAATAGTATTATTTGGAAAAATTACTAAATATAACTGCACCTCATTTTCTCATCTGTAAAAAGACAAAATGGTACTTTTTAGTATTTTTTTTTATTATAAAAAAATAAGGAGAAATCAATTACTCAAATGTGCCTGCCATCTTGAAGGGCTCATAACATAGTGTTATCATGTGTGATTATATGGTGTTTTAATTTGGGAAGATTTTTGTATGTTTACTAGAATATGTTGTCATTTATTTCAACACTATGAAGAGCTAATAGCCTTCACTTTCATATATTCAATCACAAAGCAACAAGTACTAGAAAAATGACATACTGTCTTAGGAGAAAGCATCAAATACAAGTTATCTGGCTAAATGTAAGTAAAAATATTTCAGTAGTGAGATATTTATATGTGTGTGGGTCTAACTTAAAGGTAAAATATAATATTTTAAAAAGCATTATCCATGCAGTGGATTATAATTATAGTCATTAATGAAATGAAAAGTACAAAATAAATGCCTTAAAGAAGTTATTAAGATTGATCATCAATTTTCACTCAGTAAAAGCAACCTAGTCCTGCAACTTAAAGGTGAATTATCCTTTCCTGAGTTTAAAAGTTTGAGAATTTGTTTAAACTGAGTTGATTCAACAGTATTTCTTCCTCTGATCTTCTTTTCTATGATGGCAAGGGGAGGTGAAGGTCCTGTTGCTATACATCGGCAAAGGCACATCCTGCTTCATCAGATGCCTCCTGTTCATTCTGGACTTTATTTAGGTTGACTCTGAAGGGTCAGGTCACTGTTCAATGTTGTCTTCTGTGATGTCTGTAGTCTAAATCCCTGGGATGTATAAGACTCTGCTTAGAGTCTTACAAGCTGTAATGAAGGTTTCAGGTGGCTTGGGCTCTTCTCTAGAGTCTCTGGAGGATATAGCACTTCTGATCTCATCAAGGTTGTAGGCTGAATTCATTTTCTTTTAAGTTTCTATGTTAACTTTTCTCTACATGTAAGTCGACAATGGCTGGCTGAATGCTTTTCATGTTTTGGAACTCTCTAACTCTGCCCTCTGCCACATTTCTGACTTTTTCTGCTCTCAGCCAAAAGAAAATTCTACTTTTAGATGGTTCATATGATAACCCTTACAATTTCCCAATTTAATGACACTGATTATTAAATATACTTAGGTGTGAAAAATCCCTATGGCCATGTAACCTAATATGTTTAGAAGCATGACACCAATGGCAAATGTCATGGGAGCCCAAATTCTGCCTACTACTGTTTGCCCATGGACCCCATGATGCACTTTGCTCTCACACACAAAATATATTCATGTCCCTGAGAGGGTGCACAAGTCTCAATCCCAAAACCAAACTTTCATTTAAACATTCTTATGGCCAATCTCTTCATCTGAGTCAGGTGTAGATAAAGCTCTGGGTATAACTTCTCTTGGGACACAACATCTTTATATACAAATCTTTTAAAATTAAATAAACAAATAATGAATGAATGCTCAAGGATTGAAACATAAATATGTGATCACTTCTAATCTGAAGCCAGATCCACTAATCTTTGTAGAAAATCTCTCCCCTGTTTTCAGCTATAGCAAGGTGCTTGAATACAACACCCTTGAATTCCCTGAGGCCTTCTAGTCGAAGGCAATTGTGACTTTCATCCATCTAAAAGGAACTTCAATTTAAATTAATTGAATAATATTTACAAATTATATTAACTAAAATTTTAGTGTTGATGTACAGAATATATGCTCTTTCCTGTCATATACAAAACAAACACATCAACTAGAAAATGACAAATTCACAATTGTAACATTTTTATCCTTTAAAGAATATTACCAATTTACAGTATATAACGTGTAAGAATTACCTCTAAAAGCACAGTAGAGTACAAGATATCTACTGAACAACATAGAAAGATAACATTTTGAAGATCATAATGGATAGAATCAGCTAAAAGTTAATAATATGGCACCAAATGCATAGAAAATAACTGTGAGTTTAATTGTGGGCTATTTATTACAACAGAAATAAGCTATTTCACCCAAATCAATTATAAAATTTCCAAAAATCTATCTCTTTTACAATACCAATCATGTTTGCTTAAGATGAATTTGTTTGAAAGGAACAAATGAAATGAAATCCTATGTAAATGAGATGAAATCCTAAGTAAATAAATCACAAATTATATCCTTTAAATTTAAACAATATAATCATCAAAAATCATTTTATGGCTTTGATTATGTTTAATGTTGAACTTCTAATTCAAAATTTTTTGATTCAACAATGTCTTTTAGATTCAAATAAACAATGCTAGTACCAATGACATCTAAATTTATACAATTAGGGGTAAAGAGTAGACACAATACAAACTCTGCTCTTATATTTTAAGCCAGTTCCCATACATTCCACAAATAATAGTACAGGTTTCTTATAACTGTACAGGATGAAAACTATGAAGGCCAATACATTTCTGAAGGAGCCCTAATTAGGAAGGGCTGTTGTAGCTAGCTGGAAGCCATAAGTTCCACCTGATATGTATGTGACGCACCTGTAGGCACCCGCAAAGCTGAAGGTATATAACCGGGTGAAAGCGGTCCGAGTTAGGAGAACGAATTCATTCGGTCCGTCGGGCAGTCACTCGGTCGGTCAGAATCAGAGCGGCCAGAACGTAGGCAGAGCGGTTACAGAAGAGAAACCAGATAGAAGACAGAAGAGAAATGACTGGTCAGAGTTAGGCCGAGGCTCCTGAGGAAGACAGAAGACAGAAGAAAGAAGGAAGTAAGAAGAGAGAAGAAAGAAGCTCTAATCTTACTCTAAGCTAAGCTCTAAGCTCTACTCTATCTTTCTTTCTCTCTAAGACTCTAAGCTAAGAAGACTCTAAGCTTACAAATGGTGGTCCGTCCGGGGCTCGGCAGGCAGAGAAGAAAAGCTAAGAAATAAGAGCAATGAAAAAGCATAGCCTCAGACTCAGTTGAGACCAGCAAAAAGAGTAGAAACAAGAGAGCAGAGCCTCTGACTCAGTTGAAGCCAGTTAAGAATTAAGCCGAAGCAGAGTAGCTGGCCAAAAGCTGAAGCAGAAAAGCCGAAGCAGAGTAGCCAGCGAAAAGCCGAAGCAAGCCGGCCAAAAGCCGAAGCAGAGTAGCCGGCCAAAAGCCATAAAAAATAAAGAAGCCAGAAAAGCTATATAGAGAAAAAGCCTTGAGCTTTAGCAAAAAGCCATAAAGAAAAAAGCCATGAGCTTAAAAGAAAATAGAGAATTAAATAGCATGGTAAAAACCATGCAGAGAAAAAGCCATAAAAAATAAAGAAGAGACAAAAAAAAAAAAAAAAAAGTCAAAGCCGCTTATGCAGTTGTGCTTAACTAAGTGCGTTAGCTGCTCCTCAGCAGTAGGTTTCCTTAAAGCCACAGCACCTTCTCAAAAAGGGCTCAAATATCCACCCTTTCAAAAATAAAAGGTGAAAAGCTAGGTAGGGACAAGAAAATAAAAGAAAATAGAGAAAATAAAATAGAGAAAATAGAATTAAAGCACCTTTTTAAACTAAAGGGAAGGAATATGAAGGAGCCCTAATTAGGAAGGGCTGTTGTAGCTAGCTGGAAGCCATAAGTTCCACCTGATATGTATGTGACGCACCTGTAGGCACCCGCAAAGCTGAAGGTATATAACCGGGTGAAAGCGGTCCGAGTTAGGAGAACGAATTCATTCGGTCCGTCGGGCAGTCACTCGGTCGGTCAGAATCAGAGCGGCCAGAACGTAGGCAGAGCGGTTACAGAAGAGAAACCAGATAGAAGACAGAAGAGAAATGACTGGTCAGAGTTAGGCCGAGGCTCCTGAGGAAGACAGAAGACAGAAGAAGAAGAAGGAAGTAAGAAGAGAGAAGAAAGAAGCTCTAATCTTACTCTAAGCTAAGCTCTAAGCTCTACTCTATCTTTCTTTCTCTCTAAGACTCTACAAGACTCTAAGCTAAGAAGACAAGAAGACAAGAAGCTAAGCTCTATCTTTCTTTCTCTCTAAGCTAAGAAGAAAAATCTTTCTTTCCCTCTCTAAGCTCTCTCTAAGAAAGTAGAAGTAAAAGTAGTAAAAGCTATACTCTGCCTCTGAGAGTTTTTCCCGGGTTACGGTACCAGGCAGCTTACACATTTCATGAATCAAAATGTCACCTCAGAAATTGAGAAAAAGCACAGATAAAGTTTTAAGAATTTTGAAAAATGTGAAAATGCTGGTAAATCATTTAAGTCTTTGGAGAAGGATAAGGCATAGGATTACTTATGTTTCTAGCACTATATCATAATTCAACCTTTGTTATTTTTTCATCACAATATTATTTTGTGAAAGTGAGTAATAATTGAAAACACAAACATCCAATAACAAGGATCAAACAAACTCTTAAACCATTAAAAGTACATTTAAAAATGTAAGATGACATTGAAATAAATTTTTACATAGTATAATGAGAAGCATGTCATCAATTATTGTATACCTATTATAATGTATAATTTTTAAAAATATACTGTGAGGCCTGTGTTTACATACAACAAAATATTCACCGTGACTACATCTGAATAGTGAGATAATAGACCAATACTTTCCTCTCTTTGAGTATAGACTCAACTTCAAGTGATGAACATTTATTTGTGCCATTCAAAACATGCCTTAAAATAATTTTAGATCACGGTTTGTGCAATGAATCCACCAGATTTTATGAGTGCTATAAGGAAGAAAACACATGACGCTAACAACAATCACAGTAGAGTATGGTGGGAAAGTCTGACTGGAATGATCTTAAGTGAAAGTACAAGGAGAGACATTGGAGGTTGTGAACAAAGAAATTTCTTTCAAAGAGTCTGACACTGAGTATAACAACAATTACAATGACAGCTCTTGGGCAGAGAACACACACACACAAGAACACATATGCACACATATATATTAACATTAAGACTTTAACCCAAAAAAACTGTATAAAAAGAAACATAATGAACCTAAAAAAAATAAGAAGAAAATTATAACAATAAAAGCACATGCTAACATAGTAGAGTTCAGAAAACTGCAGAACTAGTAAATCTAAAAGCCAGCTCTTTTTAAATTATTATTTCAATTTAAAAACTTGAAAATCTAGTGCAAAAAGTAAAAAACAAATATATTTGGACAATTAGAAAGTCAGAACAGCAAAAGTATAAAAGCATCCTATATCATACTATGGTAACATATTTTTTAAAATTTTAAACCTATAGATTATTTTCTGTGTTATTAAAATATTACAAGATATCTTCAAGAAGAAATATACAGCCTGAAACCACAACCATGTGATGAAATAAAACATGAAAAAGAAATAATAATTCAAACAACAAAGAAAATGCACCAGAGTTATATTTTCACCAAAGTGTTCTATCAGATTTTCAAGGAAAAAGTTACTAAATATGCATTAATTCTCTGGGTAATAGGAAATGAAGAAAGCTTCGAAGTTCATTTTATAAAGCTAACATAATCCTTATAAGAAAATCTATCAAATACAGCACAAATTAAGAACACTGAAATACAGACTCACTTATGAATATGGATGCAAAATCTTAAAATACTTCCAAATCAAACTCAGCAGTAAATTAAAAGAACAATAAACCATAACCAAGCAGAGTTCGTCCAATGAATTTTAAAATGTTTTATTATTAACATAATACGTCATTTCAATAGGTCAGATGAAAAACTCACAAAATCTTCTTCATAGATGCCCACAGTCTTTTTATAAGTTAACATTAGTTCCTAATAAACAGCTTTTAAAACCTGGGTATATTAATAATCTTTAATATGGTACTGAGCACATATATGAAATCAGCATTTAGATAACACTAAGTTCTTCTTTAAAATAAGAGAATATGTTGTGTACATCCACGAGACTGGGATTCTAATTAAAATAAGATATATTGCATGCTTGTATAAATATATCAAAATATATTCTGCTGTCATGACTAGAAAGAAAAAATAAAAATTTTTAAAAAGAATTTGAAAACAAATTTCATTGATCTCATTTAATATCCATTTACACATATATATGCCACAAGATAAACATAAAATGGGATCAAAATACTATGACAAAAATTAGTCATATGTACTTTTATATATGTCATCACATTTTATTCATACATCACATATGAATACTGCATAATGAAATAATATTTTTATAGTTCAAAATACTAGGTTATATTTGGCTCTACCACTTATTAGCTTTGTGTTTGTGAGAAAATCACACAGCCTAACTAAGCAGGTTTTCTATTTGGTAAATTGTTAATGGTAATTATTGTTTCATTTGTTTTTGAGAAGGAAATTGCTTAATTTGAAAGATATTGAGGAAAAAGTCTGAAACAAAAGGCATGGTTGGGTGAGTGATTGACAGTGTTAGGATACCTACTGTACAGCATACAGGCAGGTAGACAGTCATAAAAATCAGCTTTCTAGTAACAAAATCATTATCCAAAAATTGTGAAAATGCAAGTTTCTATACAAAAAGAATCTACTTATTTACTACCTTTATCTTCAAACTGAATTATGAAAAATAATTTTGTGTGTCATTTTGTTCAATGACATGAAAATCATAAATATTTTTAAATCTTTAAAGAAATTTTGTTACTTTATTGACAGAATGAATTGTAGATGGATTCTTTTTGTACCACAAAAAGCTAACAGTTTCAGATAACAATTATTTTCTGAAAAATTTCTGAACTGTGGGGAAAATTGACTAAAAGAAACGAGGATATATATAGAAAAACCTATACTTTTATATTTAAAATTAATTTAATTTTGACATTACTTTAAAATACTTAACCAGTCTTAAGGTGTTGTATAGTTTACCAAAGCTACTGTTTGTAGACATGAAAAGGGAAAAAATATGTTTTCATAGATCTAAGCATAACACAAATTAGAGAAAAGTCTATATTAATGAGAAAAAGACTCTAAATTGGAAGCAAAATATGCCTTGAAAATTTAAAAAATCAGTTGAATTATATGTGCAATTAGGCAGCACAAATCTTATTTTTCTCTTGAACTAGAAGTTTCAATTGCATACCAAAAAATAATGCATGGCAATAATGCACATCATTGCTTTTAATTGAGTGTTTAACATGTGCTCTTTGACAATGTAGCTTAAAGGCTTTTATAATGAGCAAAGTGCAGAAAAAATTAATATATCTAAATTTCATCATGTTCTCATCTTCCCTAGAAGGTATGATAGCTCCCAAATGATTTCTATAATTGAAAAATATTAGAAACTTTATGAATACACTCACAATTTCTCATCAGAAATAACACTGCCCTGACACCAAATTAAGGAGGACTAGACTTGTCATTTTAGAGATGATCAATGAAATTTTAAAAAAAGACCATAGGTTTAGTGAATAAATTTTTCCTTTTTGAAAATATTTTGCTGATGGTGATATTTGCATAGATGACAAATTTAAGCATGGTTATAAAATTGAGTTTATAAATAATAACCTTATATAATATTTTAAAAACTTGTATTGACTGTGTTATACTTTCCTGGTGCTTAGCGTAGTCTCTGAGAAGGAATTTTGGAAAGCTACATGCATAACTCCAAAATTTACTGTTGTGGTGTAATCAATAAAATCAATAAGAGTGTAAAATATAGATTATAGATATGAGATTTTGATAATTGAGGTAAGATAAGACGATTATAAAGCAAGAATTGTCAAAGACAGGCCTAAGACTCCATTTTGCTGCCTTCTATTAAAAAAACTGTTACAAGAGTTGTTTCTGAGAAAATAAACTGAAAGCTGTTTTCTTATAAAAATTATTTTTTGTACTTTGTACCCCATAGAGTATACCCAACGCAGGATATGGCAGTGGTCTTGGTGGGCTACATCCTGGGTTCGAGTGCATTTGTGGGTCTAAATGACCTTGAAGTAGAATCTTGTCCCCACCTAAACTCAGGACACGGTTGTCTAGCACCTGCTCGAACCCGAGCTGTGGTAGTCTAAAATGTTTAAAATAACTACTTTTTAGCTTCTGCAGCCTACTTGCTTGTCACCTGGAAAATTCCAGTCCTGTTTGCGTTTACAAAGACTCCCTTACTGCTGTTCTAGCTTCTGTGATTGGCTTGCTTGCATGATGCTGAAAAGGTGGTGGTTTTCACCTTTAAATTCCCAAGGAAAACCAGAAAAAGCTGCTGTTCTCCCATAGAGCTTCAGTCTCTACGGATGGCAGCCCCTGGCCAGGTAAATAACCTCTCTAATTTGTTTTAAATTCAGACTTTGTGTGTTTTCTGAGGCGACTCCTTATTTCATTTACGTGAAAGGCCACGTTCTACATTCCACCTCAGGGAGATATTTCCAGGATCACAAGGTGCAGGTCCCCCTTTACCTGACCCAATTTATCCTTCCTTTCCCCCTTTCTTCTTTCTTCCATTTATTAAGTGTTCTCTTATTGAACAAGCATTGTTTATAGGCACAATGCAAATTACCCAGAAATTAAACAAAAATTACAATGTATCTCTTGTCCTTAACCAAGCCATCATTGTTTTCAATAGGATGTTATGAGTATTGGCGTAAACAGAGTGCAATTAGAGTTCAAAGCAGACAAAAGAAAGTGAAGAGAGAGTTTCTGCAAGGATTTTCTGCTTTCTAAGTTAAACCAAGAGGCCTCAGCCAGACAGTGGTCGGACTGAGAGGATAACAATCAAAGAAAGATGTTATAATCAGAGGGAAGAGTGTTTGTGAAAAATTGGAAGAAAAAAAAAGCATGTGGTGCATTCTGGGGTCTTCAAGTTGTCCCATATAGTAAGAATACAGAGTCAGAGGAAAAGGGGTAGCAAAGGAGAGGCTGGAGAGAAAAGTAGGGTAAATTGTGGAAAGATTCGTATTACTAACTGTTTTAAAATCGGTTTCTTCCAACACTGATCCCATCTCATCTCCTGTAGTACTTGGGGGGGTCGTCGATCTATTACCTTCCCATTTTTGCCTCATTCGTTGAGGTATGCCCTTCTAGCCTACTTTGGTGAACAAAGAAGGCTCGTCCGGGGTCACGAAGGGTTAAAGACCTCAACCCCTTATAAATTCCTTATAAATGCCTAGACTATGCAAGACCTGGGTTAGATCCCCAGCATCACACACGTACACAGATACACAAATGGGGGAGAAAAAGCTTAATTCCAAACATCCTTAACTTAATTTTATCAAAAAACATGGATTCAAATTACATAAAAAATGAGCTGAAAAAATTCATAGAGAAATCCACTGTCTTACTGAAATATTCTAAATAGCTCTTACAGTCATTGATACATCAATAAGAAAAAAGTTGGAAGCAAAAAAGATTTAAGAACCTATGTAGAAGAATGTCCCCAAATCAGAAAAAATGTTTTCTCCTAATGAAATATTTATATAAATTTTTCATGTATGAGGATACAAATTAAATTTATTAATAAATTGAAAGAATTTGGGTTATATAGACCACATTTGTGAACATACCATAATTACATTAAAATTAATTTTAAAATAGCTAAAATTTGATGGAAGATTTAATTTATCTAAGACTAATCACAAGCTGACTTTGCAAAGAGTTTGCATGCTCCTAAGTTACAAGAAAATTGGTTAAGATCCATCTTAGAAAAAGTACATAAATAAATGAAGAGATAGATTATGGGCATGTTTAGGAATCCTTAACATAATGATTTCATCCCCCTACAAGTAATCCATAACTGAATGCAGTTAAATCAAAATTCCAACAAATTTTCTGAAGGAAATAAATAAGATAATGATGAAATTTAAATGGAAGAGCAAGGGTCAAGAATGTCATAGAACTCATTAAGAAATACGAGATTGGACAATTCATTATGATAAAATTCATTAAAGAAGTTTAGTGATGTAGACATAGAGTGTTGAGGCAAAGATGGTCAAATAGAATGAATAATGTAAAAAGTAAATAAAAAAGATCCACACAAAGATGGAAGCCTGATGTATGTGAGAGAGAACTGAGCATTAAAATATAAAGAAAACCACCATCATAAATTGTATGAATTTTTTTTCTACATTAGAAAAATATTAATTGGAACCTCACTTCACATCATAGTTATATCCATATATTAATTTTATGTTTCACATCTGGCAAGTGAAATATGCATTTCAAAAATTCTAGAAATAGTTTATTACTTCTTTACTTGTCAATGAAAGATAGAATAAGAGGGGGAAATCCCGTAATTTTGACTACTCAAATATAGTTTCATTTAAGAGCAGAATAAAAAGTAGAATTCAAATGCACTCAGAATAAAATGCTAGAAGATATTTTTATAACCTTAGGGTGGCGAAAATTTCTCTAAAAGGTTTATAGAAGTACAAAATTCAAAAGTAAGGCATTTATAACTTATACCACATTAAAATTAAACATCCCCTTTATCAGAATTTATCATAAAGAAATGAAAGAAGACTAACAGAAGAAATTTTTAACATATGTAATTTAAAATGTTTAGTATCCGTCATATTTAACAAATTCCTAAAATTCAGGGAAAATATAAAAACTCAATCTATGGAGGAAAACCATGAGCAAGTTTTTTATGGAAAAGGAATGCAAATAATCATCAAAAGCCATTAAAATATGCCCAATTCCATTAATAACTATGGGTTAGTAAATCATAATAAGATGTAACTAAGGAGTCTTATAATATAAAGTGTCAAGGGGTCTTTTATTTCTAGGTAGGAATGCACATAGACAGGAATTGTATATTAATTCCTTTTACTATACTATTATTTCCTTTGATTATTTTATTATTTACTTTTACTACAGCGAATGAGATATGACAGAAGAAAGTTTCATCTTCAGGACAGATGCCTTCATACTGGAAGGTCAGTGTGGTTCCAAGCAGGAGTAGGACTCAACACACCACTGCTGGTTTTAGAGGAGATCTCAGCCAGCCACAAAGGAAACAAGGACCTCAGTTATGAAAGGAACTGAGTCTTGTCAAAACTGAAGGAGCCCCAAAGCAGATTCATTCCAGAATCTCCAGAAAAAAATATAGGGGTGCTGGCACCTTGATTTCAGTCTTGCCAGACCTGGAGCAGAGAAACCTGTTGAGCCATACTATGCCCAGACTTCAGACAGAGAAATATCAAGAGAATAATAAATAGTGTTGACTTTAAGCTACTAGATTTGTGGTAATTTTTTTATGCAGCAATAGAAAATTAACATGAGCAGAAAATTGGCTACATTCATATTGAGTTATTGACAGAGAAAATTTACTACTCATCACTCAAAACCAAATCACTATTTTTATTTTTAAATATGAAAAACTCACTGTTTTTGACAAAGCAGCTAATTCTTCTGATGTTGACTCTTCTTCTTTCAATGTATGAGTCATTATCACTTGTTTTTCTTCTTTTTGAATATTAGTATTTTGTATCGATGTAGAATAGCGAATAAATAAATCGTTAAGTTTATCCAGCTCTTTCCTAAGAGAAAACAGTTGATTTTATCCACATTGAAAAGAAAGATTATATTTATCTTCTGACTTACTATGAATCAATGGAATTTATTCTGAAAATTATCCAGGTCCAATTTCTTATGCATCAACTCTGATTACATGGGTAGAGTCAACTTAAACTGAAAGACACAATTTTGGCCCAAAAAAACAAAAAATAAAGCAGCAATTAGGCAAGAACAACATTCTTCTTTACCTTTCCATGTCTGGGTAGTATAGGCTTACCTATCAGAATTCTAGAAGCCACCTAAGGAATGAGAGGTGGGAAGACTCAATTTTCAAAATTTATAAATAGGTTTGGCTAAGTTTCCTTCTTTTTTTTTTTTTTTTTTTTTTTGGTACTGGGGATTGAACTCAGGGGCATTGGACCACTGGGCCACATCCCCAGCCCTTTTTTTGTATTTTATTTAGAGACAGGGTCTCACTGAGTTGCTAAGTGCCTCGCCATTGCTGAGGCTGGCTTTGAACTCGCAATCCTCCCGCCTCAGCTTCCCAAGTGCTGGGATTACAGGCGTGCGCCACCGCACCCAACTAAGTTTCCTTCTTTTGAAATTAATTTTTCTTCCTTCAATGGCCTCTATTATTCCTAGTCCTGAGAATTAACTACAGACTTTTTCTAGTGAAGTGAACAATTGCCTAGTGTCATGCAATGGAAGTGTACTGTAGTTACTTCATTATACCCATTCCCTGTTGAAGTCCATACCACAGATCCCTAAGCCTTTTGAGGATTTTTTTTGAATAAAAATTTGCTACTATGCTTATCTACACTAGTAGTTTAAATTTCATCATTCACATATCTGCTCCATCAGAATAAAGAATAAAATGGGAAAAATTACTCTATTGTTAAGAATTATTACATAGTACAATGAGCAAGAAAGTGTAATATTATAGAATAGTAGACATACATATCAATAGAATGAAATAGAAGATCCAGAAATACATCTACACAAATATGCCAACTAATTTGACAAAATTATAAACACAATTTAATGCAAACAATTTAACATACGATATTAGAACAATTGGATAATCACAGGCAAAAAGGAAAAAAAAAAATGAACCTCTGACTAAATCTCACACTTCCCACACAATTTAACTAAAAAATGTTCATGTGTCTAAATATAAAATATAAACATATAAAAAAACTTAGGAGAAAAGTATTTGTGATTTTAGAGTTAGGACACCAAAGACATGATCCTTAAAAAAGAGGAATTGGTAAACTGAATTTCATCAAAATTAAAAACTTTTGTACAATAAAATACCTTCATAAGGTGATGAAAAGACAAATGTTTTATAAAACATAAAATATTTGCAAATTACATATCTGATAAAAAATTTTATCTTCTATAAATATAGAAAGGATCCTTTATACTCAACCATATGAAAACTAACAATTCAATTAGAAAATAGGTAAAACACTGGGAGAGATACTTCAGAAAAGAGAGAATACAATAATAAATACAACCATGAATAGATTTGCAAATTCAATGCAAATTAAAACTCTAATGAGGTATCACTACAAATGTACTAGAATGGCTAAAAAAATGTAAGATGTGGTCTATTGTAAAAAAAAAAAAACTGTCTCATACATTGTTGATGTGAAGATAAAATGGTAAAGTGATTCTGGAAAAAGTTTGACAAGCGTCTTAAAACTAAATTGATACTTAACACACATCCAAAGAATCACCCTCTGAGATATTTATCCCAGAGAAATGAAAACTTACATTCACATACTTGTATATAAATATACATACAGGCTTTACACATAATAGCAAAGAACTGTAAACAAACTAAATATCTTCTCAAAGGTTGACTGGATAAACAAACTCCAGTACACCTGTACAATGAAATCCCACTCAGTAATAAAAAGGAATGAATTCTTGATACATCCAACAACCCAAATTGATCTCAATGGCATTACACTTAATGAAAAAAGGTAAAAATCAAAAGGTTACATCTATATGATTTCATTTATATAACACTCTCAAAATGAAAAAAAAAACTATGAAGACAGAAAAGATTAGTGATCATCAGGAGACAGAGTTTATGGAATCTATATAAAGGTTAAAACTATATATAATTACATACACACACACACACACACACACACACACACACACACAAGTACATGTTTTTTTAAAAAGGCTGAAAACACAATAGGGCCTAGGCCAACAACACCTAGTCCTAGTTTTGATATAAGACAATTGTTTTGTATATATATATGAGTTTCCCATGGGAGAAGGTGGGAAGAGGGTGCACAGGACTCTATGAATTCTATGAGTCTGTAATTATTTACAAATACAAAGAAAGAAAAAAAAGCCAAAGCTTGGATAAAATGGACCTGCATGACTGACTTACCAAGACTGACATAAAACACAGAAAATATGAATATTCCTATAATCTCTCTCTCTCTCTCTCTCTCTCTCTCTCTCTCTCTCTCTCTCTCACTCTCATTCTCTTACACACACACACACACACACACACACACACACACAAGGCTTTCCTAGTGAAATACTCAAAATACTATGAAAGAAATAATAAAAATTTTATATAAATTACATCAGAAAAAATATAAAGACTAACACTTGATAAAGCAAAAAGCAAACAAAACCATGATAACAAAATATGACAACAAAAAATTAAATGACTTTAGTTTCATGATCATAGATAGAAAAAGCCATATTTAAAAATTAGCAAATTTAACCAGAGATAGATCCAAAATTCACCACATTTTGACCAAGTGAATCTATTTCAGGAATGTTATATTTCTCTAACATTTGAAAATTAATCTAACCCATTACATTCACAGAATAAAAGTGAAAAAAGTACTGTCATCTCAATAAATGTAACAAGAAATTAACAACACCTAAAACTTATTTGCCTTAGGCCAACTAGAATAAAAAAGAAAATGTAGTTAATATTATAAATGGCATATACACATCTCTCATCATCTTGTTAGTCAGCTTTGTATTGCTGTGACAAAATACCTGAGCAAATCAAAGGAGGAAATATTTACCTTGGCTCATGGTTTCAGAAGTTTCAGTCCATAGTCAAATGGCTCCATTGCTTTATGCCTGTGGTGAGGCACAATATTATGGTGGAGGGTCATGCCCCAAGGATCCATTACCTTCAATGAAATCCCACCTCCTATAGTTTCAACTACCTTCCAATGGTCCATTCTGCTATGACTCCATCAAGGGATTAAGATATTTATGAAGTGTAGAAATTTCATGATTCAATTACTTCTGAAAAGCCCATTTCTAAACATTGCTACATTGGGGACAAAGTTTTTAACATGTAAGCCTTTGAAGAATATTTCAGATTCAAACTGTAACATCATCAATCATCATAACTGATGTGGAAATACTGATCCATTTCTCACAGATATTGAGAAAAAGACACAGATATCTTAACTTTTTGTCATTAGCACTTTTATTTAAGTTTTCATGAAATACTTAGCCAGTGATATAGGAAATAAAAGATAAATAACAAAAAGGAAAATATTGTTATTGTCAGATAAGATGTGCAAAATCTGAGCAAATATAAAAGTAATAATAAAAGCAAACAAGCCACTGCTGCAGAAGCCGCTGCCATGCCCAAAAGTCTCTTCTCTGGGAAAGGCCTCAATCACATCAGACTCGAATTCCAACTGCTCCCATGGTCACTACAGCTGAACAATCCTGTCAATCAACCATGCTTGCACCGCTATCACCACTGCTTCTGCCTCTGATTCCACTCCTGCCAGCCTGAGGTCGCCTGGAGGTCTTCTTTCTGGGCTGCTGCAGAAGCTGCTGCCTTGCCTGGATGGTTCTCCTCCGGGCACACCACAGTTACCTCAGACAGGAATTGCAAGGCTACCTCCAAGGTCGTTGCCAGAGAATCTGAAATCTCCTGTCAATCAACCACTGCCTGCACTGCTACCGCCATTGCTGCTGCCTCTGATTCCACTGCTTTCATCCTGAGATCACCTGGAGGTCTTCTTTCTGGGTGCTGCTGCCATAGAAGAAACTGCTGTCCTGGATGCAACTGAAGCTGTCACTGTTGCTGACCCCCAGAGATCACCTGGTGACCCTGCCTCCACAGCTGCAAACCTCCACTACTGCTAACCTGCTGCATGCTGCCAACAACCACCACCACTACCACCACTACCACACCTAGAGGACTGCTTCAGGCGAGACTCTGGGTTTGGTTGCACGTGACTGCACCCATTTTGGGACACCAACCAGGGCCTGGGGCCTGGGTGCTAGCAGGTTTACCACCACAAGAGCCTCTGTCTGGGGACTCCAGCAGGGGCCTGCAAGGCCCAGTGTGAGGGAACCTGCAGGTTCGGAGGAACCCTGGGTCTTCCTGCTGAGAGTGCTGGTGGTCCTTTTCTTGTATCTCTGGGTTGCTCCTTTGCATGAGAGTATCCTTGGTGGTCTCTCTGCAAGAAGGAGCAGCATTGAGATCTTGAGACTGCAGTGTGGCTGAGACTGAAGTATCTGAAGCCCATATTGATGGGATAGAGACTGGGTTTGGTAATCCTGAAAAACGTCAACAGACACGGCTGAGAAATTGTTGATCACTGACAGAGACAGTTTGACTTTCTAGCAAGATTTATTTTATGTTATATTTTGATTCACTACTCTCTACCATATTTGGAATAGGATGCTTTCAATGCATTAGTATGTGGAGGACAATGATATATGAATGGTGTTTTGCATTTTGTTGAATTCTTATGTCTTTAATTTTTTCTCTTTGTTAATAGTCTTCCTCTCTCTTATTTATTTTATTGGATTTTCTTTCCAACTTTTCTCCAACCAACAGCCAATTACTTTTGGCTCCTCTTCCACTCTTCCTATGAATTTCTACTTCTAGCTTCTCTCTTCCTTCCTCATGAATATTGCATACTACAGTACCCCTGTCCTTTCATCCACCATTTGAAATTGTAAGTAGTTTTAACAAATATTCTGTTTGTACTAGATATAGTTATTGAACTCATCATTTTGGATTAATGCGAGAAAGCAGTAGATGACTTAGTGGGAGCTATTAGGTTTAAGACTATATATTGTGTACATGGGTGCTATTGATATTGGTCTGACCAGTAAAGGCAAAGTGCTGGAAACCTTCAGGGACACTATATGTCTACAGGGTAGAATTTATCCTGCCTAAGAACCATACTACTAGATAGGAAAAAATAATAACAACATGAAAAAACAGGGGAGTAAAGTGGCCCAAATACACCAAGATGCTTCAACAACAGAAACTACTGATAACACAGTGGAAGAAATGTCCAAGAAGGAATTCATATTGTATATAGTTAAATTGATATGTGAAGTAAAGGATAGTATAAGGAGTGAAATCAAAGAAAAACTACAGGAAGTGAAAGACCACTTCAATAAAGAGTTAGAGATCATGAAAAAACAAAACAAAACAAAACAAGCAGAACTCCTTGAAATGAAGGAATCAGTAAACCAAATTATAAATTCAATAGAAAGCATCACCAACAGACTAGACCACTTGGAATACAGAACCTCAGACAATGAAGACAAAATACATAACCTTGAAAGTAGAGTTGAACATGTGGAGAAGATGGTAAAAAACCATGAACAGAACATCCAAGAATTGTTAGATAACATGAAAAGACCAAATATAAGAATTATTGGAATAGATGAAGGATAGGAGATGCAAGCCAAGAAAATGCACAATCTTTTCAATGATATAATGGCAGAAAATTTCCCAAACCTAAAGAATGGAATGGAAAATCAAATACAAGAGGCTTACAGGACTCCAAGTGTACAAAATTACAGCAGACCCACACCAAGGCACATAATAATGAGGATAACCAACACAGAGAATAAAGATAAAATATTAAAGGCTGTGAGAGAAAAAAATAAAATCATATATAGGGGGAAACCAATTCAGATCTCAACTGATTTCTCAACCCAGACCCTGAAAGCTAGTAGTTCCTGGAATAATATAATTCAAGCTCTAAACAAAAATGGATGCCAACCAAGAATTTTCTATCCAGCAAAATTAAGTTTCAGATTTGAAGGTGAAATTAAAACATCCCACAATAAACAAAAATTAAAAGAATTCACAACTAAAAAGCCTACACTACAGAGCATTCTCAACAGAATATTCTATGAGGATAAAGTGAAAAAATAAAAGTGAAAACCAGCAAAAGGAGGATCTACATTAAAGGGACATTGAACTAAATGAGAAACTAAGACAAATCAAAAACCAGAAATAAATCAAAATGACAGGGAATACAAATCATATCTCAATAATAACCGTGAATGTTAATGGCCTAAACTCATCAATCAAAAGACATAGACTGGCAGATTAGATTAAAAAGCAAGACACAACAATATGCTGTCTTCAAGAGACTCACCTCATGGGCAAAGACAACCACAGGCTGAAGGTGAAAGGATGGGGAAAAAATTATCACTGATATGGAATCCATTCTCATTTTAGATAAAATAGATTTCAAACCAAAGTTAATCAGAAGAGACAAAGAAGGACATTTTATACTTCTTTAGGGAAGTATATATAAGCAGGACATAACAATTATAAATATTTATGCCACAAACAATGGAGCATATATGTACATCAAACAAACACTTCTCAATTTCAAGAGTCAAAGAGACCACAATACGATAATATTGGGTGACTTTAACATACCTCTCACTACTGGACAGACCATCTAAACAAAAACTAAGTAAACAAACTATAGAATTAAATAATACAATCAATAATTTAGACTTAACAGACATATATAGAATATTCCATCCATCAAAAAGCAAATATACTTTCTTCTCAGCAGCACATAGATCCTTCTCTAAAATAGATCATACCTTATGCCACAAAGCAACTCTTAGTAAATACAAGTAACATAGATAATGCCCTGCATTCTATCAGACTACAATGGAATGAAATTAGAAATCAATGATAAGATAAAAAAATAGAAGCTACTATAACAAATGGAGACTAAATAATACACAATTGAATGATGAATGGATAGTAGAAGAAATCAAGGCTGAAATAAAAACATTCTTAGAGGTAAATGAGAACACTGAAACAACATATCAAAATCTTTGGGACACTATGAAGGCAGTACTAAGAGGAAAGTTTATTGCATTGAGTGCATTTATTAAAAGAATAAAAAGTCAACAAATAAATGACCTAACACTACATCTCAAAGCACTAGAGAAAGGAACAAATCAACACCCAAAGCAGCAGAAGAAAGGAAATAATTAAAATCAAGCCAGGCACAGTGGTGCACGCCTGTAATCCTAGCACTTGGGAGGCTGAGGCAGGAGGATCATGAGTTCAAAGCCAGCTTCAGCAATGGTGAGGCACTTAGCAACTCAGTGGGACCCTGTCTCTAATAAAATACAAAAAAGGGCTGGGAATATGGCCCAGTGGTCGAGTGCCCCTGAGTTCAATTCCCAGTACCAAAAAATAAATAAATAAAAATAAAATAAAATAAAATCAGAGCTGAAATAAATAAAATCGAAACAAAATAAATAATTCAAAAAAATTAACAAAACAAAAAGTTGGTTCTTTGAAAAATAAATAAAATTGATATACCCCTGGCCATGCTAATGAAGAGAAAAAGAGAGAAAACTCAAATTAATAAAATGCAAGATGAAGAAGGAGACATCACAATGGACACATCTGAAATATGTAAGATAATTACAAATTATTTTGAAAATTTATACTCTAATAAAATAGAAAATATCGAAGACATCAACAAATTTCTAGAGACATATGACCTACCCAAACTGATTGAGGAGGTCATACATGATTTAAACAGATCCATTTCAAGTAATGAAATAGAAAAGGCCATCAAAAGCCTATCAAACAAGAAAGCCCAGGACCAGATGGCTTCTCAGCCGAGTTCTACAAGACTTTCAAAGAAGAATTAATACCAATACTCCTCAAAGTATTCCATGAAGTAGAAAAGGAAGAAACCCTTCCAAACTCATTCTATGAAGCTAATATCACCATGATATCAAAACCAGACAAGGACACATCAAGGAAAGCAAACTTCAGACCAATATCCCTGATGAACATAGACGCAAAATTTCTCAATAAAATTCTGGCAAATTGCACACAAAAACATATTTAAAAGATAGTGCACCATGATCAAGTGGGATTCATCCCAGGGATGCAGGGTTGGTTCAACATACGGAAATCAATAAACATAATTCATCATATTAATAGACTTAAAAAGAAAAATCATATGATTATCTCAATAGATGCAGAAAAAGCATTTGACAAAATATAGCACCTCTTCATGTTCAAAACACTAGAAAAACTATGGATAGTAGGAACATACCTTAACATTATAAAAGCTATATATGCTAAACCCAAGGCCAGCATCATTCTAAATGGAGAAAAATTGAAAGTAGTCCCTCCAAAAACTGGAACAGACAAGGATGTCCTCTTTCACCACTTTTATTCAACATCGTCCTTGAAACTCTAGCCAGAGCAATTAGACAAAAGAAAGAAATAAAAAAGATACAAATTGGTAAAGAAGAACTCAAAGTGTCACTATTTGCTGATGACATGATTTTATATCTAGAAGACCCAAAAAATTCCACCAGAAAACTTCTAGAACTAATAAATGAATCCAGCAAAGTAGCAGGATATAAAATCAACACCTACAAATCAAATGCATTCCTATGCATCTGCAATAAATTCACTGAAAGACAAATTAGGAAAACTACTCCACTCACAATAGCCTCAAACAAACAAACAAACAAACAAACAAAAAACCTGGGAATCAATCTAACAAAAGAGGTGAAAGACCCCTACAATGAAAACTACAGAACACTAAAGAAAGAAATTGAAGAAAACCTCAGAAGGTGGAAAGATCTCCCATGCTCCTGGATAGGGAGAATTAATACTAGAATGGCAATACTACCAAAAGCACTATACAGATTTAATGTAATTCCTATTAAAATCCCAATGACATTCTACATAGAAATATAAAAAGCAATCATGAAGTTTATTTGGAAAAATAAGAGACCCAGAATAGCTAAAGCAATCCTTAGCAAGAAAAGTGAAGCAGGAGGCATCACAATACTTGACCTTAAACTATACTACAGAGCTACAGTAACAAAACCAGCATGGTATTGGCACCAAAATAGACTTGTTGACCAATGGTACAGAATAGAGGACACAGAGACAAACCCACACAAATATGGTTATCTCATACTAGACAAGGGTGCCACAAACATTCACTGGGGAAAAGAGAGCCTATTCAACAAATGGTGCTGGCAAAACTGGAAATCCATATGTAGCAAAATGAAATTAAACCTCTATCTCTTACCCTGCACAAAAATCAACTCAAAGTGGATCAAAGACTTAGGCACTAGAACAGAGACCCTGTGCCAAATAGAAGAAAAAGTAGGCCCAAATCTGCACCATGTCACCCTAGGATCTGAGTTCCTTAACAAGACTCCTAAAACGCAAGAAGTAAAATCAAGAATTAATAAATGGGATGGATTCAACTTTAAAAGCTTCTTTTCAGCAAAGGAAACAATTATGTGAGGAGAAAGCCTACAGATTGGGAGAAAATCTTTACCACATGCACCTCTGATAAAGCATTAATCGCTAGGATATATAGGAGTTGGAGAATATCATGCTAAGCGAAATAAGCCAGTCCCACAAAACCAAAGGCCTAATGTTTTCTCTAATATGTGGCTGCTAATTCACAATAAGGCTGCAGTGGGGGTGGGAGGGAGGCACTAGGGGAAAATAGCATTAGAGGGAATAGGTAGAGGGAAGTGAAGAAAGGGGAGGAAGGGAATGTGGGGATGGGAATGATAGTGGAGTGAAACAGACATTATTACTATATGTATATATGTGACTACATGACCAATATGATACTACAACAGGTACACTTTGAAAAATGAGAAATTATGTCCCATCTATGTATGGTATATCATAGTGCATAAATGTATTCTACTGTCATGTATAACTAATTAAAACAAATTTAAAAATTAATAAAAACAAGCAAACAAAACCATGATAACAAAATGTGACAAGAAAAAAAATTACATGACATTAGTTTCATAATCATAGGTAGAAAGGCCATATTAAAAATTAGCAAGTTTAATAAATTTTTAATGTAAAATATTAAAATATAAACAGTTTGGATACATGAATAAGTAGGGCCATTGAATTTAATATACATTAAAATCTGAGTTTCTATATAGTAGTGTAATAAACTGAAAAATCCCCCCAGAAATATCCATATATTAATCCTTGAAACTGAGCAGCGGGCGGGGGGGGGCATTACCTAAGATGATGTTTCAGTCAACTTGTTTGTTGCTGTGATAAAAAGACCCAAGAACAATTTTTGAGGAGAAAAAGGTTTTTTTTTATTCTAAGTTGTTATAAATGGCAGCAGAATGGTTTACATTTCATATTACACTTATAGAGCACATTTTTACATATCTCTGATTGTATACAAAGTATATTCACACCATTCATGTCTTCATAAATGCACTTAGGGTAATGATATCCATCTCATTCTACCATCTTTTTTTTTTTCCTTCACCTTTTTGACCCTTCCTCCCCCTTCCTTCCCCATTGGCCATTCTAGTGTTCCTCTAATCCTCCTATGCTCCCCGTCCCAACCCCACTGTGAATCTGCCTCCTTATATCAGAGAAAACATTAGGCATTTGGCTTTTGGGGATTGGCCAACTTCACTTAGCATTATATTCTCCAATTTCATCCATTTACCTGCGAATGCCATGATTTTATTCTCTTTTATTGCTGAGTAAAATTCCATGTATATGTACCACATTTTCTTTATCCATTCATCTACTGAAGGGCATCTAGGTTGGTTCCACAGTTTAGCTATTGTGGATTGTGCTGCTATAAAAATTGATGTGGCTGTGTCCCTGTAGTATGCTGTTTTTAAGTCCTTTGTGTATAGCCCGAGAAGTGGGATATCTGGGTCATAAGGTGGTTACATTCCCAATTTTCCAAGGAATCTCCATACTGTTTCCCATATTGGCTGCACCACTTTGCAGTCCCACCAGCAATGTATGAGTGTGCCTTTTCCCCCACATCCTCTCAAACATTTATTGTTGTTTTTGTTCTTATTAGCTGCCATTCTGACTGGTGTGAGATGAAATCTTAGAGTGTTTTTGATTTGCATTTCTCTAATAGCCAGAGATGTTGAACATTTTTTCATGTATTTGTTGATTGATTGTATATCTTCTTCTGAGAAGTGTCTTTTCAGTTCCTTGGCCCATTTATTGATTGGGATATTTGTTTTTTTGGTGTTAAGATTTTTTAGTCCTTTATATATTCTAGAGATTAGTGCTCTATTTGATGTGCATGTGGTAAAAAATTTGTTACCATTTAGTAGGCTCTCTATTCACCTCACTGATTGTTTCTTTTGCCGATAAGAAGATTTTTAGTTTGAATCTATCCCATTTATTGATTATTGATATTAATTCTTGTGCTACAGGAGTCTTATTAAGGAACTTGGGGCCTAATCTGACATGTTAGAGATTAGAGATTACTTTTTCTTCTATTAGGCGTAGTGTCTCTAGTCTAATTCCTAGATCCTTGATCCACTTTGAGTTGACTTTCGTGCATGGTGAAAGATAGGGGTTTAATTTCATTTTGTTGCATATGGATTTCCAGTTTTCCCAGCACCATTTGTTGAAGAGGCTATCTTTTCTCCAATGTACCTTTTTGGCACCTTTGTCTAATAGAAGATAACTGAAATTATATGCGTTAGTCTCTGTGTCCTCTATTCTGTACCATTGGTCTACCAGCCTATTTGGGTGCCAATACCATGCTGTTTTTTGTTACTATTGCCCTGTAGTATAATTTAAGGTCTGGTATAGTGATGCCACCTGCTTTACTCTTCTTGCTAAGGATTGCTTTAGCTATTCTGGGTCTCTTATTTTTCCAGATGAATTTCATGACCACTTTTTCTATTTCTATGAGGAATGTCACTGGAATTTTGGTTGGAATTGCATTAAATCTGTATAGTGCTTTTGGTAGTATGATCATATTGACAATATTAATTCTGCCTATCCAAGAGCAAGGTAGATCTTTCCATCTTCTAAGGTCTTCCGTAATTTCTTTCTTTATTGTTCTGTAGTTTTCATTATAGAGGTCTTTCACGTCTTTGGTTAAGTTCACTTCCAAGTATTTTTTTATTTATTTTTTTGATACTATTGTAAACAGGGTAGTTTTCCTCATTTCCCTTTCAGAGGATTTGTCACTGATATATAGAAATGCCTTAGATTTTTAGCTGTTGATTTTGTATCCTGCTACTTTGCTAAATTCACTCATGAGTTCTAGAAGTTTTCTGGTGGAATTTTTTGGGTCTTCCACGTATAGAATCCTATCGTCAGCAAATAGTGATAATTTGAGTTCTACTTTACCTATCTGTATCCCTTTAATTTCTTTCATCTGTCTTATTGCTCTGGCCAGTGTTTCCAGTACTATGTTAAATAAAAGTGGTGAAAGAGGGGATCCCTGTCTTGTTCCAGTTTATAGAGGGAATGCTTTCAATTTTTCTCCATTTAGAATGATGTTGGCCTGGGGCTTAGCATAGATAGCTTTTACGATGTTGAGATACGTTCCTGTTATCCCTAGTTTTTCTTGTGTTTTGAACATGAAGGGGTGCTGTATTTTGTCGAATGCTTTTTCTGCATCTATTGAGATGATAATAATATGGTTCTTATCCTTAAGTCTATTGATGTAATGAATTACATTTATTGATTTCCGTATGTTGAACCATCCTTGCATCCCTGGAATGAGCCCCACTTGATTGTGGTGTAGTATATTTTTGATGTTTTTGTATCTGTTTTGCCAAAATTTTATTGAGAATTTTAGAATTTTTTTTCACTAGAGATATTGCTCTGACGTTTTCTTTCTTTGATGTGTCTTTGCCTGGTTTTGAAATCAGGGTGATATTGGCCTCATAGAATGAGTTTGGAAGTGCTCCCTCTTTTTCTGTTTCCTGAAATAAATTGAAGAGTATTGGTATTAGTTCTTCTTTAAAGGTCTTGTAGAACTTGGCTGTGTATCCATCTGGTCCTGGGCTTTTCTTGGTTGGTAGGCTTCTGATGGCATCTTCTATTTCGTCACTTGAAATTGGTCTGTTTAAATTGTGTATATCATCCTGTTTCAATTTGGACAAATCATACCACTCTAGAAATTTGTCAATGCCTTCAATGTTTTGTATTTTATTGGAGTACAAGTTTTCAAATTAATTTTGTATTACATTTATCTCCTGTATTCCTTTAGTGTCTATTGTGATATTTCCTCTTTCATCGCATATGTTAGTAATTTGAGTTTTCTCTCTCCTTCTTTTTGTTAGCCTGGCTAAGGGTCTGTCAATTTTATTTATTTTTTTCAAAGAACCAACTTTTTGTTTTGTCAATTTTTTCAATTGTTTCTTTTGTTTCAATTTCATTGATGTCAGCTCTGATTTTAATTATTTCCTATCTTCCACTGCTTTTAGTGTTGGATTGTTCTTTTTCTTGAGCTTTGAGATGTAATGCTAAGTCATTTATTTGTTGACTTTTTCTTCTTTTGAGGAATGAACTCAATGCAATGAACTTTCCTCTTAGAATTGCCTTCATAATGTCCCAAAGATTTCAATATGTTGTCTGTGTTCTCATTCACCTCTAAGAATTTTTTAATCTTTGAGGAGGAAAAGTTTATTTGGCACTCACAATTTCAGTGGGCACAGCTCACAGATGGCCAACTTCATTGATCTGGGCCTGAGATAAGGCAGGACATCATGGCAGAGGAAAGAAAGCAGCTCAGAACAGAGCAGTTGGGAAGCAGAGAAAGTTCTGCTTACTTGGGACAAACTATAAATCCCAAAGGCATGTCCCCCCCAGCGACTCACTTCTTTCAGTCACTCCTCATCTGGCTACAGTTACCCCTCAGTTATTTGATATCAGTGGATTAATGCACCGATTATGTTAAAGCTCTCACAACATAACCATTTTACCTCTAAACTTTCTTGCATTGTCTTACACATGATCTTTTGGGGGATACCTCATAATATTCCACCCAGGCCCCCTAAAGCTCATGCCCATCTCACAATGCAAAATACATTTAGTCTGTTTTCAAGAGTCTCCATAGTCTTAACAGTTCTAGTCCAAAAAAGTCCCAAAAGTCCAAATCCAAAGTCTCTGAGACTCAAGGCAAATTCTTAGCTATTTTACCCTGTGAAGATCAAAAGCAAGTTACATATGTCAAATGTGTAAAGGTACAGAGGAACATTTCCATTACAAATTGGAGAAAAAGCAGCATGGACAGAGGACTGGGACCAAAGAAAGAACAAAATTCAACTGAGTAAAAAACGTTATGTAGCTCCATGTCTAGAATCTGGGGCACATGGCTCTGTGATACTCTCTCCAAGGGGCTCTAGCTCTGCCCCTCTGCCCTTGCTGGTGGCAGGCCACATGGCTTCTCTCTTAGCTTGTTTCTGATTGTTTCTGCTTGTTCCTGCTCAATCCCTGCAGCTTTCCTCAGCAGACATCCTGTGTTACTGGCATCTCTTAATCATGGGGGTTTCCTCTATAGCTTTGGTTTCCTTCTCACTTCTTCATTTGCCACCTTTGTAGGGGCAACGTGTAGTTACTCTGTACATTTTTCCTGACCTCCCAGGCCTTCCTTTGAAATCTTGGTAGAAACCTCGATGACTCTTAACTCCAGCATCCTGTATTCCTGCAGAACCAGCACCACATGGTTGATGCCAAGATCTGCTGCCATCTAGAGTAGTAGCCAAGATTCCTGGGACCAAGGCTATAGTAACTTCTGAGTACCTGGACAGTTGAATATAGTAAGACAACTTCCTAGGCCCCCTGTGCAAGAAGGGTGCCCCCATGGTCTTTTCTCAAAGGAGTTGTACTTTTATATCCTTGAGACTGAGATGGTGTGGTCTTGCGAATTGCTGCTCTCAAGCCATCTTTGCTATTGTCTCTGGGTAAAGTATTCAACATCTTTTTAGTGGTTGTAATGTCTTTAGCAACCATACCCTGCTTTGCCCCAGTTTTACTCCCACTTTTCTGGTCAAATTGCAACATTCTCAAATCTTTCTGCCCTGCTTTCTGCTCCTGATTATCATAAACTTGTCTGAAAGTTGCCATTAATATTCATGTCACCACCTGAATGCTGTGCTGCCTTGACATTTCTTCTGCTGGATTAATTAGTCCATCACCTTTCAATTGAGTTTTATAAAAAAGTCTTAGGACAAGAGAAAAATGTAGACAACTCATTTGCCAGAATGTAACATGAATGACATCTAGTCAAAGTTCCAATGGAGTCCTTTTCATCCTCTGAAACCTCATGGACCCAGTCTTCACTCAGTCTATTGGCATTCTAGTCTTCTGAGCTCTCACCAGGATTGCTCATTAATCTCCACTTAACAACATTTCAAAGCTTTTCCAGATTGCATCTCTAAACTTTGAAGAAGTCCTTTCATTACAAACAAGTTCCAAAGGCTTTTCAACCACATGTTAAGTTACATCACAGCAACAAACCCATTTCATAGTAACAATTTCTGTTTTAGTTGGCCTTTTCACCATTGTGATGAAAAGATTGGACAAGAAAAATTTTAGAGGAGGAAAAGTTTATTTGGCACTCGCAGTTTCAGTGATCTTAGTCCACAAATGGCTAACTCCATTGCTTTGGGCCGTAACATCATGGCAGAGGACTGACCTCAAAGTTAATCCATATCAGGGGATTAATATACTTATTACGTTAAGGCTTTAATAACCCAATAATTTCACTTCTAAACTTTCTTGCATTATCTTACACATGTGCTTTTGGGTGACACCTTATATCTAAACCATAACAGATGGCACAAAGGGAAGGGGTATCTTTGCAGGTGTTAAGGAGCTTGAGATGAAGAGGTTACCCTGGATTACCTAGGTGAGCAACGAATGCAAGAGCAGAGGGAGATTTTACCACACCTGCATGTGCATGTGCACATGCACACACACACATACACAAAAGGTGATGTGAAGGTATAGCAGAGAGAGGTTTGAAGATGTGGGCCTTAAAGTTTGGAGTGATGTTACTATAAGTCAAGGAAAGTTGCAAGCCATTCTAAAATGAAAGAAACAAGGAACACATTTCCCCCTACTACTTCCAAGGGTAGTGCACCGAGTTGACACATTCCTTTCAGCTGATTTCAGACATCTGGCTTTAGAACTGTGAGAAAACAAAATTTCTATGTGTTTAAACCATCAAATTGGTGTTTATTTGTTTGGGCAGGTACAGGAAGCTGAAACAACTGACAGTACATAATTAGAAAATGAACTAATAATGCATTGTTAAGTGCATTAAATTAAAGGTCAATTAAACCTCAACAGTTAGTTGTTTTCTGTTCTCTTGGTTTACTTGTTTTTTAATTGATAAGCTGGATTATTTAAGTGTCACAAAGAAAAAATCCAGAAGAGCCAAGATAAACTTAAAGAACAATAATAACTCCAGTCAGAATGGCAGCTATCAAGAACACAAACAACAATAACTGTTGGAGAGGATGTGGGGAAAAAGGCACACTCATACATTGCTGGTGGGACTGCAAAATGGTGCAACTGCTATGGAAAGCAGTATGGAGATTTCTTGGGAAAATGGGAATGGAACCACCCTATGACCCAGCCATCCCACTCCTGGGTCTGTTCCCAAAAGACTTAAAAACAGCATATTACAGTGACACAGCCACTTCAATGTTTATAGCAACACAATTCACAATAGCTAGGTTGTGGAACCAACCTAGATGTCCCTCAGTAGATGAGTGGATAAAGAAAATGTGGTATATATACAAAAGTGGAATTTTACTCAGCAATAAGAGAGAATAAAATAATGGCATTTGCAGGTAAATGGATGAAGTTGGAGAATATAATGCTAAGTGAAATTAGTCAATCTCAAAAATCCAAATACCAAATGTTTTCTCTGATATAAGGAGGTTAGTTCACAATGTGATTGGATGGGGGTACATAGGATTAGAGGAACACTAGAATGGTCAAAGGAAAGGGAGGGCAAGGAAGGGAGCAAGGGGGGGGGGGAGGGAAAAAAATGGTGGTTGAATGAGATGGATATCACTATCCTAAAATGCATGATTAAAGATCTGAAGGGTACTTATAAAAAAAAAGAATAATCTCTAAAATTAAAAAAAAAAAGAACAATAATAGAATTGCCTGGTTTAAACCACTATAGGTTGTAATACTTAGTCTAGAGCTGCATTAACTAGACAAGTTTGGTATTAGCACAGACATTGATCCAAAAATAATTAAAGATAGATGATAGGTAAACAGGAAACAGGATATTTTATAGCCTGACACCAAATTTTTTTTAAATTTATTCTAGAAAAGTCACTATCAAAAAATTGACAGATGGAACATCACTAAAGTTTCATAACAAAAAAAGACATGATGGAAAAAATGTAAAGTCATGCCACAGACTTGGAGAAGATATTAAATAACACATATATCTAAGGGAGTACTTCTATTGAAAATACATGAAGATTTCCTTCCAATCCATAAGAAAAACATATAGTGAAAAAAAGTGACATAAGTTTTTATGGTCTGTCATGCAAGAGGACATCAAAATAGCCAACAAATAATATAAAGGAGTTTGGTATCATTACCTTTCTGGTAAATTCAAATTAAAGCAGTAAGGAGAAACCATTGCATAAAGGGCTGACAATATAAAGTGCTGATGAGGTTATGGAGCAGCTGGAAATGCTGTATGTTGCTGGTAGAACTCTAATGGGGTACAACTACCCTGGAAAGCAATTTAGCAGTTATCTCCTAAGCTGAAACATACACTTATAGTAAGAACATAACATAACCCAGTGCCCAGTATACACCCAGGAATAATCAGCACTAATGTCCAAGGAAACAAAGGTTCAATAATATTCGTGGCAGTTTTATTCATGAAATTCTGAAAGAGAAAATAATCCAAAAGTCCACAAATAGGAAAATGGATTGAAAGTTACATTATATTTACACTATAGACTATTTCACTATAATAACAAAAGAGCAATCTGTTGATCCACAAGGACACAAATGAATATAATAGTATATTGAGTGAAAAGAGGCCAAACACCCAAGTACGCATGCTGTGTGTTCATATGGAATCCAAGAACAGGCAAAATCAACTTATGGCAATAGAAATCAGAATTATTACATACTTTTTTGGTAACGGGGATTGAACTCAGGAGCACTTGACTACTGGGCCACATTCCCAGTCCTTTTTTTTTTTTTTTTTTGTATTTTATTAGAGACAGGGTCTCACTGAGTTGCTAAGTGCCTCGCCATTGATGAGGTTGGCTTTGAACTCGCGATCCTCCTGTCTCAACCTCCCAAGTGCTGGGATTACAGGCGTGCGCCACCACGCCTGGCCCATTACATACTTTTTTGAGTAAGGTAGAGAATAGTATAGAGAGGGAAGGAAGAGTAAGAAAAACTTCCAGCATATAGGAGGAAAGTTTTATATCTTAATCTGGATAATGTTTATATGAGTACACACATATTTAAAAATTCATTATTTTGTACACTTGATATTAATGCTCATAATCATTTTTCTGTATGTGTGTATACTCTTAAAAATTAAAAACAGTGAGAGAATTAGAATTATTTTTGGAATTGTATTAATAAATAAATTTGTAATAATACTTCTGATAGACTTGTGGGAATATACATTTTAGGTGAGAAGAAAATCAACACAGAAAGAGGTATGACAAATAATAGGAGTATAGGAATTAATAACAATATGCCTTAATGTTTAATTAAATATTAAAGAAATTACCAAATAGTTTTTATGTTTAATGTTAAGAAGGAAAAATTAGAAACTTATAATATGAAGAATGTTGCATTTGTTATCACACTGAGCTAAGATCTGTTTTGTACTGGACAGAACATGTAATGCTGAATATGTATACAAAGGAATATAGAGAGAGATAATTATAAATAATTAAAATAGTGATATAAATGCAAATTATATCTGCAATATATGAAAAGTAAGAAAAATTATATGAAACATTAAGGGTATTAATGGTTTTATTTAAGGGCATTAGTGAGTTTAATTTCTCATTCCTATCTACATGTACTTGGTGTTTCATGTAACCTGGTAGGGTCCTCTATCTGCTTTTGGGCTCAGTCATTTGACTTGCCATTGCCTTTTAGCAACTGCAATGCAAACAGAGGCTTATGAATTTCATATGTTGCCGTGCTTGCTTTCTCTATGGTCTCTTATTCTAACAAGAACAAGAAAGAGTTTTGGAGAAACATGGCCTATCGCCAAATCTCCCCAGTTATCTCAACTATGGCTTCCCTACACCAGCAGGAAGCTATCCAAACCCAACAAAAAAAATAATAATTAATAAATAATGAACTAAATACATCTATTAAGAAAATAATGGGCTTAATATCAAGATGGTGGAGTAGAGGATGTTACTTTCCAAGCCGTTCCGTGGTGTGAGACCAGTAAGATCTGACACTGGACTCTTGGAACAGCATAGGGACTCAGAAGTTTGGATAGAATAAAATTTTTAAAAGGTCAAAAATTTTCTAACTGTGAGTGCTGGCACAGGTGGCCACCAATACAGATCCACCACAGGTCAGTCCAAGAAGGGGACTAAGAAAACCTGCATTTCAGGTTGCACTGTGGTGTGTCCCGAAATGGAGAAATTAGTGATCAAGGACATTGTCAAACTGCTCCATTGGGTGAACTACATTCTCATGTGGAAAACACACTGCATGGCTCCCGGTAGCCCATGGAGAGTTAAAGACAGTCACCATCTTTTCCCACTGTACTAGGGGAGGCCAATGGGTGTGGGTCCAAACCCAGGTACCCAGACCTGTGTAATTCCAGCTGGGTCTAAAAACCTGACCTGGCAGAGGCCCACCAAACAACCCAGAGTGTGACTAGAAAACCAGGTGAAATTCAGGCATGAAGAGTGTTGTACCCAGGGGAATTCAGGACACCCAGACCCAAGAGATCCCTGGTGCCTCTCACCCTATGAGTCTCCTGGTTCACATGTCAGCTAGAGAGCATGGGGAACCTCATGGGGGGGGGGGGAGGGAAGCAAATATATGCTTTGGAACTGAGCCCAAGAGGCTGAGATACAGGTGGCAAGGAGATAAAGGACTGGCTCCTCCACCATACAAGTGGAACCCAGGGGAGACTCCAGGGGTACAGACTCCCAGCAAGGATCAGAAGCAGCTGTGCTCCAGAGGTGTGCTGATGGAAAAGCTTCACATCAAAAAGCATCCGGGGTCTAGGTACACCCAAACTCCAGCTCTAGGAGCTCCACCTCTAGGAACTCTTCTCACAGAACTCTAGAGTGACCCCTCACTGTGAGAGGAGCAGACAACACTCTCCAAACCACCCCACCTCCTACTGCCAAGGAGAGCAGGCAATTTGTACAAAGTTCTATGAACTAGACAACATCCATCTATCCAGTTCTATGAACTAGATAAATGAAGCAGGACAGCCTCTGACTACTAATCCTGTGTGCAATACATACCCCAAGAAAAAATGAAAATAAAGACAATTGGGAACAGACAGCATTCCAAGAGTCAAAGAAGATCTCAGTCAGTATTCCAGGAAGATATTACAACTTAAACTTGTATGCATCTGAGAATATAGCTTCAAAATACATGAAGCAAAAAAACTGATGAACATTGGGTGGACAGATACACCACCATAGTGGGCAATTTTGTAGTCCCTTCTCAACACTTGAGGGAAAAGTAGTAAAAAATTAGTAATAATACAGAATGGTACTTCTCCAAAATCACCTTGGGATCTTGGAAAAGTACAGATTCTTTACTCAGTAGGGTTGGGTTGAGCCCAAGATCCTATATTTTGAAAAAGGACCAGATAATGCTAATGTTGTTCTACAAAAATTAATCTCTATAATCGAAAACTTGATCCCAGAAATAGATGAAAACAATACACTCACCAAATAAAGAATAAATGTTGTATTCAATTACACAAGGAACATTTAATAAAATATACCTATATGTATACAGCATATATACACACATACACATACATATACATGTGTATATATGTTTCTATTACATATATACCAGTATGTATGTATGTACAATGTCACTGAACCATCTGTTAAGACCTATGATTTTCAGTGGGTTAAAGCTATATAATGCTCTCTGAGTAAAATATGATTTAGCTGGAAAGCAATAATAAAAAGATAATTATAAACTTACAATGAAAATATTTAAAATACATATATTTTTAATAACCCACAGGTCAAAAAACTCATGATGAAAATTAGAAAATATATATGAGATTGAATGATAATGAAAATACTACAGATCTAGTGAATTACAAAAGCGACTCATCCATTAAATAATAGATAATCTTTAAGTACATGTTGACTATATATTGAATGTGAGGAGACAGAAGTACCTTAACAAATGGATTTTATCTAGTTCATAGAACTTTGTACAAATTGTGTTCATTTTGCTGTTATATATCTGAAAATCCATAATGAATGAGCTAATTTAAAAAGTGAAATTTTGGGATTGTGGCTCAGTAGCAGAGTACTTGCCTTGCATGTATGAGGCACTGGGTTTGATCATCAGTACCACATAAAAATAAATAAATAAATAAATAAATAAATAAATAAATGTATTATGTCCATCTACAACTAAAAAAATATTTTTAAAAAAGTGAAATTTTTTAAAAAAGGTGAAATTTTATGATGACACCCAGAACCAAAAGAATTTAAAGTCAATGAAAGCACCTGGAAGAAAATCAGCAAGTACAAATACATCAAAAACAAATGTAAGATAAAAATACTCAGTTAATAATATGCAAGATATAATTAACACATAAATTTTTAAATACTCCAACTTATTATAAGGCAAATAAAGTTAAATAAGTGCTATATTTATAATTAATGCATTAGTATGTAATATTTTTTACTAATATCCTCTGTTTTAAAAAATACAAGGGAGTCAATTTTGTACACAGATAGGAGAGATATATATTGCTATTATCTCTAGACAATTTAGCAATCTATTGTGTGTATATGCTTAAAAATTGAAATGAAAAGCTTGAAAATGATAGAAACAGACTGCTTTAGGAATTTACATACATAAAATGTACATATTTTAACTCATACATAAGCTTGTTGACAAGCTAGATATTCTTTTTATCTGAAAATTTTAAAACAGTACTATAACATTTTTAATTAGAGTTTTATTTCTAAATGCTATAGGTAGCATTTGTGAAAAATTCTTACTTGTAGTTCTCTATGCTTGCTTCATCACGGGAAACATCGTTTTCCATTTCCTCTTTAGCTTGTTTAGCTCTCAATTTGACTTTTTCATAGGCATCTTTAGCTTCTTCAAGTTGTTCATGAACTTGTCTGAACAGTTCCGTTGCCTAGATGCAAAAAGTACTTTTTCTAACATATGAACTTAATGGTTAATTAAAAAAAAGAACTTTAACTTAGGGAACTTGTAATTTAGATTAAAAATTCTTCATACACATTTTCTTTCCATATTTAGTCTATTGTTTCAGAAGTGGAGTTTCAGGTTGCCTTTATCCTGGTGGGCATCCATGCTAGATATATATAAAAGTTATTGACAAAATAACTTCAATATCCAGATTGACATGTCCAAAATAAAAATGATTATCTTTTCACCTTCCCAGAAAGTTGTTCTTATTGTTCTCATTGTGCAAATAATATTTCATTGTACAAAAATATGAGATCAAAGATTAATAAAGAAAATAAAATCACTTGTACTTCCTTCAACCAGGAATAACCATTGTTACCTCAGTGTAATAATTCAAAATATTTAATTTTGGTGGAGGGTATTGGGATTGAACTCATGGACACTCGGCCACTGAGCCATATCCCCATCCATATTTTGTATTTTATTTAGAGACAGGGTCTCACTGAGTGGCTTAGCACCTCGCTTTTTCTGAGGCTGGCTTTGAACTTGCAATCCTCCTGCCTCAGTCTCCAAAGCCATTGGGATTACAGGCATGCGCCACCACACCTGACAAAATATTTAATTTTTAACCAGTTTCATCCATTAACAAACATAAGCAGTCTCTTTTCCCTCTGCAACTCACCTTTCTGTCTCTATCTATCATACCTACCTCTGAAACACATCATTTTTATATACTTTTCCCTCATACACACATTGTTCCTCCCTCAGCTCACTGTCAATTATGTGTACATCATGCACAACTTGATGTGTACAACATAGGAGCGGTGCATAGCATAAATATTACTATGACGGAAAGACTCATTAGTAAACTGCACTACCTAAACATTTTCCTCAACTGTATTGTTAAAGAAAATTACACCAAGAAGCTAAGGCTTTTTATAAATATTGGTTGCTACATTACTCTCCAGAAAAGGAGTAACAACTTGTACTCTTACCAATAGAACAAGAGGGGAACCATGTTTCAAAATCCTTTCCAACATTTTAAATTATTTTGTTCTAAGAGTTTTCTAACTTATAGACTGAAGAGGTTGTCCATGTAAATTTTGTTAAGAGTTTGATGATTTTTTTATATAACAATTTTGGAATGTCTGACATTTTTTATTATAGTAAGCTTTCTTGTCTTAGAATATATATGTGTGTGTATATATATATAATATATATATATATATTCTGTTTATATATATATATGGTGTTTGAAAAGCTAAAATTTGAAAAGATTTAGTAGAAAAAATGAAGAAAGAAACTCAAATTACTAAAATCAGAAACATGACAACCCAATTGTCTGCCATGTCAGACCCCTATCATATTGTAATGTAGTGGCACTAAGCCCAAGCAGACAGGCTAGGAGTCTAGCATTATTTAGGCAATTGTGTAACTTCAATAGCTTCTGACAAATGCCTCAAAATTGGATCAAGACAGCACAAGAAAAAAAAAATCAAATGATATTATAAATAAAACACTGCAAACCTTATATTACATCCCTTGTCTATTGTGCCTATTGTGTCCCATGGAGAGACTGCTACAGCTCTCTAAGTGAGAACCCCTATCCCAAGGACGGACGGAGAGCCTGAGAGAGAAGGCTGCCTTTCAAGTAGGCCACTCATGCTCTTTCCTAAAATTACCCAGAATGTCTGCAATGTGAAGTTAGCAGATGGAGACTGCAACTAGAAGCCCAAAACTGGAAGAAAAAATAAAGGGGTAGAGGAAGGACCAGAAAAAAAAAAAAAAAAAAAAAAAAAAAAAAAGCAAAAAAATCACAATACAGCAGTAGGAAGTAGTAGAGTTGTTCCCTTGGGTAAAGAACTCTTGGAATGCCTTGCCTCACAGATATCCAAAATGTGAATCAAAGTCATGCATGTCTACCCACCCTAAGCTTTCACCAGGACACTCCTTATTCCCTTCAGAATTTCAGACATTACACATTTTACTTCTCAGAATCCTCAGTGTGTTATATGTTCTTACCTGGTTTTCAGGCTTGGGCTAACAGCTGGCCATTCCTCTCCATGGGCAATGCATTAAATCTGCACCTCCAACCACTTCCTGAGTACTCACATTCTGGGTCACTATATACACGCCCGTCCTGTTCTCTACATGTCCCAGAAAGTAGGGAGAGCCTATATGTTGGAGCCCACTGAAATTACTCATATTAGCCACTCCATGGGGCTCACATGGTTATAAAGGTACAAGTCTAAAATCTGTAGTGTAAGCTGACAGGCTAGAGACCCAGGAAAAATTTGCAGTCTAAATCCAAAAGCAGTGTGTTGATGGAACTCCTTGCTGCTCAGAGTTGGTCAATATTATGTTAAGGAATTTAATTGATTGGATGAGGCCCACCCCCATTATGAAGGGTAATCACTCTAAATCCATTGACTTAAATGTTAATATTACCCAAAAAAACTTCTTAACTGAAACTCCAGAAGAATATTTTGCCAAAAATTTGGGCACTGTGGCCCCACCAGGTTGACACATAAAATTAACCATAATAGTGACTCTGATAGCCTCTACACAAAGTTTGCTATTTTCCTGGTGTGCTAGATAAATTTGTTGCTTTCCTCCCAATGCCCTGCATAGTCTTCCAACTATCCAACAACTCTGCTTTCTCCTGCCTACAAAGTTCCCAAGTTCCTCTATCTGAGAAAAGCACACTAAAACAACAAAGGGATACTAATTTAAATAGATGTGGGCAAATATTTTAAAGTATGACAATAAAAATGTTGACAAAATATGAATTCTAAAATCAGTTAGGATTGTGTTTAGCTGGAAGTAACAGAAATAAGCCAAATATGTTGCTTATATAAGAATGCAGTTATGCCTTTTTCTCAGAGAAATAGATTCAAGTTCCCCTTTGCCTTTCTGTCTGTCTAGCCATCTCTACAGCTGGCTTCCATTCCTAAAGTTGTTCCATGCCTTACAATGGAAATTAAAGCTGTAGCTATCATATAGATTTTAGATTGCTGGAAAGTAGAGAAAATTCTAAAAGGTGCTTTGTCATGAGCCATCCATGGGCTGTGTGTGTATGAGCTAAGTGCATTTGAGCATATGAGGGGACTGGACTGGCGTTACATGCTTCTAGGGCCATGCTACGCATGTGTACCTTTCCTCTTGCTCTGCCTGTGATGCCCCACAGCATCTGAGATGAGTGTGCTTTCTAAGATGTCAATCAACCTGCTGACGACAAGACATCAGCAAGCAAGACTCCACCCTTAGAAACTCAATCCCTTATTTGGGTGGAACTTTCTCAAATGTCTTTCCCCCCAACAAATAGAAGGCTTCCAGTGTGCTCGTACTCTTGCTCCTTCCCATGCTGGAGCTGACCCTTGGGGTCACCGAGCCATCCTGCCTTAGAAACTTACATTTGTGTGTTGTGTGGTTTTTTCACCGTTTTCTTAGTTATTGGTACAGCCGGCTCCTTTGAACCCAGTTCATATTGCCAGTCCAGCCAGCTGGTGATAGTGCTTCTTTTGAGTGAGTTGGTCCATTTCAAAGATTTTTTCATAGAAACTCCATCAAATGATTTCTACCTCCATATCGTTAGAACGGAGTGAGGAAAGAGGAACTGGGAAATATTTTGACATATTGCCTTCCAGCCATGCAGAGATGAGTTACTAAGAAAGGACTGGAATTCTTGCTCACAGTGGAAACATGAAAAGTCTTGGGCACTGTCCCTTCTAGAGTAATGTGAATTGTTAGAGGTACTTCAGGGAGAAACTTGGTATTATCCATTAAATTGAAAATAAGTATAATCCATATCCCAGTAAAACACCCTACTAGCTAAGAATTCATAGCTAAGAAAAATTCACATGCACCTACAGACAAACCCATTTATGGATGATTATTGTTTCAAGTCTAATCAGCAGTAGTGTCAGCAAAATTTGGAAATAAACATCCAAGAGAGAAAATGCTTAATAATAAATTGTGAGGTATCTACTTGATGGAACACAGCAAGTAAAATCAATGAATCAGAGTATATCAATAGTAGCTTGATTAAACTAAGGCAATGGCAGATTAAAGAACAAGTTGATCAGTTACACAATTTATGATGGCATTTATGTCATTTAAAATGATATAGATTATTTTTAAGCTTATCTTTATATAAGTTACTCAAATTCTTCCTAGAAATAATGAAATTTATATTAGTTATCTTTCAGAAGGAGGGTGGAAAATGGAACTGTTGAGGTGAACCCAAAAGACAAGGAACAACTTGTTTTATACAGTTTAAAATAATCAAAAAAAATAAATATAATACAATTTTAATCTTGTTTTTGTGATAGATATAAATAAATTGTTTTTTTCTATAATATGATCCCACAATAGGAGAGGTAGATATTAATTAATCATCAAAGACCATTTCACTTACATTTTTTCATCAACAATGAAATCACTCATATATTCTACTTGCATTCTCCTTCAGTTCAATTATGGCTTTAAAGAATACCAGGCTGGCTAGGCACAGTGGCACACAGCTGTAATCTTAACACCTTGGAAAGCTGAAGCCTGAAGTTTACAAGTTCAAAGCCTGCCTCAACATCTTAGAAAGGCCATAACCAGCCTAGCAAGACCGGTCTCAAAATATAATATTAAAAAAGGTCTGGCCGGGCGCGGTGGCGCACGCCTGTAATCCCAGCACTTTGGGAGGCTGAGGCAGGAGGATCGCGAGTTCAAAGCCAGCCTCAGCAATGGCCAGGCACTTGGTAACTCAGTGAGACCCTGTCTCTAATAAAATACAAAAAAGGGCTGGGGATGTGGCCCAGTGGTTGAGTGCCCCTGAGTTCAATCCCCGGTACCAAAAAAAAAAAAAAAAAAAAAAAAAGGTCTGGTGACTTGGCTCAGTGGTTACCCCCACCCCACCACAAAATATATATATGTGGCTGTTTTGAATCTCCAAAATGTCATTTGTAGATTGACTAATATTAATCTTCCTAGGTATAAAGATAAATGAAGAAAATATAGACAAAATGTACCAATAGATTGTACCAATAGATTGTAGTGAATACAGTCTATTAAGTCCTCTGGAAAATAAATAGCATATCAATTTGGAGAAAAAAAATTAAACCTTTAAAATACGTTAATTTCTTATGGAAGAAATATTTTTGCATAACTAAGCACCAATTTCTGGGATGCATATCCATGCAGTTATTCATTTACCTCAGCTTGATTTTGAGATCGCTCCTTCAGAGCTTCAAGTTCCTGCTTCCGCTTTGATCGCAGTAGAGGACCATATTGAAGCATGTAGTCTATGTCCTCTTGAATCTTTGCATTGGCTTCTTCTAGATTTGTCTTTTGTTTTTCCATTTGTTGCAGTTGACGAGTTCTACCTTCCAGATGCCATTGTAATTCCATAATATCTCTCAAGAAGGCATCATGTTCTAGATGTAGAATCACAAGAACAAAAGAAAATCAGATTTTGAAACAACAGAGCCAGAAGGAAATCTTTGAAAATAAATGAGACGTTTTTGTTTCAGAAATTACTTTGTGAATCTTACTAATCTAAAATCTAAATCTAAAATAAGGATTATTTTAATATTAAATTATATAAAATACGGTGCTTTCTTCATTCATTAAACAAATTAAAATGTGTTTTATATATTAGTAATTATTTAAGTACAAATCCCACTCACTATGATCTGTAGATATACTGATCATTATATACCTGCACTCTATCTATCTATGCAACTGCTCCAAAGTGAAAAAAATTGCAAGAGTAGGGGCCTTCTAAAACCACCCACCAGTAAAATGATGAAATTGGAGTTACAAATACCAGAATGCAAAAGGCAAAAATGACTACTGGTGATACAATTATATGACAAAACACAAAAATTCAGCTGAAAATTGTTGTAAAATTAATAGACAAAATAAATGTTTACATAAAGAATATATTGAAAACAATTTTGCAGCAACAAAACTACAATGTAAAACAAGCTGCATAAATCTAGTAATAATCCCAACATGAACCAAGCAAGGACTAAAAGAAGAAAACAACAACATGCTATCAAACAACTCAGAAGTGAATTTGAATAAGTGGATAAACATAATTTTGGTTTGTATAAAAATGTTTGAAATTTTTAACATGGAAATTTCCTTTCAATTACTTTATAAGTTTAATTAAGTCCCTTCAACCAGCCAAGGCAATTTTAGACTAATAAGATTTCCTCATTGTATTAACCTTCTAATGTTAAACCAATCTTGCATTTTTGGAATAAAACTAGACAGGTTAGCTGTTGTTGCTTTTAATCTTTCTAAAGAGATTTCTTGAGGGAATTTACTGATGTCTTCACAGGATTATTTTGTACATTTATATTCATGATTAATGCTTATCTGTGAATCTTATTAAGTCTAAAGAAAAGGCGTTTTAATGTTGCATTATAAAATGCATTGCTTTCTTCATTCATCACCAACAAATTAAAACATATTTTATAAATTAGTAATTGTTTTAGTAAACCTCCCACTTATTATGATCAATAGACATACTGATTCTTATAGACAAGCTACCTATGATTCTTCTTGCCATTGTAATTCTCCATATTTACTCTTTCCATTAGTGTCTTTTTAATGAGCCAATATTTAGCTTTGTTATCTTCTGAATTGTATACTTTTGACTATTTTCCACTTTGTTATATATGTGTTTTTCATATTTGTACTATCTTTACCTAATTCTGGTTTATAATTTATGCTATCTTCTTATATCATTTTCACTTTCTTTTCTCTGAGATTTTACAGAATTTTGAAATTACATGTAAAATCCTATTTCTCTAGTGTACATGTATGCATTTATTTTATGGGAAAAAAATTCAGTTTTTGAGTCAAAGTTTTTCCATTAATGGCCATGTAAATATTTTAGTTATCTATTCATCAATCCATTTTTCTGTGCAGTTATTATTCAGTTCATCAAAATTTTAATAATATTCTAATAAATTTGTTCCTAATATCTTCTTTATTATCAGTGCTACATCTCTATGTAATTTCATTCCAAATATGACTCGTGGATACACCCTCTGTGATTTTGAATGACCTTGGAATTGGTTCTCCATATTCACTCTTTTCATTAGTCTCCGTTTAATGAGCCAACATTTACCTTTGTGTATCTTCTGAATAATGTATTTTAAATTATCTTTTTCCATTTTGTAATTGGTTTTCTTATGTTTCTTTGTATTTATTATTTTCACTTTTTAAATTCTAAAGTCATATTTTTACAATTAATTAGTCCTTCTTGATGCAACAAAAGCTACTGATTTCTCTTTAAATAATAATTTGGCTTTTTCTCACATATGTGAAGATGATTTTGTGCTTAGCTTTTTTAAAATTAAATTATTTATTTATTCTAATTTGTTATACATGCTTGCAGAGTGCAATTCTTTTCATATCACATATGTGAAGATTATTTTAATCAGTTTTTAATGATACATTTCTGAATATCTTCTAATTTCTTGGATATGTATAATGTTTGATACCATACTTTCTTACTTTGTCTACCCTCACTATAGACAGTAACATATCTAGAAGTTTACTACTGTAGTATTAAATATCACCATCATTATTTTCATGTTTATCTTACAGTAGATATTCATTACACTCTCCCATTCTATACTCCATGCTTTTAAATATTTCATCTTTCTACTCCTTCTATTGCAGCAATACATTCCATGTAATGTCTTCAGATTTTAGTTACCAATTACTTTTCTCTTCTGAGTCTAATGAATAATACAAGCAACTATTCAATTGGCAAGCTTAAGTAATATATTTTTAATTTCTAGTAATGTTTTTTTTCTTTCTATGTTTGCTGTCTTTAAAAAATTGTCCTTGCTTTTATTTACAATCATCTCTTTTTAGTTCTTGAAACAAATCATACTTATTTTATAATCTCATGTATACACAATCTCTGAAATAATTAAGTAAAATCCTGTGGTTTATTTGTACTCATTTGCACCATTGAATCAGAATCTCTGTGTTTTATGGAATCTTATGCTGAGCTATGTCCCCCACTTCACCCCCCAGAACTTTATCTGAGCTGATTCTCTGGTGCCTACACTGAAATTTTAATCTTCCAGAGGAAATTTGTCTTTGCTCCTGCCATATGCTGATTTTATTATCGACCCACAGAACATCTAAATAACATTCTCCACTTAATTTTCAGACACATGGACAGCTGGACGTTGAATCACAAATTTGTTTGAAATTAGGACATTAATAGAGCTCAGGGAACATTGTTTTCCTCCAGTGACTAAATGAAACAAGCAAGTTTGTTGTCTGACCTGAGTGACTTGCTCTTATGCTAAGTATGTAGATCTTCTGATGCTCAGCTTCCTCATCATCTCTAATTAGACTTGTCACTTTGGTTTAGCCTTAGGCTTTATTTCTGGTCTCCTCTACCCTTCAGATACATCAAAATGGGAACCCATGGACATCCGGGTGTCCCTCAAGACTAAATCTAACACTGATGTCTAATTATTTCCAAAAGTTTTCATTCCAAACATAAAAGTTGGTACTGGTGTGTTTCTTATTTTTCTTGACAACTTACCAGGGTATTTTAAGGGATTTTAAAAAATCTAAATACACATGAAAAAATTGACAACTAAAAAAAACTTGGATATTTTTTCTTCTGATTTTAATGTATTATTGGAGATTTCTTATCCTTGATAATTCAATGAACAACTAGACAGGAAATCATTAAGGAGATAGGAGACTTTTAACAGCAGTGTCAACCAGCTTAACCTAACTGACATGTCTAGATACTCTACTCAATAATAGCAGAATATATACTAATTTCATCTGTACAGAACATTTTCTAAAGTCCTAGGCAATTCTTAAAGTATAAGTAATTTTAAGACAATTGAAACAATTCAAGAATATTTTTGAGCAAATAAAATTAATTTAGAAATAACAGAAAATTTTGAAGATCTCATTATATTAGCAAATTAAGCAGCGACTTCTAAATAAAATAACAGATCCAAAAAGCAATCACAAGAGAATTTAGAAAATATTTTGACTAAATAAAAATGAACTCAGCATACAAACATTTGTGAAATGCAATTAATATAAATGCAATTAATACAGGCCTTAGGAGGAAATTCATAGATTTAAATATCTATTCTAGAAAAAAATCACCAAGTAAAAAATCAAAGCTTCCACTTTGTGTGTGTGAGAGTGTGTGTGTGTGTGTGTGTGTGTGTGTGTGAATGTAAATTATTCCTAAGAAAGCTCCAGATAAAAGTCAGAGAAAAATCAATGATATAAAAGCAGAAAAACAATAGAGAAGTCAGTAGAAGAAAAAGTTGACTTTTTGAAAAGGTCAAAAGGTCAAAAAAATTGACAAACCTTTTGTTAGCCTGATCAAGATAAAAAAGAAAGAAGGAACAAATTACCAGTATTGGGGGGAAAAGAGGTGTTATCACTACTCTTGCTACAGAAATTAAAATAATTATAAAGGAATATCATAAACAAAGTTTTGCCAGCAATCAGACAACTAAATGAAATATCTGTATTCCTCAGAAAACATAAATTATCCAAACTGGTTCAAAAAGAAATAGAAAATGGAAGAGACTTAAAAACCAAGAAATAAGTTAGCTATTTAAAACAAGTTGGTGTTTTAGTAAGTTTTTTTTTTTTTTCTTTTTTCTTCTGCTGCTGTGATTAAAAGACCTGACTAGAAGAATTTTAAAGGAGAAAAAGGTTATTTGAGGGCTCACAGTTCCAGAGGTCTCAGTCGATTGACATCCTTGGGGCTCAAGGTAAGGCTGAACAACATGGTGGAAGAATGTGGCAGAGCAAAGCAGCTTACATGATGAACAGGCAGCAGAGAGAGAGAAACTCCACTCTCCAGTTACAAAATATACACCCCAAAGGCACACCTCCATGACCCACCTCCTCCAGTCATACCCCACCTGCCTTAAGTTACTACTCAGTTAATTCTGTCAGGAGATTAATTCATTGATTGGGTTAAGGCTCTCATGACGGAACATTTCTTCCCTGAACCTTCTTGCCTTGTCTCATATGTGAGCTTCTGGGGGACACTTCACATTCAAACCATAACAGCAACTTTAGACTGAGCAGTTTGGCCATGGATATAAAAATTGGTAAGTGGGCCCCACTAAAAAAAGAACAACTTCAAGAAAATTAAAAAACAAACAATCAAAGAAAAACACCCTCAAGCTCATAACTTATGAAGGCTTAGAGGTCAAATTCAACTAAAAAGTCAACATGATAACTGTTCCAGATAAGTAAAATTTCTAGGATAGAAATAAAGGCAAAATAGCAATCAAAAGCTCACTGGACTTTGCCTCTCCCAGAAAAGGCCACCAACTGCCTCAACCAGTGTGGCTAATCTAGCAGGTTCTGGGGAGGAGCGAAGGAGATAAGAAAAATAAAGACTCATGGATGCAGATTTTGAAGAGATAGCTGGGGTCAGGTGGAGTGCTGTTCTCTGATGGAGAAGCAGGTCTACAGAATTATGCCAGCAATCTTTATTTATATAAGTCTCATTATCAGATTAAAGACTATGCAAGCATTGTTTTTGTATTCATGAAAGTTACAGAGTTAGCAACATTATGCAGCTTATTCCCCAATTACATTCTACAGTTGCAATGTGCAAATGTTAGGAACTTTGTGTAGCTCTCAAGAAAGTCCATTGTTTAAAGTTACTCTTATGCATACAGGTTCAGGAGCAGTGGAGCTTGGTGAAACATTGTGGTTGTCTAGCAAGAGAGTTCCTCTATTCCCAGGAGCTGTGTGCCTGAGATCAAGGTCGAGGCTGATAAGGCTCTAGCACAGAGCCTCCTCATGGACAGCATTACCACAGCAGCTAGACATTCTGCACCTATACACAGAAACTTTCCCAGATACCAAGAATGCCACAGCCATGAAGTCATCAGAAACTCCAATATCAGATACTGCTCTCCCATTCTCTTGTCACTGTTCTCCACATATAAGTCTATATAGACCCAATATAGGTTAATTACAAATTGATCAGCCAAAAAAATTAAATAAAACTAGGCCTCAAAATTAACTTTTCTACTATACCAACAAGGAAGAACCATTATGAAAAGTGCAGATGACTCCTTGTGGGTATGAATATGAGTCTGCTCAAGAATCACCTGGGATCTACAATTTCCCAGGATGTCCATGCTAACCCCAGTGTAGTCTCATTGCTTTTAAAGCACAAATAGATGCACATATATACCATGCAATTATAAATCACATAGTTATGTTATTGCATAAATAACAGAGTATACATATTATAAATTCTATTCAAAGAAAAATAATACAAAAAGAGTAACATTCAAGAGTATAAATGAAAGATCTTGGGCTGGGGTTGTGGCTCAGCGGCAGAGCGCTCACCTCGCACGTGCGCAGCCCGGGTTCGATCCTCAGCACCACGTAAACATAAAATGCATTGTATTGTGCACAACTAAAGTAAATAAATAAATATTTAAAAAAAAGAGTATAAATGAAAGATCTAGTGTTTTGTTGCAACTCCCCTGAATGTGTATACCCCACTTTGGAGACTACAGTTTTAGAAGACTTATGACATGACAAAAATGTATGTATGGATTCACCATGACGCATGCCTTGAGTTAATAGCTAATGCCTCAGAGTAATAAAATAAATAAATAATAATAATTAATTAATAATAAATTGATATAATAATAAATTAATAAATAAATTCCTTTTCTCTCAAGGTTTTCTGGATTTAAATGATAGATTACATGGGTACCCTATTCTTAAAAAAAGCACACAAAGTATGTGAATTCTGAATTAAAGTTTTCCCCTTATGAACGGGTAAAAATATCTCAGCTTCAGGTACAATCAAGTAGTCAGGAATGTTTTGATAGGCAGTGTATAGAGCACAAAAACAAAAATAAAACTCACATATTTAGATTGTGTAGCACTTCTGCCCAGGTCCCTTGCTCTGCAGTCTTAAAGACATCAGTTTCTTCTTAAACATTTGTTACTTATGTGACTTGAAACATTAAGGGTTCCATCCCTGATACAAATTCCTTTCAAAGTAAATTGGCTTCTGAATTCTCAAAAGCAGATACATGTAATTTTCTACATATCACTGAAAACTCTCAATTTTCCTACAATTACAAGTATGGTCAATAATACCAAGTAGAAATCACTTTAAATTTCTAGTAACTTAAATACTACTGCCAAGGTAAGAATATATACTAAATGCCTGCATGCCCCCTGGGATATCATAAATGCATGGAATTTCCAACAGACCCAAATGACAGCAGGCCCAGGTTTACTCAGTGCATTTCTAGTGTATGCCTATGAATTCAGCAATCTTATTAATACAAACTTTCAAAAGTGTCCTGGTTTGTAAACAAAACACAGTCACTCTAAACTAAACAATACTAAGAGGTGATTTTGTTATACAGAGCTACAAATGATTATCTGTGCTTCCCCAACAAAGTAAATGGCAACAATGGAAAATCCTCATTATTACCTTTCTGCACAGCTATCGGAAGTTCTTGAAGTTTCCAGATTGACCACGCATCAATTTTTTGTGGTAATCTTTCCCTTTCTTAATTTTTGTTGATTTAAAGTTTCTTCGGCAATTGCCCGGTCAGTTTCTAAACATTTAATGAGATGAATCGTCTCTGATAGCAATGTTTCCATTTCTTTCTTTAATTCAGGACACTTTTCATCTGAAAATAGGAAAATGTAGTCACATTTGTTAGTGAAGCAGCCTGCAAGCTGTGCAATGGGAACATGGGTCTTAGCTGGATTATTATTCATTTAAATATTTATGCATTTAATAAGAGAATGCTAAAAAATGAATTAGCCTTTTAAAGACAGTCTTATTATAATACAATCATAACACTGATTATAATCTTTGAAGGCAGATTTTCAATGATCAATTTCTATAAAAAATACATTATGTACAACCAGAAGAATGGAAAATTATACTCCATTTATGTATGACATGTCAAAATGCTTTCTACTATCATGTATAACTAGTTAGAATATATTTTTAAGAAATCGGGCTAAATCTCAAAGCCATATCTTCAAGAATAATATAATTCTATTATACTACATAGAAAAAACACATGTGCTATGCACAAACTGTACTATACAACTTTATTTTTAATTTATGAATGTGTTCCTACCATTCTGTAAGAAAATAAATCAAAATTATTACATCAGATAAATACTGAAGATCCTCAGATGGTTCCTAGAAAAGAACACTTGATATTCATCAATCTTATCAGACAAATAATTTCTCTACTTAGCCTTACCAGGAATTCATCAGGATTTCCAAATTCTATTTATTTTCTTATAATACAAATTAACTCCTTTAATGATAGATATTTGTGATTCCTGGTTCACAGCACTGAAATGATATGACTTAATATTAACAAAAGTATTGCCATGGTATTCATCCATCTATTTACAGAAGAAATGTGTACAGAGGTTATTATTTTCAGGAAATAGGCTCTACCCTGGAGATAAGAAGGTAAAGAAGACAGATAATGTTCCCATCCTTATGGGATTTATATGTATAAGCAGTGACTTTTGCTAAAGTGTGACATGACGAGAATACTTATATCCAAAATGTCAAGAGCTAAGGGGGGAGGAAAAATAGTATAAAAGCAGAATGGAAAAAGACAATTATTAAATTTCCTTTTTGTTTTGCTTTTGGACAATAAAGACAATGATTTTCTGCTCTACAGATTACATAAGGGTCACCTAATGGTTACAAGTGTAAGCTCACAGTCACCCAGTAGATTCAACCTACTGGTCTTGTCAAAGAAATTCTGTAGGTTTCTCTACGTTAATGCATAAAAATGATTTTCTCTGGTCTGGCCCTTAAGTTGGGCTCTCTAAATCAATTGTTTTGTTTTGCCAAATTCTACCACATCCTGGGTACTTTATATTGTGAATCAAAAATTTTTAAATGAAAACATACTCATGGAACACTGTGTTCTCCAGCCAATTTATGACTCACTCTGTCATCAATTTCTAAGATTTCAGCCAGAAACTCACAAGGAAGTAAATACTATTTAAAATTAAAACATTTTGAACTGGATTTATATGTGTTTTGCCAAAATTGGTCATTGTGTTTTTAAAATTGTCTTTTATTCTGTAATAGCACTCTCAAATAATTGCTGTGCATACATACATGGGTGTCTCTAATTCATTATATTAAACATCTCCCTAATTTTTTCCTACAAATCATCACATTTACTGTTTCATATTGGCTAGTAAACAATAGCCTGCAATTTTTGACATAAACATTTAATTACAATAAATCTCCCTCATCCTGCCACTCTTGTGTGTTTTAAACTCAAATGTGCATATTTATAATAAACATAAGTGTGGATAATTTAGCTGTGAATGTGACCATTAATATGTTGATCTTTTCTTTCAGCATTTGTCATTTGAAAACTTGGGAAGTAAATACTAAGGTTGTCACTTTCATCCATCGTAGATGCAAATAGTAAAAAGGAAAACAGTCAAAACAGAGTCCCTTTATGATGAGAGCTTTGAAGGACAAAATACTCTTCCTCCTGAGTTTATCACTTTTCCTTCATTAACTTTTTTTTATTTGTGGTGGGTGAAGAGGAAGTATTTTATATAATCTTGAGAATATATTCAAAGTAGTATTAACACAAATTTTACACCAGCAATATAAAATATGGTATGTTGTTTTATAAAATGTAAAATGTATAGTAATCACAACCAAAAATATAGACTAGTGCTGCAATGTCCAATATGGTACTCATGAACCACAGGAACTGTTCACATTTAAATGTAAATTAACAAGATTAAATTTAGGAATTAAGTTTCTCAATCTCAACTAGCCCCATTTCAAGGGCTTACCAGCTGTATGTGGTTAATAGCTACTCTATTGGACTGTACAGATAAAGAGCACTTCAGTTATCACAAAGTGTTCTACTGAACAACCCTGAACTACAGTTATCTTCTTGAAAGTTGGGCAGACATCATGATATACTCAGGACCTAGAGCAGTCTCTGGTACATAATAGTGTTAATAAATATTTGTTGGACGAATGCCTCATTGGATGAAATGGAGGGCTCTTTTCTCTACTCGATGCTCACGAGAATTATAGAACTCATAAACACGAGTACTGTGAAAATTAGAAATATATTAAATGAAAAGTCAGTGAGCTCTAGATATAATTCCATTTATCTAAGTATGAAGAACAAACTCACCTCTCTCTTTTTCTGGCTTGACCTCTTGCACTGGTCCTGCAATACTCCAATCTTCTTTTAGGTCTTTAGTAAAAGTGGGTTTGCTCCTACATAATCAGAAAGAAGCACTTGATCAGTGAGGGAAAAATGTACTTACAGTTAGTAAAACAAATTTCAGGTGCTACTCTTACACAGAATTTTTTTTAATGTTTCTTGTAAAACTTACTAAAAAGTAAATTTTCTGGTAAAACTTCTGGTAATCTTACTATAAGGGACTAATGTAGGAAAATTCTAATAGGTGATAGGATTTATGCTTACTGATAAATTGAATAAAATTTGTTGCAAGGGACTTGAAATTTCAAGAAATTGGTCTTTCTTCAAGAATACTGCTATTAGAAAAAAGGTGTAGATTAAAAATAATTTGGATGAGATATTTCTCTAATTTCTAGTCAACCATTGCTTGGAAACCAGTATAAATTAGAAGGAGCAAAAATACCATTTCAGATTTAAAGTTCATAAACTTTTAGAAAAATGTTATTTCCAAAGTATCTTTCTAACTATGCTACTATGTGTTGAATAATGAAATATTCCTCATTATCAGTATTTCTCTGGTCCAATTCTAGGATCCTAAACTAGCTTTCATTTATTTTTAAAAAGATATTTTCTCACCGATAAAAGTTAAGAAAAATATTATGATCAACAAAGCAGGGAGTTTCCTTTAGTTTTTATTAAATTATTAATCTTTTAATAAAGAATTATTACAAGTTAATTTAAGAATATATATAAAAAAATCATAAAAATCATATAAAGTAATCCATATTCATTTATTCTCTTCAGAGGTAACAGACTATATAAGTCTAGTGATGTTTTAATTTTTATAAAATTAGAGTCATAAAAACTGGTACCCTGGGGCTGGGGTTGTGGCTCAGCAGCAGAGCGCTCGCCTCACACGTGCGCGGCCCGGGTTCGATCCTCAGCACCATGTAAACATAAATGTATTGTGTACAACTAAAGTAAATAAATAAATATTTTAAAAAAACTGGTACCCTGCTTTAGTTAATATGACACTGTTTCCAGTACATTTTAATGTCATTTAATATTTCTGATGGTTGCATATTCTTCTTCACATACTCTTGCTTCTTGCTGTTTCACAGTTCATTTAGGAAAGCCTGTCTTTTTGGAGATCAGGAAAATATTCATTATGTTTTCTTTCTTTGGTTTTTAATTTTCTTTTCAAAGTGTTTTTGTTGAAAAAAATTGGACCTTTTTTTCTTGTTTGCTTTAAAACATAGAAAAATAATTGTCCCAGGGCTGGGGTTGTGGCTCAGCAGTAGTGCGCTTGCCTAGCACATGCGCAGCCCAGTTTGATCCTCAGCACCATGTAAAAATAAAGGCATTGTGTACAACTAAAACAAACAAATAAATATTAAAAAAGAAAAAGAATTATCCCATCACCAATTATTAAGTCAATTGGATTCTAATGCTAGTTACATGATATGACAAATTATTATACACAATTAGGTTTATTTTTAGGTATTGTCTTTTAATGTTCAATTCTAATTCTGTTTGTTCTTCTATTGCTTTGTATTGAGGTAAGTCACATCATTTAAAATCAACCATGTGATTAAGCAGTCTCTTTCCTTACCCCTCTCAGTAGTCCTTAATAATGACTTATCTGCTTTCTGTCTTTGTGGACATTTTACATAAACAAAACTGTTTATGTAAAAGGTGACCTTTTGCAATAATATTTCATTTTATAGATAAACCATAGTTTCTTTATTAATGAATACATCAGTCAATTTGGGATTGTTTCCACCTTTTAGCTATCGTGAATACTGATGTTATGAATATTTGTATGTAAGATTTTTCTCTGAATGCTTGTTTTGAACACTTTTTGGATATACACCTCAGGGTGAAATTTCTGGCTCAGATGGTAATTTTGTATTTCACTTTCTTGGGAACAAACTGTTTTTCACAGTATCTGAATTGTGTTATACCCATATCAGCAATGTACAGGATTCTACTGTTGAATGTAAGTGGAGAGCAGGCATCCTTATTTTGCTCCTGATCTTAGGTTGAAACTTCCAGTTTTCACCATAAGTATAGTGTGAGCTGAGGGGTTTTCACAGACATCTTTCGTTGTGTTCAGGAATTTCTTTACAATTTTAGATTTTTGGAGTGTTTTCATTATGAAATGAAAATGTCATTTTTTGCCACATGTTTTTCCCATCAATTGAGATATTCAGGCAGATTTCCCTTTCATTTTATTAACATATGGTATTGTATACAGAACCACCTTTATGTTCCTAAGATAAATCCAACTTGGTCATGATGTATATTCTATTAATAAGTTGCTGAATTTACTATTAGTTGGCTAAAGAGACACTGCTCTACAATTTTCTTGTGATGTCTTTATATGACTTTGGGATCAGGTTAATATTGGCCTTATAGAATCAATTAGGAAGAATTCTTTGCTATTTTTGGAAGAATTTAGAAATGATTACTATAAATTCTTTCAGTATTTAGTAGAATTTATCAGTGAAGCCATTTTGTCCTGGGCTTTTCTTTGTTGGGAAGATTTTGATTATTGGTTCAATCTCTACTTTTTATAGATCACTTCAAATTTTCTATTTCTTCCTGAGTCAGTTATAGTAATTCATGTGCTTCTAGGAATTAGTCCATTTTATGTTGGTTATTAAGTGATATGCAATTGTATATATTATAGTATCCTCTCACAGTCGTTTTCATTTCTATATGTTGTTAATTAGCTAATTTTTTCAAAAAAAGCATTATTATTATTTTACTTGACTTGATTTTATTTTGATACATGGTTTTACTAAGTTGCTGAAGGTGGCCTCAAACTTATGATCCTCCTGTTTTAGCCTCCCAGGTAGCTGGGATTACAGGTGTATACCACTAGCACATCCTGCCTAAAATACTATTCACTTTGAGTCTTCTTTTTCTGTCAGTCTAGCTAAAAGTTTATGAATTTAGTTAATGTTTTCAAAGAAACAACTATTGTTTTAATGGAACTTTTTGTTTGTATTTTTTTATTCTCTGTTTCTTTCTGATTTTTTTAAAGTTTTCTTTCATTTTCTAACTTTGGTTATAGTTTTTGCCCTTTTCTATTATTTTTAAAGTTATCTTGGGGGATTTGAGGGCTTCCTTTTTAATGTAAAGCAAATTTCCCTCTAAGTACTAATTTTGCTGTATCCCATAAATTTTGGTACATTCATCTCAAAATATTTTCTTATTTCCCATTATTATTGCTTCAAATTACTGCTTTGATCCATTGTTTTTTTTTTTAAAGAATGTTTGTTTAATTCCATATACAAATGAATTTTCTAGGTTTCCTTCTGTTATTAACCTCTAATTTCATTCTGTCACAAAGAAACCTTTTATGAGTTTGATATTTTTATTAAAATTTGTTCTATGGTCTAATATGATCTATCCTAAAGATGCTTCCCTTTGCATATGATAATTCTTTTTTTTTTTTTTTTTTCTGCTGTCAGGGGAAATGTACCATAGAAGTTGGCTAGCTCTAGCTGATTCTTGTGTTATTCAAGTCTGTTTGTTTATCAACTTTATGTTTAGTTCTTTTATCCATTTTTGAGAGGAAAGGACTCATATTCTCAAGCTCTTCTCATAGAAATGTCTATTTCTCCCTTCATTTCTGTTAATACTTCACATATTTCAAAGTTAGTTAAGTGTGTATATATGTTTATTGTTTTGTATCTTCTTGATAGAGTAACACTTAACCAATATATCAAATCTTGTTCGTCTCAGGGAACAGGATTTTTTTTTTAAATTGTATTTATTTATTTATTTATTTATTTTTTGTACTAGGGATTGAACTCAGGGGCACTCAACCACTGGGCCACATCCCCAGCACTTTTTATATTTTATTTAGAGACAGGGTCTCACTGAGTTGCTAAGTGCCTTGCCATTGCTGAGGCTGGCTTTGAACTCGAGATCCTCCTGCCTCAGCCTCCCAAGTGCTGGGATTACAGGCGTGCGCCACCACGCCCGGCCCAGGTTTTTATTTAAAGTCATTTGTGTGTGATTTTAGTACAGCCACTCCAGTTCTCTTGTGGTTACTATTTTCCATGAAATATTCTTTTCTTCCCCCAACCTTTGCACTTCTAAACAACTTTTATCTTTGGAATCCAAGTGAGTCTCTTCTATGCCTATAGATAGCACATAGTGGCATTATATATACTTATCCATTCTACCACACCTACCATCTAATCAGAGATTTTAGTCCATGTTAGTATTAGTAAAACTCATAAGAAAGGATTTATTTCTGTCATTTTGCTACATTTTCCTACATTATTTATGTCTTTCCTTCCTCAACTTCTCCATAACTGCCTTCTTTTGTCATTATCCAATTTTTTTCTAGTATGTTGGTTTAGTTTCTTTTATTTTTCTGAGTATTTTTAAAGACTCTTTCTTAGTGTTTGCTCTGGGAATGACAATTGACATTTTAAGTTTATAAAGCTTAAGTTTGAATTAAAATCAATGTGGCTTCAATAGTATAAAAAACTCTGCTCCTTAATAGCTCTGCCCTCCCCTTCATTTTGTCATTCTGACAAGTCACACAGTTGTACATCCTGTGTCCATAAACATAGATTTATAATCATGGGTTTTATCTATTTTTCTTTTAAGTCATGTAAGGAAATAAAGAAGTTTCAAGACAAAAATACAATCATACTAAGTTTTGTATTTATCTTTGTAATTATTGTTACTGAGGGGGAAATAACTAAATAAACCCTCTAGTTTCACTTGTCTTAGTTGACTCTTTAAAAATCACTAATTTTGGAGATCGTACAGCTGGACAATACATTATTAGTCTCTCACTAGTCACTCTGCTGTGTAGTTATGCCAATAATGGTTGCCTATGTTACTTTATAAGATCTCTAAGGCCACTTTTGCTGAAAACACTGACACTTCACTTGAGCTGGAAGTTATCTAATAAGGTGACTACAACAAAGTGAAAAAGCTTGGCATCTCTGTCTTCACAATGTACCTGTTTCCTTCGCAGCTTTAACCTTTGGTCTAAAAAAGACCATCCAGCTACCATGACCTGAAACACCAGACCGTAAGAGGAGTGAAAAGAGGTGGCATCCAAGTTCCTGTAAAATCTTTGCCTATTCCCAGAAAACACATTAGTTTATCTCTTTTCTTTGTTATTTCTATCTTATATCTGTAACTCCTCAAAATTCAGTAGCATTGAAAAACTGTTTTGCAAGCAAAGCTTCTCCATTGTTCTGAAACTGAATAAAGTTCTTACTTCTCCCATCAATCTGTCTCTTGAGACAATGGCCTGATCATGCAGCAGTAGAATCAGATCTTTTCTCCATTACATTATTTTTTTCTTTATTTCTTCACGTTTTCAGTCTGAAAGATTACTTCGAGTATTTCTTATAGGACAGGTCTATTAGTGATGCAACCCCAAGTTTTATTTATCTGGAAATATCTTAGTTTTTTCCTTCAGTTTTGAAGACTACTTTTACAGGATTGTAGGACACTTGGACGAATGGTTTGTGTTTTTGTCTTTCTTTTCTCCTTCCAGCACTTTAAATATGTCATCCTTACCTTCTGACTCTCACAGTTTCTGGTGAGAAATTAACTGTTAATCTGATTGAAGATCTCTTGTACATGAAAAGTCACGTATTTCTTCTTGCCTTTAAGATCCTCTTTGTCCCAGGCTTTTAATACACTGACTAAAATGTGTATTGGTATAGATCTCTTTGGCTTTATCCTATATGGAGTTAAGTTTAATGTTCTTTTTAGTTATACAAGACAGTAGAATGTATTTTGATGTATCATACATACATGGAGTGTAACTTCCCACAGTATAACATCTGTGGTTGTACAGATGTGGAATTACATTGGTCGTGCATTCTTATATGAACAGGAAAGTAATGTCTGATTCATTCTACTCTCTTTCCCATTCCCACCCCCCTCTTTCCCATTCCCCCACTCTACCCTGTCCAATCCAGTGAACCTCTCCTCCTCCCTGTTCGCCACCCTGCCCCTCCCACCACCCATTGTGAGTCAGCATCCACTTATCAGAGAGACTATTTGGCCTTGGTTTTAGGGGGATTGGCTCATTGCACTTACTGTAATTGTCTCCAGTTTCATCCATTTACTGGCAAATGCCATAATTTCATCCTTTTTGTTCCAGGCAGTTTTTCTTACAACAATTCCCTTATGTTTAGTGGATATATTTCATTTTTTCATGCTCTTGTTTTACATTTCAGACTGGGTAATCTCTGTTGACCTACCAAGTTTACCGATTTTTTTCTTCTGCCTGTTCAAATGTGCTATTGAACCCCTTTAGTAAAGTTTATAGTTTTAGTTATTTTACTTTTAGTTCCAAAATTTGTTTGTTTAATTTTTATAATTTCTCTCTTCATTGATATTCTATATTTGTTCAGACATCATTCTCTGGTTTCATTTAGTTCATTGTCTGTGGTTTCCTTTATCTCGCTGAGTATCCTCTTTTCTAAGGATATTTAAAACAATTGATTTATTGTCTTTGTCTAGTAAGTCCAAATTCTGAGCTTCCTTGGATACAGTTTACAGTTTATATTAGTTGGTTTTCTTCTCCTCCTCTTCCTCCTCCTCCTCCTCCTTCTTCCTCCTTCTTCTCCTTCTTCTTTTTCTTGCTATAAAGAGGCCAAACTTTTTTTCTCATAATTTATATGAAAATTTTCACATAATTTCTCATTTCAAACTTTCTATTATGGTGTCATATTTTTTGTAGAAAATTGGACATTTCTCATATTAATGTGAAATCGAAATTAGGTTAACCTTCCCTTATTAGACTTGTTTTTCCTGTTCTGAGCTGCTGTTTGCTTAATGATTCTTCTATAGACTTTTGAAATGTCTTTATTCTTTGTCATGAGTGACTAATGAAATCTGTTTCCTTAGCTAACTGATGAGCTACTGTTTTGTCTAGGTTACTTTAAATGCCTAAAAACAAGGAAAGGAAAAAATAAAAAAGTTCTCTCAATCTTAGCAGACTGCTGTATGTGGAGGTGCTCTTTTAGTGTTTATCCAGGCTGTTACAATTCTGCCTCTGCCTCCAGTTCCTGCCTGTGTCAATCTCCTAACATTAATTGGAGGTAGAAAATTAGGGCATTCCCCAGTATTTTCTAAGCATATTTCCAGTCCTCATCATGACTGTGTCTTTCTGGACTTGCCAGTCTATTGTAAGCTTTGAGACCTCTATTCCCTTTTATCTCCTTTCTAACTTCTTCATTCCTGGGCATTTTGACCTGCCTAATGCTCATTCCAGTTTTTATCCATTACCCCAGGCTGTTGTGGCAAGTTCAAGACTTTAAATGTTTTCTGAAAACTGCCCCAGCCCTGTGATTGCTCCAAGTGAGGAAAAACAAAGGCATTCTGGCACTAGTAGTTTCTACCACAAGTGTGGGATGCTCTCTTCCAGACTACCCCTAATACAGGAATAGAATCACTGTGAGCAAGCATTTTTTTTTTTTTTTTTTGGTTTTTTTTTTTTTTTTTTTTTTTTTTTTTTTTTTTGGTACCAGGGATTGAACTCAGGGGCACTTGACCACTGGGCCACATCCCCAGCCCTTTTTTGTATTTTATTTAGAGACAGGGTCTCACTGAGTTGCTAAGTGCCTCGCCATTGCTGAGGCTGGCTTTGAACTCACGATCCTCCTGCCTCAGCCTCCCAAAGTGCTGGGATTACAGGCGTGCGCCACCGCGCCTGGCTGTGAGCAAGCATTTTGAAATGCCACGAGGCTCTCCTAGTACAATGCATCAGTTTTAGTAAGATTTTCCTTGGTTGTCCTAATTTTTTTTACTGGAATCCAGATTTCCACAAATGACAATTCTAATTTACTTATTTATTTATTTTGACAATTTTCTCATTGTTTTTCTGTAGGAATGGAGTCTTAGAGACTCTTATTCTGTCATTTTCAGAATATAAACATAAAATATTTATAACTCTTAATCTTTATATTTTTAAAAGTGTATTTTAATATTTAATGTGAAAAATCCTACTTTCACTTTCCTACTCTTTTTAAGTAAACTTGGTTTCAACATGAACAAAAAACAATAAAAGAAGCATGAAAGTTTCTTACCATTCTTCAAAAGAAGTTTCAAGCTGTCAAGATAAAAGATCTAAATAAAAATCAAATTTTAAACATCTCAAAAAACAATTGCTAAACTTCACTTATACTTGAACTCACTGACAAAATAGTCAGAACTCTAATTCACATACCTGCTATATTTTGGTATAACTATGCTCCATTATTTCCCAAGCCATCTCCAATCTTTCCATAATTACTCCCACCTAATTTTTTCTCACCTTTCACTTCTGGGTTTCTAAATATTACCCATTCATCAAAGGCCAATTCAAATGCCGCTTATTCCCCCAAAGACTTTCCACATAAGAAATGCATGAAATCTACTGAATCTTAACTTACTACCAAGCAATGATAAATATAAAATTATATACAAGTTCACAAATATTTAATTTTCCATCATATTTTGCTTCTTCTGGACTTCAAATTCCTTGGCAGGCGTCATGTTCTACAGATATATCTTAATAATAATGTGGCCTGTGTTGGATAAGATTCAGGCTGGCAGGCCATACCCCCAGGCGCCTTCCCGGAAGTGCCCAACTCTCTCGAGAATTCACCTTTGGCGGGCTCTGAGTCCCTACCCTTCCTGATCCTGGGAATACTCGCCTCTCGAGGGAATTCAACCCTGGGCGGGCTCTCCCTTTCTGAGCCAATCCGGACCATACAAGTCACGCTCCCACCCCTCTGTACTTAAGCCCCGGCTTGTTCAGAACTCTCTCTCTTTTGTTTTCGCCGTCATCTTCTCACCAGCTCTCCCCTTCCCCGTTCCCCTTTCCCTTTCTCCCTTCCCCCCTTTCTCCCCTTCCCTTAATAAACCCCCCTTTTCTACAAGGCGGTCCCGGTGTGGTTCTTGCCCTTCAGCCTGTAAAAGGCATACATTGTAAAAACTGTATAACCAGAATAGTACATGTTTTATAAATGATTTTTATTAGATTAGTTATACATAATTAATTCTTCTCAGTTCCTGTAGTCTAACAAATCTATCTCACACACACACACACACACACACACACACACCCCAACAACAACAAAAATAATCAGTGGATATATCTTTTAAGAGAATTTTCAGAAATCAAAAGCAGTCAGATTAAATTGATAGTGAAAACAGACCAAAACAAATTCACTTCACAACAGACAGACAGATGGAAACTGTTCCAGGACAGGGTCAAGGCTCTGTGTAGCTCCTATGGAACTCTCAACATGCAAAAAAAAAAAAAAAAAAAAAAAAATTAATACAGATTTAGACTCTTCACGTTTACCTGCAAATGCTCAATGGGTATCTAAAAGCAAGATTAAAACTGCCTCCATTTTGCATCCATATCCTTTACTCTGAGTCTCTTGGGTTCCAGAACAAAACATCTTGGAATGATTCTGAACTACCCATTAGGCCACAGCAACTTCCTTAGTACCAACAAGGCACATCCCTGACCAAGATCACCTGCTTTTCCAGCTGTGCAAACCTCTCCAGCCATGTGCAGCCCAACTCTTGTTCTCATTCCCCTTTGTATAACACCTCAAAGTCATTCTCAGCCTCTCAAAGTCAGGGCTAAGGATACAGATCTTCTGGTTTTCCTGGTGTCATTACATTGATCAAAGATCCTTTCCTGTTTTTCACCATTACCTCTCCTGCTTTGTTTTTGGATTGAGTGGCGGGACCTGATTTGTTGGGACCTCCAGAATCCAGCCTCTGACCTACGACTCCCAGTATCAAGAATAAGCAGAAGAAATGCCCTGGTTGAGATGAATGAGTCCTACTGCTTTGCATCCAAAGAATCCAGAATGCAGGGCTGAAAATGTGCCTTCTAGTTGTTGCCACTGATAAGATCTCTAACCATGTGGGAGATTTGTCAAAAATGGAGAGGTTGACCAAACATGGACGTGAAGGTTCTAGAGAGAAGTAAAGCCAAACCCATATAACATTGGGCACACAGGGAGGTGATTAAAATAAATAAATATATAAAGGAAATTCATTCAGGAATAGACCATTGCAAATTGCTTTCCTCAATATACAATCTCTTAATTTCAAAGAGCCCCAGTAAAATGTTCTATCTAGGTGATGGCAAACTTTGATATAGGTATACTCCAAGAAATGCTAAAAACCAACCCACCAAACAAAAAGGCCCAGAAACTTATGCTTGAAACCAATAGTCAGTCCAATTTGTCACTTACAAATTTAAAAGACAATGAAAATTATGCAAGTAACTGAAGAAAGCTTGTAGCATAAAAAAAGGAGAAAATTACCATGTACAGCCAGAGGAATGAGACGTTATACTCCATTTGTGTACAATGTGTCAAAACGCATTCTACTGTTAGGTATAACTAATAAGAACAAATAAAAAATTTAAAAACAATTTTTAAATAAAAAATAAATATATATGAAAACATTTTAAAAATGAGAAAATTTACTTCAGATGTAATAGAAATACTGGAATGAACAAAAGTTAATATCATAATAAATAAATTCAAGGCATATGACTTTATTTTTCATAGTTCTCAAAATACAAAAATTAAATTTATTACAAGACCATCATTATTCAAATATGGAGTAGTTTAAAATAAGTGACAATTTCAATAGAACATCATAGGATGAAAAAAATCAACATATATAAGAGAATTTAGTTTGTTAGAAAATTTACATTTCAAATAATGGAGATGGAAAACTCAGTGTATACTGGGATAACTTCAATTTCATGTGGAAAAAACTAAGTATATTTGCCTCATTCAATAAGCAACCTTCAAATGGTCTAAAGAGCTAATACAAAATGTAAAAATTATTATGAATAATACAGATTTTAATAATCTTGAGAGATTTTTTTAAACAATTCAAAAGTGCTATCATTCGCATGATTTTATGATTTGTATAACCAGATTTTCAATAAATCCATGTTTTTTTTCTATACTAAAAATTTTCCGTATTAAAAATTATTATAGTTAAAGAACTAGTAAAAGTTAATAAAATAAAATAAAGTTTGCAATTAACATTGCAAACAAAAGATTACTATCAACGTTTCTAAAATTATGGAAATGTAACAGATGAGAAAAATGGAAAAGATATATGAACAGAAGTTAACAGAAAATTAAATGCAGTGGGCAGAAAGCAAAAGAAACTTTATATGGCTAGCTGATCTATGTGTGTGTGTGTGTGTGCATGTACACAATTACATATACACATGCACAGATATATTAATGTGTTGCAGAATCAATAATTTAACATTATCTATTCAGTAATTTGCCTATCTTTCCTAATACCTCCCACTCAGTCTTCTCAAAACAGGTTTTGGTGTTTGCTATTCTGCTGGAATTTTTTGTGCTAATAGTATAATAGATAAAATGCAATCTAAGAAACTCTGAAAGAGACTAAATTCCTCTACTAAACAAAAAATGGGTGAATAAAATTTTATTGGCAATCCCAATGAATATTTTCACATAATGTAATAAGTTTATTCTAGAATATGTTGAAGAACTATGTATCAAAATACTGAAATAACTTAAAAAAAAAAACTTCCATGCCATATCTCAAAACATATATATATATATACATATATATATATTTTTTTTTTTTGGTACCAGGGATTGAACTCAGGGGCACTCGACCACTGGGCCACATCCTCGGCCCTTTTTTGTATTTTATTAGACAGGGTCCCACTGAGTTGCTAAGTGCCTCGCTATTGCTGAGGCTGGCTTTGAACTCGTGATCCTTGTGCCTCAGCCTCCCAAGTGCTAGCATTACAGGAGTGCGCCACCATGCGCGGCAAAACACATTTTTAATCATGTAAAATAAATTGAAATAAAAAGATAAAATCTGGCAGTGGGTAAAAAAGGCATATATAGATGAAATCATATTTGAAATCTTGACATATGATATATGTGGATAGCTAGTTTCTAAGAAATGACCAGATTTGCAAGAAATTCCATGTGGAAAAAAATAAAACATTTTTTTTTCAAATTATCAACTTTTTATTCTTACATGAAAAGTCAATTTCACATTTAAGCAATTAAATCTCAAATTAAAAACTAAACTTTTAGAAAATATGAAGGAAACATTTTGTATGACTGTAGTATAAGATTTCTTAAGACACAAAACACTTGAAGATTAAATAATAAATTAAAGTACATTAAAATTAATATCATACAATAAAAAGTCACAGAGAGAAAATATTTTTAATATATTTAATTTATTGACAATGCTGACTTGTACCTATAAATCAGAAAATATGTATAAACCCACAGAACATGGACAAAATATAAACATGCATTTTGCAGAGAAGAGAACAAATATTCAGTGAGTATATTAATAGTTTCAAAATTAATTAATAATCCATAAAACATTATCTCTTGGTTTTGGAAACTGGCAATCCAGGGTCCTGCACAATGCAGAAACCTATGTCAGCCTGATTTACCTGATAGTGATCTAAGCCACTTGAAATCAGGTATCACAAGTGTCAGGAGCAAACTGGTTAAGAGGCATTTCAATGAATTGTGATATAATTACATAAAAATTCTCAATTGATATTTTATTAATAGTACATCAGAAAATGACACATCATATAGAGATAAAAACAAACTCACCCAAATTTTTATAAATAGAGATGAATTTGGTATGGAGAAACACTTTAGGATAATATATTCAAAATAGTACTTCAGCAGCAATTTTACAAAAGAGCCAAATTTCTAAGTACCTGGTATTGAAATGCTAATACATAACAAAATATCTCAATATTATGTATAATGTATACAACAAGAGATATGAAAAATTGTGCTTATATGTGTAATATGAATTGTAATACATTCTGCTGTCATATATAATGAACTAAAATATAAAAAAGAAGAAACACAAAAAAGAAATAATACAAAATTTAATGTTTTAAATATGAAAATAAATTTATTTAAATTAAAAATAATAAGTATGTTCTCTCACTTGTCCTCCAAAACACAAGACATATACCTTCTCTTTCTAAATATATTATTCCCAGTAATAGGTTTAAAACTGTCCCCTAAAACTCCCTTGCCATAGTGATTAATTCACATTCTGTGGCATGACATAAAAAACCTTTCATAAGATAATATACATTCTTAAGCTTCATGTCCCTCCATATACTCTGCCCTACCTCTGGTTAACTCTCCTCTGGGCCTTCATTCATGCAATTTTTCTCTTACCCCAATTTAATCCTTACCCTTCCCACAATGACATCTTTGCCCTCCTGAACTTAGGAAAATTTTTACCCTTAAAATTTCATGTGACATTTTACTGACCACTTCTGTAATCATTAGCAGGTGTGTTGTGGTTGTCTCTGTGTATCTGCTGTGTCTGTCTGTCTCACATTAAATTGAAAGACCTGGATGTGAAGAGTCTATACTTAATTCATCATTATCCATAGCACCTACTGGAACTTGGTACATTATAAATGTGACACTGAATTTGAATTAATCACTGTGGCAAGGGAGATACACAATATCTTGTCATGAAGACTCAAAGGTATAACCTCCAGATGGAAGAAAAATAATAACATAAAAAGAAAAAAAAAGGAACATATGGCCTATTCACAAGAAAATATGAATTGACAGAAATGACCCCTGAGGAAGCCCAGGCCTCGGCCTTACTAAACAAAGAATTTAAATCTACCATTTTATGTCTTTTCAACAAATTAGAGGAAACCATGGACAAAGACCTAAAGGACTACAAGTGAACAACATTTCGACAAAGCAAAGCTATCCATAAGGAGATTAAAATTAGACGGTATAAAAGGGGCCAAATAGAAATTTTGGAACAGAGAATTACAAGAACTGAAAAATGTAGAACTCACTACAGGGCTTCAATAGAAAGTTGAACAGGGAGAGGGAAGAATCATTGATCTTGAAGATAGATTGAATGAAGAAAATAAATAAATAGAGCCTAAGATACCATCAAAGGCACCAGCATACACAGAATGCATGTTTCAAAAGGAAAGGGGGGATAGAAAAAAATTAAATAATTTGAATACTTCTCAAAAGTGAAGTCCTATATCTACAAGTGTAAGAATTGTAATGAACTCCAAAAAGGATATATTCAAATAAATATACATACCAAAATACCTGTAATCAAACTTCTAAAAGAGAGAATTTTGAAACTACAAAAAAGAAATGAGTTATATACAAAATATTCTCAAGATTAATAGACCACTTCTCATCAGAACTATGGAGGAGATAAATCACAGGGAAGAAGATTTTAAAGCATTGAAAGGAACAACAACAAAAACTACCAACCAAAAACTCTTTACCCAGCAATGCTATCTTTAAAAATAAAAAAAATTTAATTCACTTCCAAATGAAAAAAATCTAATGAGGGGATATTTCACTAGTACACCAGAAATACAAGAAATGCTGAAGATAGTTAGGCTGAAATAGAACACTAGACACTTGAAACCAAATGAAGAACTAAAGAAAACTATTAAAAGTAAAAATACAGTAAGAGATGAACAAAATTATGCCTGTTTTTAATACTTATAAAAGTATACTGTAAGTCTGAGCCAGAGCAATTAGCATAAAAAAGAAACAAAAATCATTCAAATTTGAAAGGAAGAAGTAAAACCATTTGTAATTACAGATGAAATGATCCTACATGTAGAAAATCCCACAGAATGCACACACAAACACAAACACACAAACTATGAAATTACTAGACCTAATAAACAAGTTCAGCAAAAATTGTAGTGTACAAGATCCACATGCAAAAAAACCAGTGTGTTTCTGTAGACCAGCAAAAAAAAAATCCTAAAGTGAAAATAAAAAACTAATTTTATTTACAATTACATCCAAAAGGAGAAAATTCTTAGAACTTTAGCAAAGGAAGTGAAAGAGTTGTATATTGAAAACTATAAAACATTAATAAAAAATTAAATAAAACCTAAGTAAATGAAGGAATAATCTTGTTTATGGATTTGGAGACAAAGTTGTTATGTACAAAATATTCCTAAATATTTCCTTGAGATATTCCTAATTCACACCTTAAAAATTAACTAAAAATAATCAAATACATACATCTAAGATCTAAAGCCATAAAACTCTTAGAAAAAATATAGAGGTTAACTTTAATAATTTTGGAATTACCTATGGTTCCTGGATACATGGTGCCAAAAGTACAAGCAACAAAAGATGGAAAAAAGTTAAATTGGAATTAAATACTTTAAAAACTTTCATGCATCAGGGACATTATCAAGAAATAGAAAAGCCACATATATAATAAGAAAATGTGTTTGTAAATCAGATACCTAATTATTTTAGTTAGCTTTTCACCTCTGTGACTAAAAGGACCCAACCAAAACAATTGTAGAGGAGGAAAAGTATATTTGAGGGCTCAGGGTTTCAGAGGTCTTAGTCCACAGAAAGCCAGTTGCATTTCTCAGGGCATGAGGTAAGGGTGAACATCATGGCAGAAGACTATGGAGGAGGGAAGCAGCTCACAGGATGATCAGAAAGCAAGGAGAGAGAGAGACTCTACTCGCCAGATAAAAAATATATATCCCATAGCCACATCCCCAATGACCCACTTCCTCCAGCCACACCCCACCTGCTTTCAGTTACCCATCAGGGGTTAATTTCCCTGATTAGATTAAGGCCATAACTAATTAAGAAGCATTCCCTAGTTCCAGTTTTGGGGGACCTGATACCACGTGCTATGATCAATGCAGGATTTTACAGATCAGTGAAAGCTGTGTGCCTTGTATTCCTTCCCTTTTCCAGTGAGGTGTATCTATTGTGGTTTTCCAATCCTGGTTTCACCACTGTATAAAAATGTGCAGGAGGAGCATTCAACTTGTCATTTTAGTTCACAGATCTCTGTGTCAAAAGAAACTGCATCTACAGAATTTCACTTGCATCCAATCTGTTACACAACATGTGATCACGGATCTTCATGATACCATAATGGAATAAAACTTTTTTCAGAGGAAGAGATTAGAGTTTGTAATTGGCAGTGTTATTAAATCACATGGCTGATAGATTGCTACACAGATGGTCTCCACAGAGTAATGTCTCCTGGCATTCACGTCTTGTCTAGCACTCTCCTGCTTTAATAGTAAGATCAACTATGTGTGTTGCTTTGGCCAGTGGGACTTCAGTGAACATGGCATAAGCAAAACTTTGTTAAGCACTTGCCCTTCAAAGTTTGTGTTCTTAGAAGATTGTCTGCCAGCCACCAACTATAGGAGTGAGATGATCTTCATTATTCCCAGCTTAGTTACCAAATGTAAGCATCCACACAACTGGACCCAGACAAGAATCATCAAAATTGGGCCCAAAAGAGACATGACTACTAGGAGTTATGGCCTGGCATGACTGAGCAATGACTTGATCTGATATCACAAGGAGCCATCATGAGCAAGTTTCAAAGTGTAGGAATACAAGAAAGTGGCCGCTAGAGCTGGGCGCGGTGGCGCATGCCTATAATCCCAGCACTTGGGAGGCTGAGGTAGCAGGATCGCGAGTTCAAAGCCAGCCTCAGCAATGGCGAATCAAAACCAGCCTCAGCAATGGCGAGGCACTTAGCAACTCAGTGAGACCCTGTCTCTAATAAAATACAAAAAAGGGCTGGGGATGTGGCCCAGTGGTCGAGTGTCCTTGAGTTCAATCCCCAGTACAAAGAAAGAGAGAGTGGCCACGGCTGGGTTTTTTGTCCATAAGTTCAGGAAGCTCTTGGTGGTGACCTTTTGGACTCCCAGATAGTTAGCATGTTTGATGGTTGGTGGTGGTTGGTTGTGGTGGTTCTTTGGATATTGGTTCTTTGATTTGTGTTTGTTGTTTGGTCTTGTTTGTGTTTTTGATTTGGATTTGTTGTTTTGGTCTGTTGGTTTTGGTTTGGGTTTTTTTTTTTTTTTTTTTTTTAGCTAGCATCCTTAGGTGGTGTCCCTGCTTAGGAAGTATCCAGAGTAGCGAGAGCAGTGTAGTGTTTCAGGGGCCCAGCTCCTGCAAGAAGGCAGTCTTGAGAGACCACTATGAGTTCCTAAGGGACATTGGGCATAGCGGGTTTGGCCAGATAAAACTAGCCCGCCATCGCCCCATGGGGGCAGAGGTGGCCATGAAAGTCCTGCTGAAGACAGTGCAGAACCTCCCAGTTCTCTCTGAACAAGACATGAGGAGGAGCCTGGAGCATCCCAACGTGATTCAGTTATTTCCGGTTGTGGAGACCCACAGAAATATCTACATGGTGAGAAGAAAGGGTGGAGTGGACAGGTATTGGACCACATCCCTCAGAGTGGCATGCAGGAGAAAGAGGCCCACAGACTTTTCTGGCAGATAGTGTGTGCCGTGGGCTACTGCCGTGACAAGGGCATCGTGCACCGAGACCTGAAGCCAGAGAACATCGTGCTGGATGCCAGAGGCCACGTCAAACTGCTGGACTTTGGCTTCAGCACCACGGTCATGCCTGGGCAGAAACTGCACGAGTTCTGGGGCACTGTCTCACACTTTGCCCCTGAAATTATCCTGAGGCGTGCGTATGAGGGGCCCCAGTGGACATCTGGAGCTTGGGTGTTATTCTGTCTTTTATGTTGACAGGGAGGTGGCCATTTATGGGATCCACTGCTAAGGAGATACTGAGACAGATATGGTGATCAGAATGTACCAAGTCCCTCCCCATGTTTCTGTGGCAGCACAAATACTCACCTGCCAAACTCTGACCCTCGTCCCCGGGAAGTGGCCCACAGCCAAGCAGATCCTTCAGCACCCATGGCTGACAGAGGGTGAGCAGTATTTACCCCATGATTATGGTGAGGCCCTCCCTAAACACCCAGACCCCAAAATACTGACAGTAATGTTCGATACGGGTTATGAGCTACACAAGACCTGGGTGTTTCTGGCCAAGAGAAAGTTCAATGTGGCCATGGCTACCTACCTTATACTAGAGCACCGGAAAAGCCAGGGGCAGGCTGCATGTTCCAAGGGAAGCCTGTGCCTCCAAGACTTAAGCCTCACCCACGCCCATTGGATCTTTCCAGTTCTGTTCCCCCAAAGAGGTGTCCCAGTGAGTCTGCCCTTCACGCCTTCCCCTGGCCCTGAGAGCCTCCGCTGCTTGAGAGGCCCAACAGTCAGGGCAGAAGCGCATCAGAAGAGCCAGCCCGCCTGCCATCCATTTCCACTACCTCCCTGCAAGAGCCGCCACACCTGATTCAGCCTCCCACACTGACTCTGGGCAACCCCACGCCAACGGAAAGTTCTGGAAGCAGGTGACTGGGAGGATTGCTACCTGTGTCCGACACCTGTGCTGTTGCATGCCATGTGTCAGCAGTAAGGTGGCTCCATTGTGAGAGGGCAGAAACCTGCCAGATTCACAGAGTGTGGCTCCACTAAATGGGACGGGTGACCAGACTAGACCAGTGTACAACCAGAGAACCTGCGCTCTGTGGATCCTGACACCTTGCATGGGCATCGGTCATGCAGACTCTGGACAGCTGCAGGAGAAACACATGCAACTACCTCAGGCTCCTCGGCCCAGGTTTTAGCCGAGAGCACTTTCTGCCCCCACCTGCAGAAGACATCTGAGACCGTTCTCCCTGGGACACTCCCCCTGTCCTGCTCCTCTGTCCTTTCTCCCATTCTTCTGAGATGTTTCTTAATAGATTTCTTTCACACACACACACACACACACACACCAAAAAAAAAAAAAAAAAATCATAAAAGTTGTTCAGCTGAGTCCAAGGCAAATTACTAAATGGTAACCCAATATATGATTGTTATTCTAGCCACAAAGTTTTGGTGTGTGTGTGTGTGTGTAGATAGGTAGGTAGGTAGGTAGGTAGGTAGCAATGAAAGGAAAAAACAAGTAAAATGGTTATTTCGATGAAAGAATTTTCATTAGAGTAATGGTTCAGATTACATAGATAAACGGCTAACTGGGAGGTGAGGAATTAGACACTAATATAGTTAAGCAAGTTTTAAACAGGAAGAAAAAGGAGTATATTTATGGAAAGTATAGGATTTTTTTTTTTAAATGTTCTCGAAAATGGAAAAAATGTTTGTATTTTAAACATGGACAGAAATAAGTAAATTTAAAAAAATAGATTTTGAAGGTAGAATGGTGGGAAGACACCATCCATGGAGAAGATCTTTGTAAAAATAAAAGATGGAATGCAATTAGGGAGTAGCCCTAGACGGGGGGGGGGGGGGGGCGGATCTTCCCCTGCGAAAGAACAGGAATAACATTTATGGAATACAAGGATGCTCATAGGTAGGATAACAACAGTTTGAGACATTTTTTTTTAATTATCATTCCTATTTTATTTGGGAAGAAACGAATGTGTAGTGAGGCGGAGAACTTGGTGCTTTAACAAAGAACAGAATGATTGGAGTAGCCAGCATGGAATGACAGAGAAAGTTCTGGTTGACAACAGAATAACTTCTGAGCACTAGTAAAGGCACCATTGAGGTTGATCTTGGTTGTTGTGTACTACATTGTGACACATTTGGATTATTGTGCAGTGTCCTCCAGCACGGCTCAGCAGCCCAGTGTAGGAGTGGAGACAGGAGATCAAAGAGATTTTCAGATGGCATTTTTGTCAGACTAGAGCAATGGTAGGACAAAGAAATAAAGGACCAAACAAGCCAGTTACTGAGTGTTTTAAGAGAGTAATGAATTAAGCAGAAAAGCAAAGGAAAGACGTAAAGGGATAGAATAGGAAATAGCGGCTATGTCAGGGTTTGAAGTGTCCTTAAATTTCAAATAAAACATAACAACATTAACAGGATGAGAGAACTCAAAGAACCAAAGACTTAGTAGAGAGTTGGATGATTAAATGTGAGGTTTCAGAGTCAAAACAGATGTGAGGTTGTAAACAGAGCCAGATTTTCCAACTAGAATTAGAAGTATTTCAGGGTTCGTGTCTTGGGTCCACATGGATGACACACTACACTGTCAGGGAGCCGTGTCACTGCCCAGTGGTGAAGAGGGTGTGTTAGAGCCGGCCATGCTTGGCCTAGATGTTAGTTCCACAACTGACCTTGTGACCTCAGGGGAAGCCAACCTCTGAAGTCATTATTCTCATTTGTAACTGTTGATAACAACAGTTTGTGCCTCCAAAGGTTTTCTTAGGGATTCATGAAATCATGCATAGTAAGTGTTTACTACAGCCTATGATATAGAATATTCAAAAAATATTAACTTTATTATCATTCTATTGATGACAATGCTGGTCACCTCTAAAACACATTCTTAATATTTTAAAGAATGTCTTCTAAATACTTTCTATATTGTTCTTTTAAATCATGGTATCATTCTAAGGACTCATATTGATTGAATGAAGAGAAATATTCCAATTAGGTAGAGCTCTTACAAAATTAAGTAAGACTATCATCTATAGCCTAGGCAGACTAGAAGAATAATATGCAAGAAAAAAAATCTTTTACGAGTTATCCAGGCAATTGTTTCCATCATTTTGCAATATTTTCTGATTATCCATAGAAATAAAATATAGAGAAAACATTCATAGTAACTACCCTGAGGAGTTTGCCTTTCAAGACCAAATTGCAATTAAACTGGTGTGAGTGAAAAGACAAGTTTCTGGTACATACATCACTGCCAATCACGAGCTCCACTATGTTCATTCCAACTATAGTGGAAATCATCATAATCTAATGGACAAGTGAACTGTAATAGTTAATCAAAAAATTTGATCATTCACTTATTTAGTGTATTTCATACCTAAAGTATATGGCAGTGTTACAGTTACTTAGAGAACTTCATCTAATAAAATACTAAGACTACCCTGGTTAATATACACACACACACACACACACACCATGGAATATTATTCAGCCTTAAAGAATGAAATTATGGCATTTGCAGGTAAATGAATGGAGCTGGAGAATATCACGCTAAGTGAAATAAGCCAATCCCAAAAAAACAAAGGCCAAATGTTTTTTGTGATATGCAGACACTAAATCACAATGGGGGGTGTGGGCAGGGGAAGGAGAAAAACAGAGGTACTTTGGATTAGGGAAGTGAATGAGGGGAGGGGATATGGAGGTAGGAAGGATAGTAGAATGAATCAGACATTATTACCCTATGTACATATATGATTACACAACCAGTGTGATTTCTACAACATGTATAACTAGAAGAAGAAGTTATACTCTGTTTATGCATGATGTATAACTAATTGAACAAAGAAAAAAAAGTGTGAAACAGACTTTCCTATATGAAACAGAATGTCAATTGTTGTGTTTTGCCTCTAGGTTTATGTATTTTAATTCTTATTCAAACACTTGATATTTTTGTTGGCTTTTCACTTTTCTTCATGAATAGATTTTCACTAATAAGTCCCACCCCCACAAAAAAATTCAAGCATTCGTGTACACCAAAAGAATGGGAATTATACTCCATGTATGTATAACGCATCAAAATACTATTCTACTGTCATGTATAACTAAAAAATAACAAACAAAAAATTTTAAAAGAAGAAAAACAATCAAGCGTTGTCAGGACCTTACACTGTCTGCCAAGGGGATGGAAAAGCTCTGGCTTTCTGGCTGCTTGCCACATTACCACGCCCTGTTACAGGACCTAGGCTAAGCAGGGGGCATGGCTGTGAGAACTGAAACCACCCCAAGGATAGGCCAATGGCTCCGCCAATGGCATCCGCCCATACTCCTTATGTGTCCCTATGATCTTTCTGTTGATTGGCCCATGTCCTCTATAAGACCGTCCAACTTCCTCAATAAACCGAGTTCCTGTACTGACTGACTAGACTCCCCAGTATGTTCCTGGGTCTTCTAAAGGCGGGGGAGGGAATGCTGGTGGCCTTTACTTTCCCAATCTAGTCTCATCGTTGGGGTAGGCCCCTCTGGCCTCTTTTGCTGAACAGAAGAGGTCCATCCTGGGTACGGGGGTGGGGGCTAAAGACCCCAGCCCCTTATAATATTCCGACAAAGCGTGATTCCCAGGAGAAACTACAATAACCATCAGCAGTCACTACCAGCCCTAGAAAACCAGCAAAGTCTTCTATCTCTATAGATTCACCTATTTTGAACATTTCATATAAATGGGATCATATGATGAGTGGTTATGAAACATAGTCGACAATTTAGAAAAAAGTGAAATTTTCTAAAGAAAACGTCTTGCCTAGGGAGGGCCTCCCCCTCGTTCTTTCTGACCTTGACTTTACCCTAGTGCCACCAGAAATGCACTCCCAATCACCAAGAAAAATCCAGCTTCAATGGAGGAAGCATGTATGTGAGCAAAGTTAAAAAGTCAATTGCTTCAGTTCAGCTGTTTTCAGCTTTGGGGGCCTCAGGAGGAGGGGCTTAAATGAAAATGTACCAACAAACACCCTCCTCCTCTCTTTTGCTGTTTGCTGGACTCTCCATGGGTCACCCTGTCCTCATCATTGTACCAGCCTTTTCCAACAACTGGAGTCAGAGAACATAAGATTCGGGAAATTTAAGGAGATTAAATAAAGCCAGTTGCTTGTGTTGATAACTAATTTTAAAATTCAGAGGAATGCAGATAATCTGCAACTCAAAATAATTTTTTGTTTGTTCAACTTTGTTCACCTTGGGAATTACAATGCAGTCTGGGTTGAAGGCTCCAGATGGTAATCACCAAGCTTGTGTTCCTCTGCCTGGTTTTGCCCTCTGCACACATAGCTCCTCTGAAAAGGTAGCCCTGTCCATTCCCCATCACTGCATTTGTACAAAACAGAGATGGGGCTGTAGGCGATGAATAATTATGTACCCAAACAAATAGGAAAATGTTCCATTTCCTCTCAAAGGTACAATCAGTTGACACTTTATTGGCTAAAAAGTGGAGAAGAAATCTCTCTTTTCTGCATTTCACTCAAGCATTCTGGAATTACTAAAATGTACCCAGATACATATTCATAAAAAAACTAGTATGTTTTTGCAAGAAAAATATTCATTTTAAATGTTTCTTACAAAGTTAACTTTCTTTTTTTTAAAAAAAAAAAACATTTATTTATTTGCTTTAGTTGTACACAATGCCTTTATTTTTACATGGTGCTGAGGACCGAACCCGGGCCGTGCACGTGCTAGGCGAGCGCTCTACCGCTGAGCCACAACCCCAGCCCCCAAAGTTAACTTTCTTACCAGATAGTAGGTTTTTATTCTTATGGTAACTGATTCTGAATTATGAACTAAAGGAAATATATTAAATCTTTTCATAAACATCTGTATGTACTGGGCACAGTGGCATGTTCCTGTAATCCCAATGGCTCAGGAGGCTGAGGTAGAAGGATTGGGAGTTCAAAGGTACTCTCAGAAACCTAACGAGGCCCTAAACAACTTAGTAAGACTATGTGTCTAAATAAAAATATAAAAAATGGCTGGATAGGGGTTAGAGATTTAGCTTAGTGGCAGAACGCTTGCCTAACATGCACAAAGGCCTGAGTTCAGTCCTCGGCCCTGAAACAAAAAAAGGCTGAAGATGTGGCTCAGTGATTAAGTGCTCCTGGATTCAATTCCCAATACAAAAAAAAAAAAAAAAAAAAAAAAAATCATATGCATTTTAGTTTTTTTTTAAATAATACTATTAGCTTTTATTTATCAAAAAACCACAAGCTGTCTTTAAAGATTTATTTCCAGTCATGTTTCCTTAATTTTCCTTAATTTTTGAGGAAATTTAGATTCCTATGTCAATGTAAGTTTGTTTAAATGTTACCAAAAGTTCATTTTTTTCAATTGAGTATGGTAAATCTTTTTCTCACCCTGGTATTTGTCTTCTTCAAGCTTTCTGTTTATTCAGTTGGCTTGCAATATATTTACATAAGAAAGGCTTTTTTTCAGTTTTCCTGAAGATATGCAATAAAATAGCTCATAAATTGTTTCATCTAAGGTGATCTCTTTTTGTTGTTGTTGTTTTGAACCAGGGATTGAATTAACCACCAACCCACATCCCCAGCCCTTTTAATTTATTTTTTAATTTTGAGGCAGTGTCTCACTAAGTTGCTGAAGCTGGCTCTGAACCTGTGATCCTCCTATCTCAGCCTCCCGAGCCTCATCTAAGGTAATCTTTAGCTGGCCACTATCCACAATGTTTAGCTGCTGATCAACAATTCAGAGATAATGTGTATTATGAATTGTAATGCATGCTGTTATATATACAACAATTTTGAATAAATTTGAGACTTTAAATTAAAAAAAAAATTCAGAGATAAAAGTGAGACTCATGGAAAAAACGCGATCTTTGACAATAGCATGTGTTTGGTGCCAGCTCTGCCTTGTGACCTTAGACAAGTTGCTGGATTTTTTTTTTTTTTTTTTTTTTGGTACCAGGGATTGAACTCAGGGGCACTCGACCACTGGGCCACATCACCAGCCCTTTTTTGTATTTTATTAGAGACAGGGTCTCACTGAGTTGCTAAGTGCCTCGCCATTGCTGAGGCTGGTTTTGATTCGCCATTGCTGAGGCTGGCTTTGAACTCGCGATCCTCCTGCCTCAGCCTCCCAAGTGCTGGGATTACAGGCGTGCGCCACCGCGCCCGGCTTGCTGGATTATTTTAAAGTACTGTTTTCCCTACCTACCAAGATTATTCAGTGATGAATTTATGAGATCTAAGAGAAATAACATAGTAAACCATGATTTCGGACTTATATGAGAATTTTGATAAATAGTAGGCATTAGAAATATTTATTAAAACACCTATGAATCTATTTTAACAACATGGAGAACTGTCAATGAGAACACATGAAGTATACAGCATATGACATCAATAAATATGCATTTTATTTTTTCTGTTTCCTCTTCAAGGTCTAGAACATCATCAGTCCTATGACATGCAAAACATTTTCTGAAGTATTCTGATTTGGAGAAATATAAAAGCAATAGAGATAGCATGCTCACCTAGAATGATACTAAATGATGTTATAGAAATAAACATAGCTAGCCAGGTGCGGTGGCACATGCCTGTAATACTAGCACTTGGAGGCTGAGGCAGGAGGATCGTGAGTTCAAAGCCAGCCTCAGCAATGGTGAGGCACTTAGCAACTCAGTGAGACCCTGTCTCTAATAAAATACAAAAAAGGGCTGGGGATGTGGCCCAGTGGTCCAGTGCCCCTGAGTTCAATCCCCGATACCAAAAAAAATAAATAAATAAAATAAAATAACCATAGCTAATATATATTGAGGGCACATCACATGCTAGCACTTATTCTAATACACTGTAATTATCTCTCCTTTCCCATTTAAGGTCACAGAACCTGTCTCACTAAAGCTTGTGATCTTAATGGTGGTACTGATGCCTCTTAAATGGGATGACATCCTTAGCCAAGAACTGTGAGTGGCCCATCAGAATGTTCTCTGCACTAGACCCCGTCATGGTAGTAGAGGGGAAGAAATAGCTCAGGTCTCTGGCAAACTTATCCCTCTGATTGGGCAGTCTGATTCTGCATTAGTTGCTTGGAAATGCAAGATTAATAAAAGGTATGCCAAGTTTTTGCTTTTTTTAAATCATTTCCAAGTCATCCTTTGAAAATAATGGAAAGTGACAGTGATTTCAGGATTGAATTTCCTCGGAACAACAAACTTTAACAGGTTAAAGAGGAAAATGAATCCTTTCATTTTTTTTCAATAGACCTACTAAAGTATTTCTTTAGAAGAAAAACAACTCATTAGAAAGGACACACTGAATTGAGAAGACACCTCTCAGAAGAAGATACACGATTAATCAACAAATACATGAAAAAATGTTCAACATCGCTGGCAATTAGAGAAATGCAAATCAAAACTACTCTAAGATTTCACTTCACTCCAGTCAGAATGGCAGCTATCAAGAACACAAGCAACAATAAATGTTGGAGAAGATGTGGGGAAAAAGGCACACTCATACATTGCTGGTGGGACTGCAAAATGGTGCAACCGTTATGGAAAGCAGTATGAAGATTTCTTGGAAAACTGGGAATGGAACCACCCTATGACCCAGCCATCCCACTCCTGGGTCTATTCCCAAAGGACTTAAAAACAGCATATTACAGTGACACAGCTATCTCAATGTTTGTAGCTGCGCAATTCACAATAGCTAGGTTGTGGAACCAACCTAGATGTCCCTCAGTAAATGAGTGGATTAAAAAATGTGGTATGTACGCACAATGGAATTTTACTCAGCAATAAAAGAAAATAAATTAATGGCATTTGCAGGTAAACGGATGAAGTTGGAAGACATAATGCTAAGTGAAGTTAGTCAATCTCAAAAATCCAAGTACCAAATGTTTTCTCTGATATAAGGAGGCTATTCCAAAGTATTGTTGGATGGGGGTACATAGGAGGATTAGAGGAACACTAGAATGGTCAAAGGAAGGGAGGGTAAGGGAGAGAGCACGAGGGGAGGGAGAGGGAGAAAAGAAAAAAAAAGATGGTTGAATGAGATGGATATCATTTTCCTTAATGCATGATTGAAGACCTGAATTGTACGAATATACTTTGTATACAAATAGTTGTATGTAAAAAGATACTAAATATATGCACTATGAGGTGTACAAATTAAAAATTATAAATATAAAATTAAAAAAAAGAAAGGACACATTGTCCTTTTATACACCAAGATCCTCCTCCAATCATTTAATCAGTTTAGTGTCCCAAAAAGGATGTAAATATTATTTAATTTACTAGTCAAGTTAGCTTATGGAAATTACTACTTAGCATGAATGCCTCAGGATAAAGAACAAACAGGTAAGGGAAAAAAATCTATTTAATAAGGTCATTTACCTTATTAAAGAGACTATCATGTCTAGACTAGTCAATTATTCATCTGAGCAAAATTCTAAAAATTATACCAATTATAAAAAATATCAAAATAACTTCCTATGATCTCCAAGTAGCAGACCTTCAGGGCCTGGGGCATTTAGAAAAATGTTAACATTAGAAACAAATCACTTACCTGTCTCATATGCTCCTGTATTTTTGACTCCACATCTTCAATGTGTGAAATTGTTTTGTTGACACACGGTGCTGGGATGTTTACAGTAGCACAGCTCTGACGTCGACATGGGTAGTTAAAGTAGAGGGCTGTATTCACCTCTAAAGGTAGAGGAAATAGTCAGTAGTTATATACAGAGTTGCACACCTTGATGTTCAGGATATGCAAAAATATTCTACCATATTAGTGCTAATACTCTTAAAGTTTCTCTGATAAATCGATTAAAAAGATGTTTAAAAATTATGAATAAGTTGGATGGGGTGGCACATGCCTGTAATCCCACATGCTTGGGAGGCTGAGACAGGAGGATCACAAGTTCAAAGCCAGCCTCAGCAACTTAGTGAGACCCTGTCTCAAAATAAATAAAAAGGACAATATATAAATATAATAAACTTCTAAAAAATGTAAAAGCTAAAATAAAATAATCATTTGGGATGATTTAATGTAACAAATAAAAATGAACCTGAGAGAAGCCTGTTAAAATGTTAATGTGTTCCACTGCATTATGACAAAGCACTGAAAAAAATAAAAACCACAAAATTAGCTAATCCATTTTAAATAGATCCTGAATCACTAAAACTGATGCAAATATATTCCAAATACACCCTTCAAACAGATTCCACATCTTCCAATGTAAATAATATCTAAGTACTCATGCATTAAAGTTCTTCCTTGGATCCAGCAGGAGTTTCTCTTTGCTAAAAAATAAAAAAATAAAAACAGGTCTCCTTCATCCTCATAATAACCTCATTTTCTACCTTCCATTTCTGAAAATTGGAGTCTCATGCGAAGAATGATTGATGTTCTCACTATAACATTCAAACTGTACTCATCATAAAATCCACTCAGTCGGATATGCCCCAATGATTCTAATCCTGGCATGTCCCAATCGACTGAAGGTTGCAGAAGCAAGGCAAAGTTGTCCATGAAACTTCACCAAAGTGCTTACTTGCAGTCCTGGGGCTCTGAGGACTCTTTTGGGTGGGATTATAGTTGCAATCATTGATTTTAAGAGGGAAACGCAAAATGCTTTTGGTGTCTCAATGAGAAGAGTGTGATGTCCTCATTTCAGTTGACCTTGGGGAACACAGAAGTAAGGCTGTTGCCATTTTCAATAACAGCCCAAAGAGGTGGTAAATATTCACAATATCTTCACTAGCTGTAGTCTTTTAAATGAAGCTTTATAGAATCCTCTTCCAAAGACACAATCTCTATAAAATGACATGTCTATTTCATTTATAAGTAAAAGCGTTCATTCTGTCCCATGTATTTGACTGTGTATGTATGTTTCTAACACTAACATTTTTGAGCACTAAAAATAAGCAGCAGCCATGAGACAAAGCTAAACATTTTCCATGCCACATTTTGCTGACAGTCTGATGAAACAATATTATTTTCTTCTTTTCATCAATGAAGAGATCAAGAATTTAGATAAGTTACATACCTCATTCAAGTCCAAGGTGGTAGGTAGGAGAAATGAACTTGAACTACATCTCCCTGGTTGTAAAGTATAAGCTACACTATGTGGGCTATTTTATTATTCTAAATGTATGGCAAGATAGAGTTCTCAAAATGTATTTCAGGGTGTTTCAAATATTCCACATATGGATTATTTTTGAGTATTTGAATGTTCCTTCATTATATCAGCGCTGATATTCTAATATATTTTAGTTTGCTTTTATCATACTCTGAACACATATACCTGCAATAACTATTCCATGTGTGTTAAATTCCATATTGCCTCCTTATTTCTCTCTCTCTCTATCTCTCTCTCTCTCTCTCTCTCTCACACACACACACACACACACACACACACACACATATACACACACATTTTGATCTCTGCAATTGTCAAAAGACCAAAAAACAAGTTGGTAAAAATTACATTATTGATTTCCTATCTAAATATCTTAATAAGGACATTGTGGCCTTCCCTCTGGAAGTAAGAAGGTTTCAATACACATTGAACAAGCAGGCAGTTGCTGTTATAATCAAAACATCTGTTTTCTTCATTAGATGTAGGGGAAACAAGGATAGTAATGATTCATTTCATATTTTTCTTGACTGTGCTGCTCTTAGCCTCATTTTGTGAATACTAAGTAATTTCCACACACTCCTACACTTTAGGATTATGATTTCACATATGACAAAGGGGGGAATATTAAATACTATGAAATTAAATTGGCGATAAAATCTATAAAAGACATGACATCATAAGCACCACAAGATGGAACCAGAACCCAGGAGTTCTTATTGCTGTTTTGGGGTTTGTTTTGGGTTTTTTTTTGTTTGTTTGATTTTTTTTTTTTTTACTTTTTTTTTTTTTTTTTTTTTTGAGTTGTCAATGTACCTTTATTTATATGCAGGGCTGAGAATCGAACCCAGTACTTCACACATACTAGGCAAGCGCTCTACCACTGAGCTACAGCCCCAGCCCTTATTGCTGTTTTTATGCCAGTGCATGCTTGGCATAAGTTAAAACTTTTTATTTCTTTTTCATTTAACACAGTTTAAGGATACAGTATGATATAATCAAAATATCACAGAATAAGTTGTCTATGATCATTTTTTTACTTGTTTGATAACTAGCTGTATATCTTTAGTTAATACTTATTCCATCTCTAGTCCTCAGATTGCACCATCAGTAAATGAATGGGTTGGTAGGGTGTTATATGAGAAATTCTTCACCCAAAATTCTGATATAATGAATTGATAGTTTTTTGTCAAATATCAGTTCATGGAGCATGTCCTCATGCCACCTGTATACCAATGGTCAGGGTGAGTATTTAAAACATTAAACCCAGGCCAGACTCTCATCCTCTAAAGAAGCCCCAGGCTCCAGCTTTCTTGCTCAGAATCAATGCATAAAAGGCAAGATCCTCCTGGCTCTAAGCCAGAGCTGAGGTTTGCTGAGACTTTGCAACATGAAACTTCCATTTGTGGAAAAATAGGGACTGGTTGATTATGCAGGCAAATGAAAGAGAAATACTCTGTTTATAAACTGTCAATTCTCCCTGCTCAGTGAATTTGATCCTTACATAATTTATTCACTCTGTCCCCATAATGTAAAATTTTATCACTACAGTCCTTTTTACCTTCTGCTTTTAATATGTGCTTCCTTTATATCCATCACACCAATGATTCTATCATCCTTTTATCTCATCTCAACACTCTTAGGAAAAAAGTTAGCTAAACACAAATTCATTCACATTTTGTTATTGTTATAACTTTTAACATCTTGGTTTTTCTTTTCAGCATGTAAAATAAGTTAGTGCTCTTAAGCTTAGAAATAATTCCTCCTCTATGTAAAGTCTGTTGTGATGAACAGAAAGTATCCTCAATCTTTTATGAAAAAACAAAGCTCTTTTTTGTTTTTATTACACATGGGGGATGGATAAAAAATAATTGGAGTTATTATATTTTCAATGGACCTTGCATTAGTGAAGACACTTCCTGACTCTGTAGAATAACATGCACAGGTTCTCAGAGCTGGAGGTGGGTAAGGACTGCTCCTACTCCAGCCTCATTCCACGTACAAATGCCCCTGTTCAGTGGTCACTTGGTGCTCCCTCTGACTCTTCAAAATATTCATCTTGAAAACATTTACTTTAGCTTCGCTGGAGTAATCGCATATCTCCCAACAACTTTGCCTGACCACTTCCTATGACTTTCATTCTATGCTGAATTTTGCTATGACTAGCATTCCTTTTCAAACGAGCAGTTTATACCAGCAGCCACAGTATTCTCGTGTTCTGTTCTCTTCTTCAAACTACAATCCTATACAACTATTAAAATCCATCCTACATGCTCCTTCCCTATGAAGAATTCCTGAATCTTTCAGACATGAGTGAACCTACAGCACTTTCAGGTTTTCTCTACCAGAATTGATCCCACTGCATTTTGCTGTAGCACAGTTATCTGTCTCCCCATCTACCTTCACATGGAGTTTTACATTCTTAGAGAAAGCACATTTACTCTCTTAAAATAATTGTTGAATAAATGAATGAGCAGATAAATCCCTCTACTATATAAATCACACTGTAATCTGGTTTCTGTTCTCTCCACTTCATGGAAACTTCATTCCTAAAAACCACTAAGCAGGATTTCCACTACCATCCCTGAAAGAGTAACTGATATAGAACCGGTATTGCCATTATACACAACTCTAAATCTGGGTTAGAAACATGAGACAACTATTATAAGACATTGGAAAATAGGCAATGCAAGGCTTATATCCCACCACCCCCCGCCAAAAGGGAAATCCATGAGGCTGAGTCCCACAGTCACTAAGCTCTCTGCCAAGGGACAATTTCTCAACTGTGATATATAGAAATCTGGGAAGAGAACAGAGCTTGGCAGCCCTGCTGGGTGAAAGAGCAATTAATTCTGTGGGCAGTGGAAGCATCTGGAATCCCTGGGGCAGGAAACTGGAGAAGGCAGCAATGCAAAGAAGGGCCCCCGAAATCCATGTGGGGTGGCTTCTGATGGATGATGCATAAAATCTCTGAGAAATGACTTGGATCGAGAATGTGTAGAGAAATTTTACACCTGATATTCAGAAAAGGACTTGAACTCTTCCCAACAGACAATACAGAAATGACTAAAAGCAAGTGAAAAGATGCTAAGTCGTATTAGTCATTAGGAAAATGCAAATTTCGTGAACCATTCAATACCACTTCACACCAAATGCCTTACAACTAACAAGGTTGGGAAGGCCAAAAATTAGTGAGAACATGGGACAATCTGAACCCATACACTACTGGTAGAAGTGGAGAATGGTGTGAAAACTCTTTGGGGAACAATTTGGCAATTTCTTAAACGTGTACTGTTGTACGACTCAGTCTTCAACGTCTATGTATTTACCCATGATAAATAAAAATCTCTATTAAAAGGCCTGTATATAAATGTTCATAATAGCTTTACTCATAATAGCCAAAAATTTTTTAAAATTCCAAATTTATACCAATGGATAAATAGATAAATTTTACAGTATTCATTCAAGGGAATGCTTTCATGCAATAAAAGTGAACAAACTGCTGATACAGAAGTTTTCCTAATTTTTTTGAAAGAAGTTGAACATAATAGAGTACAAATTGAATGATTCCATTTATTTGAAATTTTAGAATGAAAAACCTAAAACCATATTAAGTTTGGTGGTGGTGGTGGGGAGGTGCAGATGAAGTGATACACACTACCAAGGGACATGAATGGACTTTTTGAGAAGGTAGAAATTTCTACATTCTATTTGAAGTGGTCCTTAAGTGGGTGTGTATGTTTGTCAAAAGTCATTGATCTGTATACTTAAGATGAGTGGATTTATTATATTTAAATTTTACCTTGCTAAGTTGGTTTTTTTTTTAATAAAAAGATCAATAACCATACTCAGGTGACAAAATCAGAAGCCTTTCATCATTCTCCTTCTCTTCTTTTTTTGATGAACCTATTCAAATAAAATATTTAATAATATTTTCAGAATGTTCAATTAGCAAAATAAAATGAACTTTCCCTGGACCCAGAAGATACCCTTCTGACCTTCCTTTTTATCCCAATGGGAACATTTGTTCTCCTCCTTGTCGAGTCTGAAAACCTTTCACCTGGATTCCATTTCTTCTCATGACATATTAATTTCTCTTTTCTGTATCTTTGAAAACATTCAATAGTCTTTCTTCTTGTAAGGCTATTTCTCCTCCTTCAAACTTTTCTAGCCCTATTTCTTTTTTTTTAAATTATTTTTTATTCTAAGATGTTATAAATGACATCAGAATGCATTACATTTCATATTACACATATAGAGCACTTTTTTACAAATCTCTGGTTGTATGCAAAGTATATTCACACCATTCGTGACTTCATACATGCACTTAGGGTAATGATATCCATCTCATTCTACCATCTTTTTTTTTTTTTCCTTTACCCTTTTGCCCCCTCCCTTCCCCTCCCTCCCCATTGGCCATTCTAGTAGTCCTCTAATCCTCCTATGCTCTCCATCCCAACCCGACTATGAATTGGCCTCCTTATATCAGAGAAAACATTTGGCATTTGGCTTTTTGGGATTGGCTAACTTCACTTAGCATTATATTCTCTAACTCCATCCATTTTCCTGCAAATGCCATGATTTTATTCTCTCTTATTGCTGAGTAATATTCCATTGTGTGTATATACCACATTTTCTTTATCCATTCATCTACTGAAGGGCATCTAGGTTGGTTCCACAGTTTAGCTATTGTGAATTGTGTCTAGCCCTATTTCTTTGCAGGTATTTCTTATTCTTATTTCCACGATTAGATATAGAGTACACCAATTAAAAACTGAATGTAAATTAAAATCTGCTCAGTAACTACAGGCTTTTCTACACTGACACTTTGTTTACAGTATGAAAATTTGCTTAATGTTCAAGGAAATTTGGAGGTAATTTGGGTCACTGAGGGGGTTTCAATATTTTTTCATTAATTCAGTAATGATACTGAGCATTTATATACTACTTTTTAAAACTTTTTTTATTAGTTCATTTTAGTTCTACATTTTGACATAATTATAAAAGCATAGAATATGATTTGCTCTAATTTAGTCCCCAGTACTTCTCTACACCCTCTTCTCCTCCCTCCCCTTGCTCTCTAACCTCTACTGATCTTAATGCTACTTCTATGTTTTGTTTTGTTTTGTTTTGTTTTATATTACCCACCTTCTCCTCTCTTTTTCTTTCCTTTTTTTTTTTTTTTTTTTTTTTTGGTGGTGCTGGGGATTGAACCTAGGGCTTTGTCCATGAAAGCAAGCTCTTTACCGACTGAGCTATATCCCCAGTCTGCCCTCTTCTCTTTTTTCCCCCTTATTTTGGATTAGTTTCTGCATATCAGGGAAAATATTTGACCTTTGACTTTCTGGGACTGCCTTATTTCACTTAGCATGATCATCTCCCATTCCATTCATTCACAGGCAAATGCCATAATTTCATTCTTCTTTATGGCTCAGTAATACTCCATTGTACATAAATATCACATTTTCTTTATCCATTCATCTGCTGAAGGGAACCTAGTTTGGTTTCATAGCTTGGCTATTGTGAATTGATCTGCCACAAACATGGATGTGGCTGTGTCACTGTACTATGCTGACTTTTAGATCTTTTTGATATATATTGAGAAGTGGGCTAGCTGGGTCATGTGGCAGTTCAAGTCCCAGTTTTTTGAGGAATTTCCATACTGCTTTCTAGAGTGGTTACACTAACTTGCAATCCCACCAACAATGTTTAACTACCTTTCCCCCACCTCCTCACCAACATTTAATATTATTTGCAATCTTGATAGTTGTCATTCTGACTGGAGTGAGATGAAATCTTAGTGTTGTTTTTATTTGCATTTCCTTGATTGCCAGAAATTTTGAACATTTTTTTCATATGCTTATTGGCCATTTGTGTTGGGGACATTAAGAACACGTCAGCCGAAAGAATAGAAATTTAAGTCAAGGAAATGAAAACCTAACTCTGTGGCTGTCTCCCACTTCCTGATACGTGGACTTGGCCTAGCCCAGGGGTCTTGCCCTGACATATGACAAAAAAATCAAACCACCACTAGGATAGGCTAGTGGCTGTTCCTCCAATGTGATCTGCTCATGTTCCCTATGCTCCCCTATAACCTTTCTGCTGATTGGCCCATGTCTTCTATAAAGGCCGTCCAACTTCCTCAATAAACTGAGCTCGTGCCTTGACCGGTCTCCCTGATGCGTCTGATTGTCCTCCGAAAGGAGGGCTGGGTGCGGGCGGTCAGTCGGCTCTTACCTTTCCCGATCCGTCCTTGTTGGGGGCATGCTCCCCCTTCTCTTGCAGGTCGAGAGGAGTTGGGGGCTAAAAACCCCAACACATTTGTATTTCTTATTTGGAAAGTGTCTGTTTAGTTCTTTTGCCCATTTGTTAATTGGGTTTTATATTCTTGGTGTTGAGTTTTTGAGTTCTTTATATATCCTGGAGGTTAATGCTCTATCTGAGGTACAGGTAGCAAACATCTTTTCTTCATGCTTTTGTTTCTTTTGCTGTTAAGAAGATTTTTAATTCGATGCTATTTGACTTAATAATTTCTGTCTTCATTTCTTGCACTTTAGAAGTCTTGTTAAGAAAGTTGATGCCTGTACCAATATGTTGGAGTGTTGAGCCTACATGTTCTTCTAGCAGTTGCAGAGTTTCTGGTCTAATTCCTAAATCTTTGATCCACTTTGATTTGACTTTGTGCATGGTGAGACAGAGGGCAAGTTTGATTCTTCTACTATGGATATCCAGTTTTCTGTTTAAAAGGCTATATTTTCTCCAGTGTATGTTTTGGCACCTTTGTCTAGTATCTGATGGCTATCTATACTGGTTTATGTCTGTGTCTTCTATTCCATTGTCTTCATTCTGTTTCGGTGGCAGTACCGTGCTGTTTTTATTACTGTAGCTCTGTAGTATAATTTGAGGTCCAGTATTGTGATGCCTCCAGCATCACTCTTCTTGCCCTGGATTGATTTGACTATTCTGGGTCTCTTATTCTTCCAAATGAATTTAAAAATTATATTTTTCTAATTCTGTGAAGAATGTCATTGGTGTTCTGATGAGGATTGCATCAAATCTGTATAATGTTTGTTTTTAGTTTGACCATTTTGACAATATTCATTCTGCCTATCCAAGAATGTGGGAGGTCTTCCCACCTTCTAAGGTCTTCTTCAATTTTTTATTTCAGTGTTACTATAGTTTCTTTGTAGAGTTCCGTCATCTCCTTTGTTAGACTAATACCCAAGTTTGTGGTTTGGGATTTTTTCTCTTTTCCCCTCTTTTTTAGGTTACAACGAATAGGATAGTTTTCCTCATTTCTTTTTCAGCAAATCCATTATTGGAGTATGGGAAAATAATTGATTTATGTATGTTGATTTTAAAAAATATTTTTATTAGTTGATGGAATTTATTTATTTATTTATTTGTATGTGGTACTGAGAATCGAACCCAGTGCCTCACACATGCTAGGCAAGCACTCTACCACTGAGCCAGAATCCCAGCCTTTTAATTTCCCTTTAATCTCCTTCTCTTGCCTAATTGCTCTGGCTAGAGTGCTAAGAACTATGTTGAATAGAAGTGGCACAGTGGATATCCTTATCTTTCTCCTATTTTCAGAGGTAATGTTTTCAGTTTTTTCTCCACTCAGTATTATGTTGGCCTTGGGTTTGTTACATATAGCCTTTACAATGTTGAGGTAAGTTCCTTCTAGCCCTAGTCTCTAGTATTTTAAAGATAAATGGGTATTGTACTTCATCATATGCTTTTTCTATTGATATAATCATGTGATTCTTATCCTTAATAGTATTTATGTGGTGAATTACATTTATTGATTTGCATATGTTGAAGCAACTTGCATCCCCGAGAAGAAATGCATTTGATCAATGTTTGCTATCTTCTTAATGTGTTTTTGAATGTAGTTTACCAATGTTTTATTAAGAATTTTTGCATCTGTGTTCATCAAGGATATTGGTATGAAGTTTTCTTTCCTTGATGTGTCTTTGTCTGGTTTGGGTGTCAGGATGATACTGGTTTCATAGAATGAATTTGGCTGTGTTCTGCTTTTTCTATTTTGTGGAATAATTTGAGAAGAATTGGTATTATTTCTTCTTTAAAGTTTGGTAGAACTCAGACGAAAATTCATCCAGTTCTGGGTTTTTCTTTGTTTAATAGCTTTTGCTAGCTGCTTCAATTTTGCTACTTGATATCGCTGTGTTAAAGTTTTGTATTTCTTCATGGTTCAATTTAGGTAGATCACATGTAGGAATTTGTTAAAATCATCAAGATTTTCTAGCTTATTGAAGTATAAATTTTCAAAATAGTTTCTAATGATCCTCTGGATTTCAGTAGTGTTTGTAGTGGTATTTCCTTTTTCATCTCTAATTTGGTTAATTTGGGTTTTCTCTTTCTTTTGATTAGTTTGGCCATGGGTTTATCAATCTTGTTTATCCTTTCAAAATACAAACTCTTTGTTTCATTCATCCTTTGTAGTGTTTTTTTTAATTCTCAGTTTCATTGATGTCAGCTCTTATTTCAATAGTTTCCTATTTTCTATTGGTTTGGGTGTTAGTTTATTTTTCTTTTTCTAGGTCCTTGATGTGTAATGTTAGATTATTTATTTTATATCTATTTTTAATGTATGAACTCAATTCTCTAACTTTTCTCCTAGAACTGCCTTCAAACTGACTCAGAGATTTTGATATGTTGTATCACTAGTCCCATTTGTTTCTAAGAATTTTTTTTAAATTTCTTCCCTGATTAATTTTTATTTTCTTTCATCATTCAAAAGTGTATTATTTAATCTCCAGGTGTTAGAGTGGTTTCTGTTTTTCATCTTATCATTACTTTTTTTATTTAAAAAAATTTTTTAGTTGTAGATGGGCACAATACTTTTATTATTATTATTTTAATGTGGTGCTGAGAATCGAACCAGTGCCTCACACATTCCAGGTAAGTGCTCTACCACTGAGCCACAACCCCAGCCCCTCATCTTGTTATGAATCTTTAATTTCATTCCATTATGATCTGATAAGACAGAGGAATTATCAATATTTTTTATATTTGATACAATTTGCTCTGTGACCTAAAATATGATCTATTTTAGAAAATGTTCCATGTGCTGCCTAGAAGAAAGTAAATTCAGTTGTTGGTGGATGAAATATTCTAGAGATGTCTGTTGGGTCCATTTGGTTAATAGCAGTTTTTAGAGCTGAAGACAGTTAATGTCTGGATAATCTATATGGTGGTGAGAAAGACTTGTTGAAAGCATCCACTATTATTGCATTGTAGTCTATTTGATTCTTAATATTGAAGGGTTTATTTTATGTATGCAGATACACCATTGATGGGGCATAACTATTTACAGTCATTAGAACTTGATGGATGATTCTCTTAACCAGTATGAAGTGGCGTTCTTTATCACTTCTGATTAATTCTGACTTGAAGTCTACTTTATCTGTTGTGAGAGTGGCTATCCGTCTTGCTTTTGGCTACCATTTTCATGGTATATCTTTTCTCATTCTTTTACCTTCACTCTGTGGATGTCTTTGCCTACAGGGTGAGCCTCTTGCAAACAACAAATTGTTGAGTCTTGTTTATAATCCAGTCTGTCAATTTATGTCTTTTCATTGAAGAGTTTAGGCACATTAAATGTTATTATAGAAAGATGATTTTTATTTCCTGCCATTGCAATTTATTTATATTGCTTAATTCAGATTTGGTTCTCCTTTAAGTCACTATTCTTCTAGTGTAATTTGTCCCTATGCTAGTTTTCATTTTTATTTTGTATTCCTTCTGCATGGAATTATTCCATTGAGTATGTTTTGTGGAGCAGGTTTTGTGGTTATGAAATTTTTTAGTTTCCACTTATCTTGGAAAGTTTTTATTTTATCTTCAATTATGAAGAATAATTTTTCTGTATATAGTAATTTTGAATGGCCCCCATTTTATTTCAGATGGGCATATATTATTCCAAACCCTACCGGCTTTTAGGGTCTCCATCAAGAAGTCAGTTGAAATTTGAATTGGTTTACTTTTTTTTCTTTTTCCTTTGTTTTGGTAACGGGGATTGAACTCAAGGGCACTCGACCACTGGGCCACATCCTCAGCCCTTTTTTGTATTTTACTGAGAGACAGGGTCTCACTGAGTTGCTAAATGCCTCGCCATTGCTGAGGCTGGCTTTGAACTCACGATCCTCCTGCCTCAGCCTCCCAAGGGCTGGGATTACAGGCATGCGCCACCGCACCCGACTGGCTTACTTCTTAATGTGACCTGCCATTTTTGCTTGCAGCTTTTAAAATTCTATCCTTATCCTGGATATTAGGCATTTTCATCACAATGTGTTTTGGAGAGGATCTCTTTTGGTCTTGTTTATTTGGAGTTTTTCATTTTTGGATTTCCATCTCATTCTTAAGATTTGAAATTTTTTCTGATATTATTTCACTGAAAAGATTGTGCATGACTTCAGTTTGTATTTCAGACCCTTTATCTGAATGTACATATTGACTGATACACCAATGATTAGGAAATAAAGAAGTTTACATCAGTAAGCTAAAATACCAACACCAGGAAGGTTACAGAGGAAAAGGAACATGTTTGTATAATCAGACTTATATGGAACTTAAAAAAAATAAGGGTGGTATCCAGGATTGCTCCAAGAGAGTGACTCTGATGCATTACAAGCACTGGATAGTGCCTAACACACAGAGGAGATTCAGGGAAAGCTCAACCAATAATAGGATGACAAGAGAGTAAAGATATTCCAAGATTAAACCTTTGATTTTATCCTGCCCCTTTCCCCTAGTCTGTTTGGTTACAAGCATTTGGATTTTGTGAAGGCCAGCAAATCTGATGTAGTCTTTTTTTTTTTTTTAATAATTTCTCTTTTTTTTATTTTACTCAGTGACATTAAAGGAAGCCACACAGCTTCTTCAGTATTTTGCTTATAAATTTCTTTCACCAGATACCCCAATTCATTGCTTTTAAATCCAGCCTTCCACAAAGCTCTAGGAAACATACACAGTCTTTGCCAATTTATAATAAGGACAGTCTTTACTCCAGTCTCCAATATACCCTTCCTCGTTTCCATCAGTAATCTCATCAGAATTGCCTCTATCATCTGTCTTAGTACTTTTCTGTTACTATAGCTAAATAAGAAAAAATAGATGTTTTATAAAGAAAAGAAATTCATTTATTTCAATTCTAGAAGATAGGGAAACCAAGATCAAAGAGATGCATCAGGTGAGAAACTTCTTGCTTGTGACGCTGCAGAGTCCTGAGATGGCACAGGGCATTGCATGGAGAGAGAGAGAATATGCTTCCTAATGTGTGTCTGCCTTCTCCCTCTTATAAAGCCACTAATACAATCACAAGGACCCCATCCTCATAACTTTCATTCTAATTACCTGATGTAGTCTTAAAGGGAGCAACTTCATTTGCAAATTCAGTATCTGTAAAACTAAACTCACCTTCATTCCACCCAGTCTGCTTTCCTTTCTTATGACTCTGTTCCTGTTACCAAAGTCTACAACAATTAAATCATCTTTGAATTTTCATTCAAGTTCCTTCATTTATCTATAGAAATAGGTCATATGCCAAATCTTAACTCCTTTGTATTATTTCCTTAATCCCTGTAATCTCCCTGTAATATTACCCTAATCCTTTTCATATCCATTGATCCTTCATATATTATGTCCTTGTTACCATACATCTGGATTATAATAATAAGGCAATCAGTTTCTGTATTCCCTTTTATAGCCAAATAATTTGGCATAGCATGCTCAGACTTTGCAGACAAAGCACCTGGTCATGTGACAACACTACTTAAATACATGCAGGACCAGAGATGGAGCAATAAAGTTCACACTCTTGAGCCTGAAATTCAAAATGCTTCTTAACTTAGCCTCAATCATTTCCAGGTTGTTTTTTTTTTTTTTTTTTTTTTTTTTGGGGGGGGGGGTTGGTGTTGCTGGGGATTGAACCCAAGGTCTTGTGCATGTGAGGCAAGCACTCTACCCACTGAGCTATATCCCTAGCCCTCCAGTTTCATTTTGACCAACTATCTTCATATTTCTGAATCTTTCCTATGTTCTCAAAATCATTTATCTTTCCCATATTTTGTTACTTCCCTCCACCTGCTATTTGACAGTCTGTTCTACTTGCATAATTCTACTTCCCACTTTTCTTTTCGTACACAAATACATCCTTTATGATTCAATTGGAATCTCCTCTCATCCATTAACATTTCTCTCAATGGCAGAGACTATACAGATTGGGTCTTGGAGCAAAATGTTGAAAACATTTCTTGCCAGTGGTGAGATTTGTTTGGCATGTTCTGCTCTGTGCCGTTCTGCCATTACTCTGTATAACCATCATGTTCTGTTGAATTGCACAAATTGCTATCATATTTACATTTTATTTGGCCTGTGAGATTATACATTTCTCATAAAAGTATTTTGGTAAATATCTCTGTACCCTAACAGCACATGGATAGTTCAGTGTCTTGAATTAATTGATCCATAATCATTCAGCTGATATTTTAAAAAATCTGTCCCAAACTAATTATGTCCTATAGGTAACTACAGGCAATACACTCCAAGCCAAGATTGTGAATTCTATTTAAGATTTCTACTGAACAGAAATAGATTAAAGAATCATAATGGAAATCTATTCAAATTTTATTCTAGTACACTGAAAATCTCCAGAACAGAAATTTCCCAGAATCAAGACTAATGCCTTTTATAAAAAGTTGTCCACAAGAATGATCTAAGAAGAACAAGTATGAGCTCCTATAGATGAAATGCACATATTCCCTGATCCCTTTCCACCTCCTTTCACATTCAGTGTTAGAAAAAACTTCAGAGACAAGGTTCTGAAACATAGATTATTCATAGATACTTCACCAAACAATATCTGAATTCTAGATTCCACAGCCCCAAAACATTAGTCATTCTTTTTTTCTTCTAAGAAACACCTCCCCACTGAACTGGAAAGGTTCTATCTGGCACCTGCCAGTTCTGGCCCACATAACAAACAAACAAAAAAAAATTTTCAATGTACATTTCTGAAGTAATATAACAAATCTTCCAAGCCAAGACTGAATATTAAAAATCTATTATTGACATAATATAATACTATATTCTTAATATATCACCTCTATGTTAACAATGTTATATAGGATCTATTTCTTAATAGAAATAGAGTACTAGTATTAGATATTAACAGTATATTATTGATACAATATGTTACTGTATTATATTCTTAACATATCATTTCCATATTAGCAATGACTTGCAGGGTTTATTTCTTAACAAAAAAAACACAGTATTAACATCACAAACTAGTGAGTAAATATTGAAATAGCTTATACAGTTTATTATATGCTTTATATTCAGTCCTCACCTTCAGGATTTGTTGTTTTATTTTCCTTAATAATTTCAACAGGGTCCTTATAGCCGCCAAATAGTACCAAGCTTTGTGATCGGGCATTGCCTTTTAAAAATACAAATATTTCAGTATGAGGTTAATACAGATTTTTAAAATAAGCAATACATTGTACAAAACAATGTTGGGAAACTGGTCCTTGAATAAATAACTCTAAGACCAATATCAACCAAAACACACAGTGCACAATCTTCTTGTGTTTTCTCTGCTCTTCAGTGGGCTTAGTGCTCACATGAAGGTATTAAAAATAGCATAAACTATTAAGAGTAAGTAAATAAATCATCATGTGCTGATCCAGAAAGTAGTGCAAGCCACACTGCCTTGTGAAGGTAACAAGACAGAGATCTGTATGTGTTTGATCATCACTTCTTGATTTTTAAAAAGGAGATATATATGTATTGGTTGATAAATAGATATTCATGGTGCATATAAAATTTCTACCCTAAGTGCATGTATGAAGTCACAAATTGTGTGAATATACTTTGTATACAACCAGGGGTATGTAAAAATGTGCTCTATAAGTATAATATGAAATTTAAAAACATCATCATGGCTTATTCTAAAACTCAAAAAAAAAAAAAAAAAGAAACTGTTAGGAGAAGTTACCTTTGAAAAAAGGAATGTAGAAACAAAGAGAATTTTATATTGCATTTTGTAACCTCCAGGGTGATTCAAAATTTTCAAATATAAGATTATATTATTTGGGGGCTGGGATTGTGGCTCAGCGATAGAGCGCTCGCCTAGCACGTGCGCGACCTGGGTTCGATCCTCAGCACCACGTACAAATAAACGCATTGTGTACAACTAAAAGCAAATAAATAAAATATTTTTTTAAAAAAAGATTATATTATTTGACAGTTAATTATTAAATCAAATATGTTTACTTTAAATACAGCAATTCCTCTCTTAAGTTTTTTTGTCTAAGAGAAATGAAAATGTGAATCCACAAACAATGCCATCCCAGAATATTGATGATAATTTTATTCACGGGAATGGAAACTACCAACAGATTAAATGCCAACCACTAGAAAAGCAGATTTTGAAAAAATATTCTGTATTCATGCAATGAAATAATGCTGAAGAGTGAAAAAGAATGAGCAAATATATGAAGCAATACTGGTGAATCTTAAAAATGTATCAAAGAGAGTAACTCAGAGAACACATAGTAGACATTGAATAATTCCATTATTATGAGGTTCGAGAAAAGACAAAACCGAACTTGGGGACAAACATCAAAACAGTGGTTACCTATCCTATGAAGGACCTGAGGTGTTAAAATATTTACCCTACAGACTATAATGATGGTTTCACTCATGTATACACTGAACAACATGCACTAAATTATAAATCTAAGAATTGAATGTTTCCCTGTATACCAATTATAAAATAAAATATTTAAAGACATTAAAATATTTTGATAGCCGGGCGCGGTGGCGCACGCCTGTAATCCCAGCACTTTGGGAGGCTGAGGCAGGAGGATCGCGAGTTCAAAGCCAGCCTCAGCAATGGCGAGGCACTTAGCAACTCAGTGAGACCCTGTCTCTAATAAAAACACAAAAAAGGGCTGGGGATGTGGCCCAGTGGTCAAGTGCCCCTGAGTTCAATCCCTGGTACCACAAAAAAAAAAAAAAAATTTTTGATAGATTATACATAAATGAGCATATGATTTAAATTTCTACACAATATTTTATGTTAATATTTATGAACCATTATAAGCAATATATTTATATTTCAGCACACATAAAATAAGATGAAAATAAATTCATCTAAAAATATGCCAAATATGCAAGAAACAATAAGAAAATATTGAAAACTATAAAATGACAAATGATAACACTAAAAAAATAACATTATAATCTATATAAATGAAGTAAATTTATCCCAAATTAGTAATCAAATAAAAATGATACAGAAAATAATTATAAACAAAATGCATATATAATTTTACTGGAAAAGAAAACAATGTCATAAAAATATAAAGAAATATAGACCTTAGGCATAAAAGTATTGAAAGCTATTTTATAATTACAGCTATAGTTAATAATGAAGATATTTATGTAAAAACAGTACATTGTATTAGAATAAGTAGTAAGTTTCTTAACACAAAAAGGGACTTAAAGAAATAACATAAGGAAAGAATTTAATTCACCATCATTTATCTATGACATATGCAGTTCAAAATAACTAAATGACATACAGAATATGAAGAATACCATAAATAAATTTGACATACGTATGAATTCACAAAGATACCATTTGAAAGGTAGTAAAACTTTAGAAAGAATGAATATATCTAAGGTAACAACAAAATAAGTAAAAAAAAATTTAACAAGTAGAAACTTACTTCATTATCTAACCAATTTCCTGTACAATTAGAAATCAATCACATAAAATTAATTCAGTGGTACCTAAAAATTTTTTTCATTTGTTCTTTTTAGGTACATTTGGGTACGTGAAATTTTTAAATGTACAAACAGTAAATGTGTCAAAGAATAATTCTGCATCATAAAAACTTCTACCAATTAAAATATTTTATAAGAATACAGAATCAGAAATCTATTCAGCCTGTAATCCCAGCGGCTGGGGGGTAGGGGAGACTGACACAGGAAGATTGCAAGTTCAAAGCCAGCCTCAACAACAACAACAAAATGCCAGGCCCTATGCAACTCAGTGATACCCTGTCTCTAAATTAAATACAAAATAGGACTGGGTATGTGGCTCAGTGGTCAAGTGCCCCTGAGTTCAATCCCCAGTACCAAAATAAATAAATAAATAACATTCAGAATGTAAACATTTAATAGTCGATAAATAATATATTTAAAATACTGGTAAAAATAAAAATGCACATATGTGACAAAGACATTAAAGGGAAATATAGGAAAAAGTTGTTCCAATGTAAATAACTACCCAATAAACCAGCCCACACAGATATAATACCACCATGGAACATAAAATAACATTGGAGGCAAATGTCTCGCTTTCTAAACTGCTAAACGTTTTTATTATACCAGCCCCTCTCTGGTTTCTTCCTTTAGTCTATAGGATGATAGTATGACCATGGTGTATAACTTAGTATTCTCTTTGAGCTTTATTTTCATTCTGACCTTTAGATTAGATGGACATTCTCAAATCATTCCTAAGTCTTGATAGCCACAAGACTCAGTAGTCAAGGAACTTCACATTAAGATTGTAACTATATACAATATGTATATACTGTTATGTAATGTATAGGTTTTCAATAATTTAAAAATATAAAAATATCAAGTGGTAGCAAAAAAAAAATAAAGCAACTGGAGCATTCCCCCATTGCTATGACATTCTAAATTTATACAATCACTTTGAACAATAATTTGTCATTATCTATTAAAGTCAATGGTACAAAAACTTTATATCTATCAGTTCTGCTAATAAGTATGTATTAAAGAAACTCACTCAAGATGTACACATAAGGATGTTTCTAGTAAAATTGTTTAAAATAGCAAAAAACAGGAAATTAACTAAATGTCCTTCAAAAGAAGAAAGGATGAAAATAGAACATCAACAGAGTGGGGGTATTATCATAGAAAGGGACATAAAAGTGAATGATAATCACCAAACACTGAAAAAAAGAAAGCAATAACTTTAGAAAGATTAACAAGTAATGTTCAACAACAATAATGTTCAAGGCAGCAACACAAATATTCATGCAATGTTTTCAACTATAAATATGTATCACACATTGTCAATAGGTGAATCATTTTTAAAGAAAGAAAAGATTATACTAATTAATAAAACATTATACAATTATACTTTTAAAAGAAAATGAATATATGACAGGGAAAAAAAAGAGAGATGAATATGATAGGAGTTTAATATACCTGCACTTGCCCTTGCCCTCTGTTTTGCCTTCTCTTGAAGAGTCTTTATTCTGAGATTGGCTGCACCTATAAAAAGCAAGATAAAATATTTGCTTCCAGAGTCAACTATTTTGCCCTAAATTGCACTGGAAAGGATGAACGGAGAAAAATAATCATCAGAAGAAAGAGTTATAGGCCAAATGACACAGAAAAATGCCATTAATAGGAGCTTTCATGTGATTCCTCTGTTTAGGGCTTTCAGGAACATTTTAATCAGGGTTTTTAATCTAATTTCCAAGGTTATGCATGGATTTTAAAAATCCAAACATATGGTAAGATTGGTTTTGTGATACAGCCCATTTATTATTAGAGTCACACTGTATAATACATGGAGAGCTCCAAAACTATTTACACACAGCATAACTGCCTCTCTGCAAATTTCCCACTACAAAATTAAAAGTATTGATAAAAATTTATTTTAGATGTTATATACATTTCCCCCGTCCTCCCATTTTGAATTAGCTTCCACATATCAGAGAAAACATTCAAACTTTGACTTTTGGGGGACTGGCTTATTTCACTTAGCACAATAGTCTCCATTTCCATTCATTTACCAACAAATGCCATAAAGTCATTATTCTTTTTTTTCTTTTCTTTTTTTCTTTTTCTTTTTTGTACTGGGGATTGAACTCAGGGGCACTTGACCACTGGGCCACATCCCCAGACCTTTTTTGTATTTTATTAGAGACAGAGTCTCATTGAGTGCTTCGCCATCGCTGAAGCCGGCTTTGAACTCGAGATCCTCCTGTCTCAGCCTTCCAAGTGCTGGGATTACAGGCGTGTGCCACCGCGCCACTCCATTGTATATGGGCCATTATTATTTCTTGATACTTTCAGTTTGGGGTAGTGAAAAAATTCTGGACTTGGGTAGTGGTGATGGATGCATAACAATGTGAATGTCCTTAAAACTGCTGAGTTGTACACTTAAAATGGTCTAAATGGAAATTTTATGTTATATATATTTTACCACACATTTTTTAAAAAATTGCGGAAGGCCATCTGAGAAATGCATGAGGAAATTTTTTCAGCATCATAGCCAGGAAGGGGGTAGATTTGACATTGGGAACTTCCTGTGGCAGTCCCACAGGGACAGACTGCCCAAGGTAGGTGGACTTCCCCTCCACTACTCTAGAAAGGTCCCGCCAGCACCGGAGATAGTCAATAACCCGTTAGGAACTGAGCAGCCTACCTGCCCCCACCTCTAACCTGTTTTGGTGAAGAACTTTCCACAGAATTTCTCTGATGTCTTCCAATATAATTAAAGCAAACGTGGGCTCCTTTCTTTGTTAGAAGTTGGACTCCACTGGTCAGCGTTGCCCATCCTTCCCACGCCTTTGAAACTACTTTCTGTATTCTGTGGCTATTCTGAAGTACTATTTTTCCTAGCTTCTCTTTCTTCTTTTAAAAATTTTATTTATTCTAATTTGTTATACATGACAGCAGAATGCATTTCAATTCATAGTACACATATGCAGTACAATTTTTTATGTCTCTGGATATACACAAAGTAGAGTCACACCATTTGTGTCTTCATGCATGTAGTTAGGGTAATGATGTCCATCTCATTCCACCATCTTTCCTACCCCCTACCCCTTCCCTTCTCCTCCCTCCCCTTTGCCCTATCCAAAGTTTCTCCATTCCTCCCATGCCCTCCCACCCCCATTATGGATCAGCATCCACATATCAGAGAAATCATTCAGCATTTGGTTTTTTGGGATTGGCTTACTTCATTTAGCATGATATTCTCCAACTCCATCCATTTACCTGCAAATGCCATGATTTTATTCACATTTAATGCTGAGTAATATTCCATTGTGTATATATATCATGTTTCTTTAATCATTCATCTATTGAAGGGCATCTAGGTTCTCTCCACAATTTAGCTATTGTGAATTGTGCTACTACAAACATTGATGTCGCTGCGTTACTGTAGTATGCTGTTTTCAAGTCCTTTGGGTATAAGCCAAGGAAATCCATATGCAGCAAAATTAAATTAAGCCCCTATCTCTTGCCATGCACAAAACTCAACTCAAAGTGGATCAAGGACCTAGGAATTAGAACAGAGATCCTGCACCTAATAGAAGAAAAAGTAGGCCCAAATCTCCAACCTGACGAATTAGGCCCCAACTTCCTTAACAAGACTCCTATAACGCAAGAAATAAAATCAAGAATCAATAAATGGGATGGATTCAAACTAAAAAGCTTCTTCTCAGCAAAAGAAACAATCAGTGAGGTGAAGAGAGAGCCTACAGAATGGGAGCAAATTTTTACCACACAAACATCAGATAGAGCACTAATCTCTAGGATATGTAAAGAACTCAAAAAACACCAAAAAAAACCCCAAATAACCCAATCAATAAATGGGCCAAGGAACTGAACAGACACTTCTCAGAAGGTGATATACAATCAATCAACAAATATATGAAAAAATGTTCAACATCTCTAGCAATTAGAGAAATGCAAATCAGAACTCTAAGATTTCATCTCGCTCCAGTCAGAATGGCAGCTATTAAGAACACAAACAACAATAAGTGTTGGCAAGGATGTGGGGGGAAAAGGCACACTCATGCATTGCTGGAGGAACTGCATTGGTGCAACCAATCTGTAAAGCAGTATGGAGATTCCTTGGAAAACTTGGAATGGAACCACCATTTGACCTAGCTTTTATTTCTTAGCCAGCCCATTCCACTAAAGGGGAACCCCATACCCTTACCCACAAAGGAGAAAGGCAATAAAAAAATAATTTAGTAGGAAAAAGCAAAAAAAGTTATATAAATGATCTATTATGATTTCTTAAAAAAAAACATTATCAGCAACAATGAAGTAAAAAATATCAAAAGGTAGAGAGCATTATAGTCACAAAAAGTACAAACTTATGCAAAAATAGTTGAAAAGGATTTTGGAATGGTACAAAATATTACTGGGATGTAAAGAAATGTTTAAGCAAACAAGAACATAAATATGATCTTCATGATGAAATTGTAAAAAGATTATAAAGTGTCTAATTTTTAAAACTTAATAACTGATTTGGAAATAGAAGTGGTATTTTCTTTAGAATTCAATCATTTTTAAATTTTAAAAGTAGGCAATAATAACAAGGAAATCTGAAAATGGTGGCAAATGTGCATGCCTTTGCCCTATAAATATTTGAATATTACTGTACCCAATATTATAAGAAAATTTCTAAAAGGCAGTTGCAAAAAACAGAAGTGTATATCATTGAAAAGAGGAAAAACAGTTGCTCTTCTATACAAAAGCCCAGCACATGAAGATAAATTAAATTGCAAAGGAAGATGTCAGAAACAATGGTATAAATACTTTAGACGGCTCAAAAAAATCTTTAAAAAAAAACTCAGATTCAAACTGCAAAATGAGAGTAAATAGAATTGAGAGTTATTTTAATAATAAATCAGCATGTGAAATGGAGAAACAAGATATCCCGAAGCTCAACATTCATAATGCTTTTCCTAAAACACCAGCAACAATCCTGTTATATCTTTCCTTCAGAACACAAGTTTCATGAGGGAAACACATTTATTTCACAGCCACAGTATATCTTGCATCCAACAAAAAAACCCCAGGCATAACGTAAGCACGTATATTGAAGGAATTTCAGAATAAATGAAGGGAATAAGGGAGTGAAATAATGATCACACAAAGAATAGCCATTTTCTACATTGAGTTGCATATGAAACAGACCCTTAAAAACATTAATTCAAATAAACTGATGCAGTTAAATGTTTCTGTCCAATGATCAACTGGTATTGCTATTCGATATTCCAATAACTTAAAATTCCAATAGCAGCTGTTCATCGAAACCATGCTTTCAGTAAAATAATACATCAAAGAAAACTCCTGATAGATTACAGACCTTTAAATTTTTAAATACATTGAAACTATAAAAATTAACATGAAATATAACAACCCTGCACTATTTAAATGAATTTATAATATATTAAAAAGGATAATTTATCATCTTTGAGTAAAGACAGAAATTCATAAGGGAGCCATGGGCAATTATTTTCACTTAATATAACACAAAAAGACATAATACATGAAGGTTTAAGTTTTCATTTATATAACCAAACACTTAAAGATTACCAATCCATCATTAGAAAGCTCAAATTGGGGGGGGGGGGTGTAAAATGAACACATGGAAATTATTTATAGTCTCTGGTAATAAAAATGTAAACAAAAGCGACTTTAGAATCAGGTCATTTGCATTGGATAAATTAGCTATTTCATAATAATTAAATAAAATATAATGGTATAGCAATACTGATACACACAGTCGACACTATGTACATTTCTGGAAAACATCATAGAATGCAGAAAGTCACTTAAATGCTCATAGCTGTGCCAAATTCCAATTCTGAATGCTTATTTAGAAACAAAACCAATAAAAACAAAAGCTAAACACAGATGTCAGAGAACATGGTGAATTAAGTATATCTGAAAATCCACCTCTCCATAAATACAAAGCAAAAAAAGAGGCAAAATTGTCAAATTTCAGGACTATGGAAATATACCAAAACTTTCAGAAATCCCAGAATCATTTATTCAAAATGAACAGATAAATCTTGGTAAGAATACAATTTAATGTTCCCTTGTCCCATCTCTGACTTTCCAGATCAACAGAGCCTTAACAAATAAAAGGCCACATGTCTCATACCACAGGAAGCAGAGGAGAGTTATTATTAAAGCCTCATTCCTAAAGAATTGTCATTTTTCAACATAACTGGTCATTCCCTAGAAGACTCCATTTACAAGGTCATATGTGCATGATCAAGAAAGAGCTGATAAAGTCCTAATCTCTCACCTTTAGCTGACCTTGGGACACTGCATGAACAGAAGACTTAAGCAGGGCTGCCAACTCCCTGTGTGAATGTTAAAGGTGCTCCCCAACATTCAAAGACTGGGAGTTTGATTCATCCCAGGCATTTAAAGAAATATATATTAAATTATTAATTGATCACTAAACAGATGAGTAAAGACTTCAGTGGCTGCAGATGACAAAACATACTAAGGACTGGAAAGTCACTAAAAGTCACTACATCAACAACTACAAAAATCAGTAGTGAATATCGACCCTAGGGAAGGAGAAGCATCTGAGGTCAACAACCTTCCCATCACACATATGCCTCCTTTTCTTTGCTTTTCTTTATCATACTTTGTCAAACTGCATTGTTTACGAATTGAAAATTGTTGGCAACCCTAAGTGAAGCAAGTCTACAGGCACCATTTTTCCAACAGAACTTGTTCATTTCATGTCTTTGTCACATTTTGCTAATTCACTCAATATTTCAAAATTATTGTTATATGTGATCAGTGCTCTTTTACATTACTATTAAAATTGAGGGCAACATGAATCATCCCTATAAAAGGCAACAAATGTAATCAATAAACATTGTGTTTGTTCTGACTACTCCATCTGGCCATTCCCCATCTCCTTTCCTTTCCTTATGCCTCCCTATTCCCTGAGATACAGTAATATTGAAATTAGACCAATTAATAACCTTATAGTGGCCTCTAAGTGTTCAAGTGAGATGAGTCACAAGTCTCTCACTTTAAATCAAAAGCTAGAAATGATTAAGCTTAATGAGAAAGACATGTTGAAAACCTAAACAGTTTGAAAGCCACGCTTCTTACACCAAGCAGCCTGCTAAATTGTGACTCCAAAGGAAAAGTTGTTGAAAGAAATTAAACATGTTACTCCAGTGAACACATGAATGATAAGAAGGCAAAAAAGCCTATTGCTGATATGAAGAAAGTTTTAGTGGTCTGCACAGATCAAACCAGCCACAACATTCCCTTAAGCCAAAGCCTAATCCAGAATAAGACCTTAACTCTATTCCCTAAGTGTGAGAGAGGTGGGGAAGCTGCAGAAGGAAAGTTTGAAGCTAGCAGAAGTTGCTCATGAGGTTTAAGGAAAGAAGCTAGCTCCATAATATAAAAATGCAAGGTGAAGCATCAATTGGTGATATAGAAGATGCAGAAGTTTTGCCAATGATCTAGCTTCGATAGTTGATGAAAGCAGCTACACTCAAAAGCAGATGTTCCATGTAGATGAAAGAGCCTCATATTGGAAGAATGGGCTATCTAGGACTTTCAGGGGCAGAGAGAAGTCAATGCCTGGTTTCAAAGGTTCAAAGGTCAAACCGAATCTTTTATTAGGGGCTAATGCAATTGGTGACTTTAAGATGAAATCAACGCTTATTTACCAATCTGAAAATCCTGAGATCCTTAAGGATTATACTAAATCTCCTCTGCATGTGCTTTATAAATGAAACAACAGAGCTTGCATGACAGCACATCTATCCACAACATGGCTTACAAAATAAGCCCACTGTTGAGACCTGCTCAGAATAAAAGTGCTTCCTTTCAGTATATTACATTAACAATGTACCTGGCCATGTAATAGCTCTGCTGGAGATATATAATGAGGTTAATGTTGTTTTCATGCCTTTTAATACTACATTCATTCTGTAGGCCGTGATCAGGCGTCATTTCAGCTTTCAAGTCTTATTATTTAAGTAGTACATTTTATAAGACCATAGCAGCCATAAAGAGTGACTTCTGGAAAGGATTCTACATTCTAGATGCCATTAAGAACATTCATGATTTGTGGGAGGAGGTAAAACATATCAACATAAACAGGAGTTTGGAAGAAGTCGGTTCCAACCCTCATGGATGGATCAAAGGTGTTCAAGACTTTGGTGGAGGAAATAACTGTGGATCTAGTAGAAATAGGAAGGGAATTAGAATTAGTGGGGCCAGGAGATGTGGCTGAAATGCTACAATCTTGTGATAAAACTTGAACAATGGGCAGTTGTTTTTTATGAGTAACCTAAGAAAGTAGTTTCTTGAGGTGATAAAGATGCTGTGAACATTGTTGAAAAGATTTAGAATATTACAAAGCATAGTTGATAAATCAGCAGGTTTTGAGATGATTGATTCCAATTTTGAAAGAAATTCCACAATACATTAAATGCTATCAAGTAGAATTATATTGAGAAATATTTTGTGAAGAGTCAGTCAATGTGGCAAACTCCATTGTTGTCTTTTTTTTAAATACTTTTTTAGTTGTAAATGGACACAATACCTTTATTTATTGAACTGAGTGCCTCATTCATGCAGGCAAGCACTCTACCACTGAGCTACAAACCCAGTCCCTCCATTATTGTCTTATTCTAAGAAATCACCATGGCAGAGCCAAGCACGGTGGCACACACCTGTAATCCCAGCACTTGGGAGGCTGAGGCAGGAGGATCGCAAGTTCAAAGCCAGCCTCAGCAATGGCAAGGCACTTAGCAACTCAGTGAGACCCTGACTCTAATAAAGTACAAAAAAGGGCTGGGGATGTGGCCCAGTGGTCGAGTGCCCCTGAGTTCAATCCCTGGTACCAAAAAAAAAAAAAGAAAAGAAAAGAAAGAAATCACCATGGCCACCAGCTTTCCTCACCCACCTGCCTAATCAGTCATAGAGGCAGGACCCTCCACCAACAAAAATAATATGACTCATTTAAACAAGAGAAAAGAATATGACTCAAAACTCAGGTGATCATTAACATTCTTTTGGCAATAAAGTATATTTTAAATCAGATAAATTTAAATAAGATGCACTTTTTAGACATAGTGCTATTCCCCATTTAATAGGCCACAGTATATTAAAAAAATTTTTTATATGCACCACATACCCAAAAACTTCATGTGATTTGCTTTAGTGCAATATTTCCTTTATTACAGCAGTTTAACCAAATCCACAAAAAATTTGTGACATATAACAACAAAAATAAAAAACCAAACAAAGTATAGTCCATACAGAGAAATAAAGCTAACAGACTTTAGTAAAAAATCAGTTGGGAAATTGTAGTTATACTCTAATATGTAGTTATACTTTGGAGTTCATCACTATCCTTATGAAAAAGAAAAAGTTGAATAAAAGCAATGCCTTTTCTTAGATTCATCAGGGAATTAAGGTAATGATGCAAATTGTCACCTCCAAAAACAGGAAGGTAGGGCAGATACAGACAACCAGGGCTTACTAGCAGAAGTTGCTGCAGTCAAGAATAGGTTAAAAAAAAAAAAGGAAAAAAAAGCCCTTATCTCTCTTGCCTTTCATTGACCTGACTGGGAGACTCTGAGGGAGAAGGAAGTATGGTTTAAAGCACAGTTATCCATTCTCAATGAACTGTTGGAGGCTGAGGGTGAACTATCTTGAAAGTTAAAAGCTTCTGGGTAATCAGTCTTAAAGAGCCAAGCGCACCTTTGCTACTTGGATCTCCAGGCGCTCCACCAGTTTCTCACAGTAAAGACTAGAGAAATATTCCTTCTTGTTTAGAAGGAGGGGTAAAGTAACTATTTTGAAACATGCCTTCTGTTAAAAAAAAAAAAAGACCAATTTGAAACAAGCCTACAGTATTCTGTTTTCCACCATTCCTCAAGGAAAACTACTTCAACAGAAAGTATCCAATTAAGGGAAGGAAAATATGCAACTCCCGTCTTTGTAACCTCCTCCTGAGGTAGAAAGAAAGCTGAGAAGCATGACAGCACTGTGCATTTGTCAAAGACCAAAGAATTTACAAGACACAAAGATAAACCCTAATGTGAACTATGGACTTTAGTTCATGATAATTTATCAATATTAAATGTGCAACACTAATGCAAGATGCTAATACCAGAAACTGTGAATGGGGAAAGGGGAGAAAGTGGGCATATGTTGAAAACAAATGAGATGTACATAAATCAAAATACAACCTGTGCTAATGGATTAGAAAATATAATCTTAATGAGATGCTAAAATTTCCCCAAATTGATGTTTAGATTCAATGCAATTTCTAATGCTTTTTTTTGCATAAATTATAACTGATCTCAAAATCTACATGGACATGAAAGGGATCCACATTAACCAAAATAATATTGAAAAAGAAGAAAAAAGTCAGAGGAATCATACTTCTTAATTTCAAAAATTACTACAAAGCTATTATAACCAAGATGGTATGGTACTGGCATAAGGATGGGCATGTAGCTTTATGGAAGAGAACTAAAATTCCAGAAAGAAACTATATTCATGTTCAGTTCATGAGACAGCCTATGAGTAAAAAAAAAAAAAAAAAAAAAATAGTATATTTTCAACCCATAGTGCAAGGAGAATTGGGTATCCACATGTGTAAGAATGAATTTGGACAGCTAAAGAAACTAACTCAGAATGAATTGCAGGCCAAAATGTAGAGCTAAAATTATAAAACTCTTGGAGGAAAACATAAGGTTTTCATGACTTTATGGAAAATACATATATTAGTCCCTATTCCCAGTCCCTGCACAGAGGTTCAAGATTCCTTGGCAATAGAAAATCTTTTATTCTAATGAGATGACTCTGGGTGGACTCCTGGATAGGGGCTGGTTGACAGGGGACCTAACCATGCAATTGGAGGACTGGAAGGTCTGAACTTTCGGTCCCAACCACCAATCTTTGGGGAGGAGAAAGGGGTTAAAAATTGACATTATAAATGCCCAATGATTTAATCAATCAAGCCTCTGTGAAAACCTAAAAGGGCAGGGTTGAAGCCTTCAAAATAGATGAACATATGGTGGTTCCTGGAGGTTCTGGCATGACTAAAAAGGGCATGACCAGAAAGCTCTCTCCTCCTCCCAAATACCTTGCCATATCTCTCCCATCCAGCTCCATTTGCATTCTTTTCACCTACTTTATAATAAATAGGTAAATGTAGCAAAGTGTTTCCCTGACTTTCATGAGCTGATCATGCAAATTAATAGCAACAGAGGAAGGGATCATAGAAATCTCAACTGTTGTCTGGTCAATCAGAAGTGTGTGATTGGCATCCAAAACTAAATTGAGCCCTCAACCTGTGGGATCTGACACTATCTCAGGAAAGATTGCATCAGAATTTAATTGAATATACTGATTACACAGCTGGTATCCACTGGAGAATCTGCTGCAGAATTGCTTGATGTATGGGGGAAAATTCACCACATCTAGGGTCACAGAAGTATTCTGTGTTGTGAGCATATAGCTGGAGAAACTGTTTCTTCCTATATCACCAAACCTTGAATTCTATGATAATTTTCCACACATGACATCAAAGAAACAAGCAACTTTTTCATGATTTTTAAAAATTTATTTAATTAATTTAATTTGTTATATATGCTTTTAGAGTGCAATTCCTTTCATATTACATATAAAGATCACAGTTTTCCAAGCCATTGGTTTTACACAAAATATTTTCATACCATTTGAGTTTTTATACATGCACTTAGTATATTGATGTCAAACTCCTTCTGCCATTGTTTCTATCCCCTTGTCCCTTTCCCTACCCTCCCCCCCTTTTTTCTATTTAACATTCCTTCATTCCTCTCATCTCCCCTCCCTTGCCACTATAATTCAGTATCATCATAGCAAAGGAATTAATCAACCTTTGCTTTTCTGGAATTGACTGTCTTCACTTAGCATTATTTTCTCCAACTCCATCCATTTACCTGCAAATGCCATAATTTTATTCTCTTTTAGTGCTGAGTAGTGTTCCATTGTGTAGATGTACCAAAGTTTCCCTATCTATCCATTCATCTATTGATGGGCATCAGGGTTGTTTCCATAATCTAGCTATTGTGAATTGTGCTGCTATGAACATTGATGTGGCTGTGTCCCTGTAGTATGCTGTTTTTAAGTCCTTTGGGTATAGACTGAGGAGTGGGATAGCTGGGTCAAATGGTGGTTCCATTCCAAGTTTTCCTAGGAATCTCCATACTGCTTTCCAAATTGGCTGCACCAATTTGCAGTCCCACCAGCAATGTAAGAGACAAAGAACTTTTTAAAGATTAGATAAACTATCAAAATAAAAATGTCAAAAAAATTAAAAAATTAAAACATCCGTATTACAAAAGACACTATGGCAAAGTGTCTAGAATGGGCAAAAATATTTGCAAATAATACAACAGAAAAAAGTTTAGTTTCCAGAATACATAAAGATCTAATTTTAAAAAGACAGCCAAATTTAGAAATGAGGAAAACATTTAATAGACATTTCTTCAAAGAAGATATACAAATGGCTAATAACCAACATGTAAAGATGCTCATTGTACTTAGTCATTAGGGCAATGCAAATAAAATCTACAATAATATGCCACTTCACATCCACTGCAATGGTGACAATCATAAATCTTTTAAAAATAACAAATATTGGAAAGGATGTGGAGAAAGTGGACTTTTCATATAGTTTTATTTGGAACATAAATTATTGCTACTGCTGTGGAAATCAACTTGGCCATTACTCAGAGAGCTAAACATTGTGTTACAAAATGACCCAGAAATTTCATTCCTAACTGTATTCCCAATAGGAATGAAAACACATGGCCACACAATAACTTGTATTCAAATATTCAGATCAACGTTATTTATAATAGCCCACAAATGGAAACAACTTTATTTCTACCTACTGATAAATATATGAAAAATATGTGGAATATTCATAAAGAGAAATGATAAAAGGAAATGATATACTGATACATTTTACAACATAGAACTTTGACATTACCCTAGTGTTGCTGCCTGAAGCGGAAACCGCCTTGGAGCAACAAACGCCGCAGGAAAATTCGGAGGCAGGATGAAAATGAAAAAAGGTCTTTTATTCTTCTTCTCTCTCCGGCTCCAGCAATCACTCCAAACGCTCTAACTCCAACCACCACCTTCTTCTTCTTCCCACACACACTAACCAAACTCACCCAGTTCGCTTTAACAAGGACACGTGCTTACAGCTCGAGCTTACAGGTGCGTCACGCAGTGTTCACGGGCATACAGAGATTCTTTGGATAATGTATACTATCAGGTGGAAACTAGAACATCTTTTATGGCTCTCAGCTAACCGCAATCTTTAGCTATCTCCTTGATTATAGGCTCCTTCATCCTAGTGTAAAAGAAGACAACTATTTTATGAAATAAGATACATGATATGTCCAGAACAAGCAAATCCACAGTTAAAGAGAATAGATTTATGGTAGCCAGAAGCTAGGTAGAGGAGGAATGGAGCATGACAGCTAATGGTATAAGTTTTCATTTGGGGGTTATGAAAATAGTCTAGAATTAAATAATGGTAGTGGTTCCCCAAATTTTTGAGTACACTAGAAATGTTGGATTGTACATTTTAAAAAAGGCAAATTTTATGGCATGTTAATGATAGCTCAATTTTTAAAAATTAAAACAGTATCACTTAACAATAGCACATGTACCAAAATAAAACAATAGTCATTTAGATTATGATAAATAAGCTTCTTATTATTCAATAACTTGTAATTATCAAGTGGTAAAAATGCACAAAATTTTATGAAATAATTTAAGTTAAAAGTTAGAGTTAGAACACATTGATATAAACATATGCATATGCATGAAAAGGTAATATATACAAATAAAAGCAGGAATGATTTACTCTTAGGCATGTCATATTTTCTGTATTTCCCAAGTTTTTATGTTATAGTCTAGCAAAAACTTGAACTTTAAAGAAAAATAAATAATCCTTTGGGAATACAAGCAAGAAGTCTAGATTGTATATTATGATGGAATTAAAATAAGATTGGCAACATTTCATGCCAAATTGCAGTTGGGTAACATATTTAAGATACTCACATATACAAAAACTAAAAAGAAAATAGAAAGTGTGAGCCAAGAAAGTTACCAAGGAAAAGTGCCATTCAAGAATACAAGCCACAGCAAAATGTTATGAGCATTCAAAAACTGAAAGAATGTATTTCTGCAATCCTTCCCTGCTGAACCCACTGGAAGATGGCCATCAAACAACAGAGAGGACAGGAGAAATTTGGCACAGGTACTGGCAGCAAGTCTTGAATATATTAGTTTTTGAAAGTGTTCTAGAATTAGATAATGATAGTGGTTGTACAACCTCGTAAGTATACTAAAAATGTTAAATTATAAACTTCAATTCATTTTCAAGTGATAGAATTACAGGCTTGTGTGCTTGTGCTGACAATGCAGTATAAAAACCCTGGTGTTGGGCAGGAAATGGGGAGAGTATGCATAAAGTATACTTAGTACACCATATAAGTATAAACTGGGAATAAAGTGATATTAACATTAAATATTAAGAAAATGGAATAGAAGGTCAAGAAAAGCTTCCTGGCTAATTTCAGTATTACTCATAATATGGATCAAATACACAGTGTCTAACAAAAAAAAAGAAAGGTATTAGTATGTGAGTAATTTTTATAATAACAAGCCTTTCTTAATGCTAAAAGTGACAGCAAGCCATTCACATAATATATGTGTGACTATACATAACTATAAAATATAAAAAATATAATGGAAATTAGAACATATAGTTTTGTAATTGTAAATAGGCTAACATGACCTATTGATCTTTTTGTCTGAAATATAAAAAGAAATCTAGAAGAATGTGTTTTATACACAATATAAAGTGATTCAGAAAGCTTAAAGTTAAGTGATAGTAAAATATATTTTAGGTAAATGAATACTGAATAACAACAATTATGATCTCAATATAAATATTAAAGGAGACAAGTATAAGTATTTCATAATTCTGTACTAAATATCATAAAATTAAAAAAATTATTACAGTTATTCACATTTATATAACCAATAACATGAAGTCAACTTTGAGGGGATGTAAAGAGAAACACAGAGAAATCTACTAATAGTAGGTAAATTAGCATATTGCTAACTAATTAGGACTCAAAAAAAATTAGTAAGGATATATACGGTGGACCTCAGTCACATATTCCATAAGGTAGATCTTCCAGATGTTAAACTCATGACCATGATATTTTATAGGTCTAAATAATTCATAGGCCAAAGAAAAAAATCAACATCCAATTAAATCTAAAAGATTATTGCAGATTTGTAATCCATACTCTCCTTTGGGGAGAGAACGAGAAGTCTCTATAGAAAGGAAGCAGGTGACCACGTTAAAGCTCCTTGAAAAAATGCTAACAGACATCCTGGCAAGTACACAGCATGGCATTTGTTAAGTGGAGAATTGTTATCTGTGGGAAGCTTTTATTTTATTTATTTTTTTAATTAATTAATTTATTTATTTTTTTTTTTGTACTGGGGATTGAACTCAGCGGCACTAGACCACTGGGGCCACATCCCCAGCCCTTTTTTGTATTTTATTAGAGACAGGGTCTCACTGAGTTGCTAAGTGCCTTGCCATTGCTGAGGCTGGCTTTGAACTCTTGATCCTCCTGACTCAGCCTCCCAAAGTGCTGGGATTACAGGCATGCGCCACCGCGCCCGGCTTATTTATTTATTTATTTTTTTAAAGATGTTGATGGACCTTTATTTTATTCATTTATTTATATGTGGTGCTGAGAACTGAACCCAGTGCCTCACACATGCTAGGCAAGCGCTCTACCACTGAGCCATAACCCCAGCCCTGTGGAAAGCTTTTAGCAAGCTGCTTTTGTTAGAACTGTAGTCATAAATAAACCTGGACTCTATGTATTTATGGGATATGACTCCTTTAAGAAATCACTAATTATAAAACCATCTTAATAAAAATGACCAGCAACCTCCTACTGGGTCCTTCCTCTTTTCTATTGTGATTTTCAGTGGACTGGGGATGGAGCCCAGAGCCTCTCACACACTAGGCAAGTGCTCCACCACTGAGCTCCACCAACAGCTCTAGACAAACAGGAGCGCACACACACACACACACATTAAAGGTTTATACCATGCTCTAGCTGCACCAAGTGGAGGACCAAGCCTTTAATATATGGTCTTTGTGGGACAATCCAGATCCAAATTATACCATGAATGCACAGGTATCCAATTTATGAGTATTCTTTATATATGTATAAAGAATATATATCTCAAGATATTTTATTTATACATATTTATATATTATGTATATATATTTATTTATATATATCAGATTTTTTGCACAGGTGAAATATTTCCTAATTAAAAATTTTAAGAGACTATTCCATCAAAATTAATATAATATTTGCCTGTTACATGGAAAATACATGCTATAGAAAAGATACAGGTTAAAAAAATACAAAAAATAGAAATATAAATACATTAACAGTATTTTAATGCAGGCAAATGTGATACTGCCATGAAAATCTTGTTTTATATCTAGTGAAAATATTGCCTGAAAATCAAAACATGATATTTTGTAAAAAGATATTCTTAATTGTAGTAGAATTTACTGTCCAAAGCAGAGCTAACCATCTGTAAGTATGAGTCGTACGGAAATACAGTTGGTCTGCATGTTTAAGATAATACTGCTGCAATAATTAGAAAAACTTTAATTTGTTTTAATGTTTATTTCAACTGAGAACACAGAATAATCAAATAGTTGTTTATTTATAGTATAATAAGAATTCTGATACAACCACAGTAGTTTCATGATGATTGACAGAAAGAATACCAGAAAAAAAAATTTGTTTGGGATGTTAAGAAAAGTAGTATTATTTTGAACATAACTCTCCTAGAAGTTAGTAAATTATGTCCTTGTGATGGTCAGAGGTAATGATGCACCTTTTTAAAAGCTTGATACATAATTAGATTCAGTATATCATCCAGAAAAGATGGCTTTGGACTTAAAAGTTTAAAATATGCCAAGACACAGTAATAAACACTGAGGTCTTATAAATTCCTGTGGCTTAAACATAGACATCTCAGTGCTTTGACTGATAAGCTGAATGTTCTCTATATTGGCTGGGAGTTTAATGATGGTATCACACAGAGATGGAAGTTAATTTTAGCTGATAACTGCTATTGATATCAGCATTACCAATATTGTTTAAATATCATTTTCATACAAAATCTTTGCTAACTAAGCACATCTTAAAAGACAACTTATTACACACATTGTTTTCCAAAGAGTTAGCCAACTACACATTTCCATTTCACATGCACTTACAGAAATAATCTATCACAAAACATTTACATTTCACTAACGTGTGCTGTGTGATTTTCTTTGTGTATCTCTCTCCATTGCATAGAATGGCAGGGTGGCCCACATTGTGTTTAATGTTATTAATTTTATAGCTTTTGCTTGAAACTTGTTTAGACTGGTCATTCTTTCTTTTAGTACAAAATCAGTAGATTTTGTCAAGTCATTCAAAGGAAAACCAGCCCTTTGAAGTATTGAAATAAACCATTAGTCTTTTTAATTAACATTACATTCAATCCAAAAATTTTCTGTAGCTCTTTTCAAATATTTAAACAAGAATTATGGAACACCTAGGGCTTCGGTTGTGACTCAGTGGTAGAGCACTTGCCTAGCATGTGTGAGACACTGGGTTCAATCCTCAGCATCACATAAAAATAAATAAATAAAATAAAAGTTAAAAAAAAAAAGAACGTATGCTGAGTTTGTGGCTCAAGTGGTAGAGTGCTTGCCTAGCATGCATGAGGCACTGGGTTCCATCCTCAGCAGAACATAAAAGTAAAATAATAAGATTGTGTCCACCTAAAACTGAAAAATAAATATTGTTTAAAAAAAAGAATGCTTTAAAAAAAACAGCTATGCAACAGCATGACTTGACTGCCCATTTTCTTTCCAAATTGTGTCTTTGGGGAAATTATTTTATTTTTGTTGTAAATGGACAGAATACTTTAAATTTTTTAATTTTTTTTTATTTTTATGTGGTGCTGCTGAGGATTGAGGGAAAATTATTTTAAATGAATAACCTGGTCCATTTTGCTAATTTAAGATCAGGGTCAATTTTCAGAAATGAAGTCTTTTTTTTTTTAACTTCACTACACAAAACAAAATAATATTTTCAAAATTAATATTGAGAGGAGAAATAAAGAGCTAAAAAAACAAAGTTATTCAAATATTCAGAAAATAAGTGTGGTTGATACTGAAGTGAAATTCTACTCACTATTAATAATCATATACAAAATCCATTGTACCATGACTTCATCCACATTTAGAATTACTGAATGAAGACTTTAATTTATAACCTTGAAGAAGCCTGTGGAAATGTGATCACCGTCATACCCTCAATAGTTTCTCCTGCTGGTATTCACCTTCTTTCTAATGTGACTTTGCAGCACCTTTCATCAAGAGGTAGTACTGAACTTTGAACGTGGTTCATGCCCTCCAAAACTCAATTCAGATCTGGTCCCAGTTTAACAGTGTTGACAGGTGGTGGGATCTTTAAGTGGTGATAAAGTAATAAATAGACAGCAATGCATCTGATTAGATTAGTCACCTACTTTGTGGAAGCAGGTAGTTATAAGCAAGGCCACCTCTTCTGTTTTGCCTCTTCCATCATGCCTGCTTGCCCTCCTACTTTTTGGTCATGTTAAGACACAGCTTGAGGCTCTCTCACCAGAAGCTGGGCAGATGTAGTCAGATTCTTCACTATCCATAACCATAAACCAAAATAAACCTATTTCCTTTATAAATTTCCCAGTCTCAGGTATTCTGGAATAGGAACAGAAAACACATGAAAATGTATGCAGTCTAATATCTAACCTCTAGACTTTGTGCTGCTTTTGTTACTTCCGTTTTGATAGTTGCCAGTTCAGAGCACTGGCACTAAGAGACCTTCAGCGTTTCTGCCTTCCTTCTTGTAATCATGCCAAAGCCATGAGATCAACACCCTTGGAGTATGACAGACAACATAAGGTGGAGCTGAGTCATCCAGTTTTCCCAGCTAAGGACCTTAGGCATGTGAAAGAGTCCAGTCAAAATGAGCAAGATCAATAATGGTGCTTAGCTGACCTGTGACTTACTGCAGATGTGCAACTGATCCATACAGAGATGTCAGCAGAACCACCCAGCAGCCTCATGCACAAGTGAGCCAGGTAATAAAATTTTTAGTATTTGTGAACCTCATGCAATCTCTGTTACATATTCTTTTTTGTTTTCTTTTCTTTTTACAACCCTCTACACACATAAAATATTCTTTCCCTCAGGACTGCTAAAAAAAAAAAAAAAAAAAAAAAAAAGGCCACTATTCAGACATTCAGATTAGGTCATGGGCTATAATATGTTAACCTCTACTATAATATCATGCATAAAAAGACATTGCTAGCATAACACTGAATAAAAAACTCTTATCTCAGGCTGCAATAAATAGAGCAAGGTAATGCTATAAAATCTAATATAATCTTTAAAATATCATCATTTTCATTTTCAATGTTGTATATTTACTTATTTATTCATTCATTTATTCATTCATTTTGATGCTGATGATTGAACCCAGCCAGGATCTACTGTATGCTAGCTAGGCAAGCACAATACCAATGAGTCACATTCCCAGTCCCTGTATGTGTATTCTCAAGGGTGTACCAGTAAAAGTTTAGTTAATTCCATGGCCAATCACAAGCTACCAATGGGGTGGAGTGATGTATACAATTGGATCACAGGAGCCAGGAAGAGCTGACTTGATCAAGTATACCATTGTTTTTTAAGTCTATACTATATTTGAATATTAATTATAAAAGAAACTGATTATAAGTCACACAGTGGATTTTCCTTAAGCTGGCATGCTCCTCTCCCTTAATTCACTTTTTTGGTCCCAATAAATTTGATTTTATCATTCCCTGATCCTGGAAAAGACTATGCCTTTGCAACTACCAACTTCTATGAGTGACATGAATTTCATTTACCTAAAATTTATTTTCAAAGAAAATCAATTTAGAATAAACTTACTTATCATGGTTTGATTGCTTTCAGTGGGACAAGAAGAAATTTTCTCATTTTCAGGCATGATTATTAGCAGTATTTTGAAACCTATTTAGAAAGAAAAATATTTTAATGTAATGGAGCAAAATTGGTTTCTACTTAATTTCACTAAAAGTTGTCTATTTAAGGACTAATAGTATCAGAATGAATTTCTAATATTATAAAATGCAGACATGTAAAAATCAATACTAAATTATGTTTAAAATCAACTCTTTTTTGTATTAGGACTACTATGATCCCATTAGAAACACCAAAGATAAAAATCTTCATTAAAGAGGGATATTTGATCCCTTGCTTTACTGGTGACTTAAAAAGATGACCAGTGGATAATTCAAAACTGCCCATCATAACTGTGGGTTCAAAACCCTATGGGAATTCTGGAACCTGCAGTGTTTTCATTTTATATAATAAATATTTAACCTTACTAAAATCTCTACTATATCTTCCCTTATTCCTTTTTGAAAAATTTTATTATGGAGAAATTCAAATATATACAGAGGAAGTCAGGATATTTTAATGGGCCTCTATGTGTCTACTAGCCAATTTCAACAATTATCAACTTGTAGCCAATCAATTCTCTATACCCATCTACTGCCCTTTCTAACTTATGATCATGGTCAAGCAAATTTCAGATATCATATTATTATATTTGTATATAGTTCAGGAATTATTCAGGTTTGTATGCCCACATTTTTTGTCATTATCTAATTTTTTATTGTTTTCAAAATTGTTTGGAGTAATGATAAAAACAAGGTCCACACATAGCATTTACCCAAAATTACTTTGTCTTTTCTCTTTTATTCTATGAGTTCTTCCTTCTTTTTTCCTTCTTGCCATTTATCTATGCTAAAATTAAATCTTTTGTTTTATAGAGATTTCCACATTGCTGACAACCTCCCTGTTCTGTAACTTTGCAAGTTTCTCTGACCTCTGTACTTCCTGTAGATTAGTATTTATTGGATATTTAAACTGCTGAACAGAAAGATAACAATTCTGTAAACTCTGACATAAAACTGCCTCTTAATTTTTAGACTTAAATAATTAGAGTTTAGAGAATGGAAATTATTTTTTCAATTTTTTATTTTACAAACCAGGAAACCTTCACTGAATTAGTAAATTAGCAAATGCAGTGTAAAACTCAACTTAATTAGAGAAAAGTGCTGTGAAAGAAAACCTGGAATCCAAATCCAGTGCTCTTTCCAACAAACCACTCTATTTCATAAAGACAATTTGTTAAAGAAGGGAAAATATAGGAGGAAAAAACATAATTAAATTTTAATTTATGTAAGTATTTTATTTTTGAATACAATGAAAACTATAGTTGAACATGAAGTTTTATTTTGTGTTCTATACAAAATTACTGGAAACATCAAGTAATAATAATAATAAAAAGTTGTCCCAGTAATGTAGAACTGGATAAATTGGAAAATGCTTCTACAAAACACTACTTAAATAAAATCTGGTTGAAATACATTTTCTGAATCTTTATTTAAAAAAATGTATGAGTTCACAATGTCATAAGGAATACCTGCTTCAAGAATTGGCAGAAGACAGAAATCCAGAGTGAGGCAAACATTTTTCTAGCAATAATGCCTGACTTGAGAAAGGAGGCTGAGAAGGTAGGCAGTGTTTTTGAAAGCCATATGAAGCTCTGGAAACAGAAGAAGGAATCACACTCTGCTAGGTGAAAGTGCCAAGGAAATTAACCCATTCCAAAGGCCTACATTTTATGAAACAGAAACAAAGCACGTTTCACAGACTGAAACCTAACCTCAAAGTGATGGAAGTGAAGCAACAGCAGAATCAAAGGTAACACTGCATGGTTGGTAGATGATGCAAATCAACAGAAACAACAGACAATAGACACTGACCCACAGATACTCTAGATAGTGAAATTACCAGACAATAAATCACCTACCATGTTTAACCTGTTTATAAATATGTGATAAGAGAACTAAAGAGATTCCATCGTGTTCTTCAGCAGCCATTTTAGGAGTTCCGAGAAATAGTTCTGTTTCTCAGAAATAATAGAATACAGAAAGTCCTGCCTCTGTATCCATTAATCGTTACCTAGCATAATACGCTTGACAGCATAAAAATAGCAATTCCTATACAATGTAAAATTGCTCTCTTTGGTTTTCATTTTTCCTTGGCAAATACCTTGTCAGAGATTGATTGTCTAGACGTTAGTAACCATTCTCTAATATGTACCCAAGTAGGGTCATCTTGACCCCATTCCCTCCTACTTGGTCGTTGCTATACCAACCTGGAAAGTTTCGTTGGAAATATTATTGTACCCATTGCTTTGTCTTGCTAACTGCCTAGATTCAACTTCTGTACCATGGATTGCTTACATTGGCTGAAACCCTGCAATTGAATATTCCGCCCTCTGTGATTTTACGCTTTATAAACCCTTGAAAAATCACTGCTGGCGCGCCATCTTGTCACACTGTGTGATGTGTGAGGATGGTGGCCGCTGATCAGCTTAATAAAGGCTTTTTATTGGCTCAAGTGTGACGTGGCTTGGAGTTTTAATTGGCATTATGCTGGGTACAACATTTTTGGTACAACAAATATAACATTAAAGTTTTAAATTTCAAGACTAAAACATATGAAAAATGACATTGTAGATTTGAGATGAGGCCTCATCAGAATTTGTGAACTGAAACTCATGCAACTGCAATTCTAAACTCCCTGGTACAATTTAAAAGCTGATTTGATAAGTCTAAAAAAAAGAATTAGTGAAACAAATTCAGAAAGAAAAACTTATGGATGTAGCATTTAGTTATGAAAAAGTGGAAAATTTAGAAGCATCAATAAAATTTGATGCTCTTGACCTCCACTTTGGGACAACAGAATAGATGTGCTTTTCCTTATTTCTTCTCCTAAGAACCAAAAAAAAAAAAAAAAAAAAAAACCTCTAGACAATATATATAAAATAAACACAAGCAGACTGCCAAGTGGAGATTCTAGGAGTCTTGAGACCAGTTGGTAAGTTTCTGAGAATTTTTTTTTTTTTTAATCTCTATATCCTAAAACCTGAAGCCACAGAGATCAGCTACCTGGAAATGCCAATGAGGGTAGACCAGATAGGGCTCCAACAAAAGTCTGCTCTCTCTAGCCAAAAGACCAAAAAAGGGCAGCTTAATTAGAATTTATTTAGACAATAACCTCTCTATTCTAGCCAAACAACAGAAAAACCTGTGGCCCTGCAAAGACCAAATCTATGCATAATCTCATGTTTGTGGAATTTGAAGTAGAGTTAATCAGTGATTACCAGGATGGAGATATTGGTCAAAGGTACAAAGCTGCAATTATTTAGGACTAGATAACACCCCTAATAGACTATAATGAGCCACCCTAAATTTCCTGCTGGGTGGTGTCAAGGGAGGCCAGGTAGGGACAGGACTTTTCACCCTATTGCTTAGAGCCAAGCCCCATACTCCCACTTCTACCACAGTGTCAGTTGAAGACTATGTGGGGAGCCTGGCTTCTATCCTACCCAACAGGAATAGGATACCTTTTCTCTTTCCCACCAGTGTGATGTGAAGGCAGACTTAAAGATAAGTCACAATTTCTACCACAGCCCAGCAGTAATGAGTCCCCAGCCTAGGTGCGCTGTCAGTGGAGGCCCCAGGGAGAAGTAACAAGGTGCTCCTACCCCACCCAGGTAGGGAGGTATCAGTGGAGGCCTGGCAGGGAACTGGAATTCCTATTCCTGCCCAGTAATGAGAGAATACAAGCTGCAAATTAAAATCACATCAAGCTATCTAAACATCTATCTTTACAAATAAATATATAATAGTTACAATGCCAAATTCTAGCAAAAATGCAGAGACACTGAGTCACTTGTAATTACTGATTAGAATACAAAACAATACAGATATTCTGGAAAATGGTTTAGCAGTTACTATAGACCAATGATGGATTTAGCACCCAGCAATTGCACTCTTTAAAACCTACCCTAGGTATAGCTTATTATAACTTGGAAACTTGTACATTCTTAGCAGCTTTGTCCATTACAGACAAAACTTACAGGGCTGGGGATATAGCTCAGTTGGTAGAGTGCTTGCCTCACATGCACTAGGCCCTGGGTTCAATCCCCAGCACCACACACACACACACACACACACACACACACACACACAAACAAAAAAAAAAAAAACTTACATAGTACTCAAATGCCCTTCAGTGGGTGAATGTTTAAATGCATGGTGGTACATCTACACCATGGAGTACAATCCAGAAAAAATAATAAGGCAGGAGAAATAGAGAAACAGACTATTCATGTTGACAACAACTTAGAAGAAGCCAAAATTAATATATTTAATGAAAAAAAGCCACTCTCAAAAAGATGCATATGATTTCATTTATACTCATGAGAGCATAATTACAGCAAAGAAAAACAAATCAGCGACTGCCTGGGGCTAGAGATGGTTAACAGGAAATATTAGGGAATGTTGTGATGGTCTGATTAAGTATCTTGATTGTGGTGGTAGATATAGAAAACTATACATATGATAAAATTTCATATTTCATACTCATATTTCACACACAGAGAAATATCTGCAGATATTACTGGTGAATACCCCATACGAATTTTGTGGTACAACTGAACTAAAGTTACATAAGACATGTTAATAACATTAGGAGATGATGGATAAAGGGAATGTAGGACCTTCTGGTATGTTTCTTTGCAATTTTCTGTGATGCTGTAGTTATTTCAAAATGAAGAGTTTAAAATAATGTCATGAAGTGAAAAAAAAAGAAAATTCTTATACCTATGGAAATGAAGAAATACAGTTTAAATAACCCACATAAAATGATATAGGAGAATGAATATAGAGGAATAAAATGATATATGGAGATGGGAAGAGTCTATGTTAGGGTGCTCTGAGAAGTTCTTTGAGAAAGTGACTTCTGACCAAAATAAACTGAGAAAAAGTGCCAAAAAATTGTAGGGAAGAGTGTTCCGGGAAGAGGTGACAAAGATGCAAAGATTCTAATGGCAGGGATTTGCTTAGAGTATCCCAGAAACAGTGATGGTAAATAATTATTAATTCTGAAAGAAGCTTTAATGCAAAAGTGTAAGTAACAACAACAAAGAGGTTTGCTGCATTTCACTTGACATTTATCCAAAGCATTCTATCATCCTGGCCCTATCTCTCCTGCCTGGAACCCTCTGGCTGTTTTCATCACTGCACCAGGCTAGCTTGGTAAAATTTCCAATCCTTTACAGTTCTTGCCAAAGAGTTTCTTTTTTCCAGCTTTTCACTCCATAATATATCTCCATAATATATCATTTCATTTAATGTCATGACTGAAACAAATATTCAAACTTTATAGCTTCTAAATGCTTTTTCCAGATTAAAAATAGCCAATAAAGAGCACAGATACAAACTCAATCCATCGAGGATGGCAAGGAAAAATCAGAGACAGAATCCTGACCAGGCTCTTTAATCAGAGACTTGGATCTTCACAGAAAAAGAGGAATAGCCAACCACTACTGAAACTAACCATCAAAATGCCTACACCAGATTGCCAATTTTGTATTGGTTCTTCTGTAGTTGCAGAGGAGAGAAAGTCAACCAAACAAACAAACAAACAAAAAATCACTATACCATATAAAAGTCAATATTTATTGAAAGTATGCTGTGAAATATCAGCTGTCCATCTATAAGAAAAGTAGAAATACAGGGACTCAGGTGCCATCAGCAATCTCTCTGCCTTGGCTTCGATGTCTCTTTTCATAGTCATTTTTTTATTTCTTTCTACAATGTGACTTTTTGCTTGTTTTAGAAAAGTTGGCTGCTGACACCTCCTGAGTTTTATGTTGCAGAGTTTCAGCCACCAAAGGGAAGTTGATTCCAGTCGCCCCTAGGAGGACTTTAATTAGCCTTCCTTGAGCCAGATGTCTATAATCTGATCCAATAAAGTATCACTGGGAAGTCACGGGACTATTATTGTTGAAATTTGAGTCTCCCTGTAATCCCTGGTCACACTTGCAGCCAGGGGTGAAGTTGCTGACTACCAACACAGCTGCCTCACAGTAACAGCAGTGCAGATGGTGGAGCTGGTGAGAGGAGAAGGAAGTTCTATGCTGGTATGTCTAAAGGCTCTGTTCCAAAAATGGCAGTCAGACTGACAGGTGGTGGTTCTACACCAAAGGGAAGAATATTTTGGCAATCGTGCAGAGGTGTTTCTGACAATTTAAGTTTTTCAACAGTGAACCAAGTTACGTTATAAGGCAGCAAGCCTTATATCACTACAAGTGATCAAGGAGAAGCTACAAAATCTTTCATTAAGTCTGATGTAAAAAGGGTTCAGGAAATATGTGGCTGGATTAACTTCTAAAATCCACTCACACATCAACATTCTATAACCTTTTATTTCTCTTCAGCTATTCATTGATTCACTTAGCAGTTTTTAGCCTGTATTGTTTTTATGTTACTGTGCTATTATTTAAGGAAGATGAATGAGGCAATCTATGCCTTCAAGGCATTCACCAACTTGGCTACATATCATGTATTTTTGGTAATAACAAGGAACTTTTTACACAAGTTATAAATTCATGAGACACTGGAAATATTCTTTGACACACTGTTGTCCTCCTTGCCTCCACATTCTACATTCTAGGCACACTCGTTATAACAACCTGCATACTTAAGTCCATGCTGTATGGACATGTATGGTTGTATGGTCTCTTTATTTTACCATGACTTAGGTCTCTACCTAATATGAAGTCTCCCTTTACTTCTCACTATGAAACATCCACTTCTTCTTCCTATATTTTAACAGCTCAATATCATATTACATTTACTATACAGTCTCTTAAATAATGTGGACATGTATATTTACCCACTGAATTATGAGATCTGAGAGGGCAAGGTCTACTTTATTCTTTATAATCAAAATATCATTTAATTGTAATAAGATAAGGATTGTGGCTAATAGGAAAATTTCTGGAAAATGTAACCTTGAAAAGTCAAAGTTTGAGTTATCATTAATAAAATGAAGTAAAATAGTTGGCATTTACATGTATTTCAAAGAAATTGAAGACTCAAGATTTTCTTACAATGGGAAGTAGCATAATTTTACCTTAAACGTAGATATGGTTCATATTTATAATAAGCTATAATCAATATTCCAATCACAGATTCTGGGGAAAACATTTTTAATTTTCAAGATGTAATCATTATGATCCACTCCTGGTCATCATCTTCAAAGTTGCTCAAGAAGCAATGAAAAAGAATGTTCGCTAAGTAGAGCAAAAATGATAAAAGCAGAGAGTAGTATAGAATGTGTACCTGTCAAATACTTTTATTTTATTCCAGGTTCCAAAAGTTTTAAAATCCTATTTTAGAAAATTCATAACATAATAGTAGACAAGAATAAATTGTACCTTGAGAATTATTTTCACAAAAACTTTTTAATATACTTTCATTCTTTATTATACAGTAATAGATTTTGTGATAATGCTGAATGTATTGCAAAACACTAAAGAAAATCATGAAAAGAAGATTGTTTAACATTTTTCTTATGCCTATCTATAATAAGTTCTTTTATGAATCTTTAAATTCTATTGCTATGATTCCTGAACACTCTCTCTTCGATGAAGTTCTGTTGACTTTATATTGTCCATATTATGACTAATAGATTAGAGTTAAGATGCATTAAATATTACATCTCATGGTTTTGCTAAAGCCAAGCACATCTTCAAAAAGATTAAATATCATCTTTCTCACACAAATCAAATTAGAACTGAAAGTTCAACTCAGTTTCTAGACATATATTCACAAAGATCTCTCATACTGTACTCAGAATTTGTCTGAGTAAGGAGATGAGCCTTTCACCTTCTGGTAATTACCTGAGACTTAAAGAATGACAAGCAATTCAAATCAGCTTTCATGATGTTAAATTATTTCATAGGTCAATATCGTGCATTAAATTATTATTTTACCTCTGAGTCACATCAAACAATTTTACAGTGAATACTGAGAACCATTTACATTTTCTGACAAAATGTAAAGTACTTAAAGCATTCATATTGAGTAACTACTTTTTGCCTCAAATATAAAATAACAAATAATTACAAATTTGAAGTTTTTAAATTCTTATGGAAGAAATAACTTTGGAAATTAGAAAATACTACGCCATTTTACCATGATATCACTTTTGCTCCTACAAAAATGTGCCTTTTGGTTCTATTTTTTAAGAGTATCAAGAACTACTTATTGAACACTTCTATGTATTTCTCATGACTCAAATGACTAGTCCTCAAAACCAAAAAAATCAAGTCCACTTATCCTTTGGGAAAATCTCTGTGTTGAAAACTAAGAAAGTCTCTCTGTGTTACAATAATTTTCACATCCTCCTTGAAATGTGTAAACTACAGACATTTTCAAGTGTGAAAATACTGATTTTTTAAAAAATTTTAGAACATGACTTTTCACAGCAATGAGGTTGTAACACATTATTTCATGTCTGGTCATTTCCACACCACCATCATGTTTTGTACTGTGTTTACATACTGGCTATGGTGTCATTCAAACCAACTTACACCAATTTACATTTCAATAATATATCTTCCATCAAACACTAAGCACATGGAAATTACACTATAAATTTTCATGTACAACCTCAAACTAATCTTGCTACTGTCAATGACATAAATACTTCAGTTAGGAACCACTCTAATAATAAAGAATAATTAAGTTCCAAGGTAATCAAAGTGCACCCTCCCCAACTCCACTGAACAGCCTGCTTATTAAAATGTTCCATTCAATAAATATATGGAAAGATTAATTTGCATCTGTTCTCCCCACATGGTACCCTAACTCACCCACTGCTATTTTAATCTCATAATAAGACTTTGTGGTTGTATGTTGTATGTCTCAAGGGTTTTGGCCTGGTGAAAAGTAGAAGTGATCTGAAATCTCTTTGATCTTTAACTGAAGGAGCACCTTGAAAAGAAATATAAAAGGGTGTTTGCTTATTTGTTGTTTGTTTTGTTTTTTAACAGTATTGGGGATTGAACCCAGGGCCTTGGGCAGACCAGACAACCATTGATGTACATCCGCCAACCCAAGAATGTAAAATGACCAGTGAAGTGGGTAGAATATTCCCCAAGATCAGTGATGGAAGAGGTCTGTAAGCTCAGGAAGCCTGTGGCAGCACCCAAGGAGGTGACCAGATCTCAGGGAATGACTGCTGCCTGCATCACTGGCATGAGGACTCCCAACCACACCTGTGCATCGAGTGCAAGAAAAACCTAGGGAGTCCATTAAAAGGTTGGTGCTCCCAGTGGAAAAGATGACATATGGCAGAAGAGCGCTAGGTGGGGAAAGGGACCACTCTTGCAGAAGCAAAAGCCTCAGAAATTTGCCAAAAAGGGTTTTTAAAAAACTGGGTATGTGGAGGAGGCAGAGGTGATACCAAGATTAATTGAGAGTAAATTTCCTGCTGAACTAATGGGAGGGGGACACAAGAGTTGGAATTTGACTTTGAGAAAAATTTCTAAGTGTATCATTCTTTACACACATCAATTTGTAGACTGAGGCTTGGTTTTCTATACCAGTAAAAGCATATTGCTAGTGGAATGTCACCATCTTTTAGCCAAAATTTTCCAAGGATATTCAAAGTTCAGTTAAGGAAGGTAAGAATATATCTCTCCAGCCTGAATTTTAGTATTCAGGTTCTTAACACACACACACACACACACACACACACACACACACACACACACCTCAGTACAATACTTCTAGGTCCACATAGCTATAAGGACTCTTCTTTGTAATTGTGCACACTCTAGGTCCCTCAGTAAGAAAGAAACAAATCTCTTTTGAGAAACAAATCCTGTCTAAAGAAGTAACAAATCCAGCAGCAGGGGAAGCATTATCACCAAGCTATATCTGTGGATTATTCATGATGCTTAGTAAGAGAAACTATAGAAAATATTTTTGGAAAATTGCAGGCCTTGGTCTATGGATTTAATAACTTTTCTTAAAGCTAACAGCAAGTAGCTGCCTTAAACATTTTCAAATCTATTGTCTGTTAAGGAATGAAATGTTGACAACTCAGTTACATTTATTAATGTAGTATTAAGCTATATAAAATTCGATCCTGCCAGAGGTTCAATAATTATTTTTTGAGAAAGACTGAGATGTCAACAATTCTGAGGTTATATATGAATAACTAACTCCTCATTATTCAACATTAGTTGAGAAATTTTAACAACACTTGGCAATATCTGTTTGCTTTTGTAAAACATCATCAGATTTCATTCTGTAAGTCCTTTCTATAAAAACTTTGGGTTTAAAGGTTGGATAACCTGAGGGGAATCCTGAGTTTTCAGAGCAAGGTTACTTCTAGAATTCTCCTGAGAATTGCTACCTGGGGTTGATTTTCCTGCTTTTGCAAAAAGATATCCACACATTGGCATGGAGTCTCCAGAGTATATCAGGTTTTTATGCATTCAGATTCCCTAAATGATCTTCCTCAAAATGCAAACTACTGAATTAATACAAAGCATATGTTGCTAAATAAGAAAGAATTCTAATTCACGTGAGTTCCCAAATTAAATTTTAATAAAAATGGAAAGACTAACTCTACCTTAAATAAGACCTCTGCAAAGGTCATGGTGTTTTCTACTCCTAGAGGTCTTCATGGACTAAATTAAAAACAGGTAATGCACTGTTGCCCTGCCCCAACGCCCTCGTCACTCAGCGTTCCTTCTCTTAGGTTCTTTGCCAGAACCTGGTAAATTATCTAAAGGGAAGAAAATATAAGACTAAAACTAATCAGAAAATAAAGAATATGGTGATATTTGACAATGGAGTTTTACTTCCTTCTAACTACAGCTTCAAGCTGTTAGTTGAGAAATTTTAATAAAATGTTGAGATTTCCTGTTACATGTTTCATTCTAAACGTTAATGCACCTAAATAGTTTTCACTCCATGACTGGCCAATAACTCAACAGCAATAAGCAGTGTTTTCTTTTTTATTGTTGTTGTTGTTTCTTCTCCCCCCCCCATCATTTTTTTTTTTTTGTAGAAAGGTACACTTTCTATATATTTTAAAAAGAAAGTCAAAATGCATATCAATCTGAGGTTATCATTATGCCAAAAGGAAAAAGGAATATTCTTGTACATGGCTCTACCATTCAAATATTTTTAAAAAATGATTATCTTTTTTAATTACTATGATTTAGAAAAGATGTCAATACCAGCAATATTCAGTACATTTTTCAAGAAATCATGCAATTTGTCTGCTAAATGATTTGAATTGTTAATGTTCAACACAGAAATCAAAATCCATCCAACAAAACAACTCTTTGAGAAATATCAAATCAGTTTAGAAAATTAAGGTTCTTGCTAATTTCCCATTGTTCTTAAATTGTCAGTTAAGAGAAACAGTTTTTGTTTGCTGAAAACAAACTAAAGATATATAAATAAATAAATAAATAAATAATAGCACCCAGTACAAAATCTGTGCTTTGTGAAATAATAGACAAACAGAGTGCAAATGTGTAGCCATCTGGAGAATAAGAAAATCAAAAGTAATAAGCAGCATTGGGAATTTATTACAAAGAAATTATGCCAAGAGCTCCTTATAGCCATTTTCTATGGAAATGTTCAAATTAGTGGGTAAGGAAATACATTTTATACTACATATTTGGACCCTACTGATATTATTTTGTACATGATCTCTTGGCATAATATTTGCTAACTAATCTAAATTAGCTTGACTATAAATGCTGTCATACTGATGCAAAATTTGCTAGCACACAACAAAGAGCCAGTTACAATGAACAGCACAGCCTGATGGAATGCTCTAGAGCCAGAGGGGCACGATACTGGGTTGTCTGTAACATCATTTTACCGAATTCACAGAAATTAATAAATATGAAAGAAATTGAGATGTCAAGCAGATAGAGGATAGAAAGAACAAGAGATGATGAAAACTACATAGACCAAAAGAAACATGCAGAAGCTCATCATTGCTGTACTTCAAAAGCACACAGTGGAATCTGAAACAGTTTCCATTACCGTAGGCCATTTTGCCAAACCACTCCCATTTGCTACTTCAGAGTCTAGATAGGGGAAAAGGAAGAACAGAAAAAAAAATTAAATGTTCTTTCCCACCGATTTAATCCATCAATAATGTCCCCCAAATTGTAATATTTCAGAAATCAAATTCCATGATCAGGTGGCATTTTTCTGCCGAATCCTGAAATGCAGAAAATGTGTATTTTATTCACATTTAATTCACCTCAGTGCCTGGTGCATACTAAGTGTTCAAAAATATTTATTGAGCAGAATTGTTGAACTATGAGAGCTCCTCCAAAATTTTAGTTTGAGGTGGTGTTACTGGAGTAGAAAAAAACTTTACAAAAACAACCAGCTTTTTGTTAATTCCATTTTAAGAGTTAATTAAGGGCTGCAGTTATATCTCAGTGGTAGAGTGCTTGCCTAGCATGTGTGAGGCACTGGGTTTGATCCTCAGCACCACATTAAAATAAATAAATAAGTGGCACACGCCTGTAATCCCAGCACTTGGGAGGCTGAGGCAGGAGGATCGCAAATTCAAAGCCAGCCTCAGCAATGGCAAGGCACTTAGCAACTCAGTGAGACCCTGTCTCTCAATAAAATACAAAAAAGGGCTGGGGATGTGGCCCAGTGGTCGAGTGCACCTGAGTTCAATCCCTGGTACCAAAAATAAATAAATAAAATAAAGGTATTGTGTTCATCTGCAACTAAAAAACATTTTTTAAAGAGCTAATAGCAAAAAATAAGTATGTGAGGGCCTGTTTTCTAAATCTGTGCTGTTCTATGATGCAGCCTTTACCCATATTAAATTTTTAAAATTAAAAATAAGTTCCTCAGTTACATTAGTCACCTTCCAATACTCAATAGCCCCACGTAGCTCGTGGCAACTGCGTTATAGCATGGTCCTATCGCTGTAGAAGTCTTTTGGACAATGTTGTTCTTGAGGATGTGAACAGCATATCATCATTTTCCATGCATATTTTCTAAATTTTATGTGCATTTATTTATTCAAAAACTTTTGTTCAATATACATCATATACTCAGCGCTAAACACACACACACACACACACACACACACACACACAATATTCCGTTGTAATCATTTAGAATCTTTCATAGGATCTTATTCGTGAGCAGACAGGTACAATACAAGGGCAAAGCAAGTGCCATGCCAGGGACAGCTGAGTGGAGGACAGCATGAGCAGGGGCAAACAGTGATCGAGAAGACTACCAAAGGGATCCAGGTGAGCTTTTATAAATTAAGCCAGAGGAAGTAGAAGTGGAGAGGATAAGAAGGAATCAAACCGTATTTTAAGAGGCAGAAACAGCCTGATTTGGTGAGAAATTTGATGTGGTAAGTAATGGAGAAGGAAGAATATAGAATGATTCCCAAGTTTCTGGCATGCAGGAATAAATAGAGAGCACTGCCATTGTCCTAAATCTTGTCTATATGAGGAAAAATCAGATAGGTGAGAGGGGAGATGAACATTCTAGTTTTATGTATGGGTGCTTGTTAATTATCACACTGTAAATGTGTCTGATATTCATGAAAATGAAAGTGGAGACAGGCATTGGGGGAATTACCATTGTAGAGCTGGTAGTTGGATAAGAATACAAAGTAAGCCGAGTACGGTGGTGCACGCCTGTAATCCCAGCACTTTGGGAGGCTGAGGCAGGAGGATTGCAAGTTCAAAGCCAGCCTCAGCAATGATGAGGCACTTAGCAACTCAGTAAGACCCTGTCTCTAAATAAAATACAAAAAAAGGGCTGGGGATGTGACCCAGTGGTCAAGTGCCCCTGAGTTCAAAACAAAAAAAGAATACAAAGTAACAACATGGAATTTTGACAACAAAAGCCAAGAAGATTGGCATGAACAATTTCTAGAGAAATTGCAAGAAAACAGAAATGAATGGGGTTAGAGAAAACAAGAAAAAGGAGGTTCACGGAGGAGCTGACAGCTTGAAGAGCTCCAAAAAGGTCACATAAGATAGACTCAGGGGTACAAAAGGTCATCTGACAGCAGATCACTGAGGAATATTATCTATAAATGACAGTAGCAGAATTTAGGTAGGAAGAAGCCCAGGACTGAATGAGTTGGAAAGAAGAGATATACATTGACCACACTTTCCAGAACCTAAGCAGACATGAGAGATGGAAAGAGCTAGATATGAACTGAGATGTAGACATAAAAGAGGATGGTTATTTGTCTGCTAATTTTAAGATGGAGAAAGCTTAAGCATTTATTTTAAAAGTTGCTGTGTCCACAGGCTCTGCATAGAATGGGGTCATCTCAGCTGGTTTGGTTTGCTTGCAGTTCATCTCCGGAGCTACCGACCCCTGGCCAAAGCCATGGAATGCATTAACTAAAGATAAATGAATATTTTGAAACCATGGATTCCTGAGTTGTCTCAGAGCAGGATGTACCTGAAAGCCAGCACTATTTAATAAAAATAATCGGATTTATAATTGCAGCAATTTTGGTGGAGCCTAGAGGAGGAGGACTTTCAAAATAAATTCTGGTAAAATGTTAGGAATATGTCTCTATGAAAAACTCAATATAAAAGGTCACTAAGAGTGGATATGGGTTTCCTTCACATCCATGCTTCATATGCACACCAGTAGTGTTACACATCAAGTACACATCAAGCATCTGCGTGCCCCAGAGGTGAGGGAACAAAGAAACCTATTCCTGAGATCTCTGAACCCTTTACAATCCACATCTTTCTTCTGTCATTGGTGGGTTATGCTATATCCCCCTACCTGTAATCAAGTCGTTCTGAGGGTATAAAGTGAGTCCCACAAGCAATGAAGATTACAAAAAGTAATTAACATGGGCCAACATAATTTCACTGTCAAAAACACTCAGCTTTTTCAGCTTTATCAATTTATCACAGCTATAATTTTTATGCTAAGCAATTACAATTCATGAGAATAGGTCTTTTTTTAATTTCCTCAAGAAAAAAATAAATAATAAAGCCTCATTTACATACAAAAAAAATCATAGAAAGAAAAATAATTGTAGTGTGTCTGTGAAACATCTTACTAAACATCAGCACAGGCAGGGATGGTTAAATAACTGATTTTCATGCAAACTGTACCCTCTTATTTGTGTTTTTTCACTATCTTCCACCATATTCTTGCCCCTCATTTTTTGCTATCTGGTTTTAAATGTCCAGGCATCTCATCCATTTCACTGGTTTTTTTGGTTAACTACAACACTTTTTCCGGCATTGAAGGGTAGGATGAATCCCTTCAGTTCTCTAAAAGGTCTTTAAATTACCTCTGTTTACACAAACATCCTGTAAGCACCCAGAAAAGGAAGCCAGATGGCAGAGATCATAGATATAAATTAACATAAAATAGACAGATACAAGTGAAGGAAGTAAGAGATTAGGAGGCACTGTAACAAAACGAAAGTGTCAGAGAACATAACTTCTAAATCAGTTACATGTGGGATTAAATTTCAGGTGGCCCCCTTACTAGCTGTATTACGTCGGGAAGGGTAGTTAATGTATTTCAGCTTCACGCTTTCCCTCTGGGAAACGGTCAAAATAATAATAATAATAACAATAATAATGCTTCACAGTGTTATTGTGAAGATAACAGATAACATATGCATATTAAAATAAGATAATATAGCCGAATGCGCACGGCTGTAATCCCAGCACTTGGGAGGCTGAGGCAGGAGGATCGCGAGTTCAAAGCCAGCCTCAGCAATGGCGAGGCACTTAGCAACTCAGTGAGACCCTGTCTCTAATACAATTTTTAAAAAAGACGGTGGGGGGTGGTGGCTGGGGATGTGGCCCAGTGGTCGAGTGCCCCTGAGTTCAATCCCTGGAGCCAAAAAAAAATTAAAAATAAGATAATATATATATATGCAGACAGTTCATTCCAATGACCAGCCTAAAAAGTGTTCACTTCAGAAGTGGTGATGATTTAAATTCAATGAACTAGGGTTGGTTAACAAATTATATGTTCTCAAAAACAATATTTAATTTATTCAAATTTCAGTTTTCTAGCCAGGTGCGGTGGGGCTTGCCTGTAATCCCAGCACTTAGGAGGCTGAAGCAGGAGGATGGTGAGTTCAAAGCCAGCCTCAACAATGACGAGGCACTTAGCGACTCAGTGAGACCTTTTCTCTAATAAAACACAAAAAAGGGCTGGGGATGTGGCCCGGTGGTCGAGTGCCCCTGAGTTCAATCCCCAGTACCAAAAAAAAAAAAAAAAAACAAAGTTCAGTTTTCTAATAGAAGGATGAATTTTCATGAGCATTCGGAGACTGAACAGATAGACAATGGCCAAATGACATATGAAAATAGAACTCTAACCCCAAAACTCTGGACTTACCACTCCAGAAAGTAAAACTATAAATTCTGCAGTGATCATCCCAGATCAGTCAGGTCTTTGCCAGTGGCCAACAGCTTCCCTAATATTTGTCTTCCCACCTTGACTTTGACTCTATTCCAAATTGAGAAAGCCAAATAAGTGCCCCAAACAGATCACTTAGGATGTCCCCCTTCATTTGCCCTCCTCCAGCTCTCCCATGTCAACAACCTCAGATCAGAACACACCGTACGCTTCCCCTTTTCTCACTATAAAACCTTCCCACTCTCCTATCTGCCTTTGGGTCTCTGCCCAGTCCAAGTGATAGTGACTGGTGCTCTTGCTTTAGCAGGCTCTGAATAAATGGTCTATGCTTATTCTCATTTAGGTGTTCTTTGTTTATTTCACAGCATTAGGGCTGAGATTAAAAGTTAATGTCAATTTTAAAATGTTATCCTATATATATTATTACTGGAATTATTGTGCAGAAAACAGATACAAAGACATGTAACCATTAGGGCTCACACATGCAGCAATCTGCTTGCAGACACACTACCTTTCCACCAGGTACATAATCCAAATGCTTACAACATGATCAATCCAATTCTCTCCCTACATTGTTGCCTACTGCAACAAAAATGCTTCAAGTAACACAGCTACTTTAAGTAACACAGCTACTTAATTCCCTAAATTTTTTTTGAAGGAGCCCTAATTAGGAAGGGCTGTTGCAGCTAGCTGGAAGCCATAAGTTCCACCTAATGTGACGCACCTGTAGGCACCCGCAAAGCTGAAGGTATATAACTGGGTGAAAGTGGTCCGAGTTAGGAGAACGAATTCATTCGGTCAGTCGGGCAGTCACTCGGTCGGTCAGAAGAATCAGAGCGGCCAGAACGTAGGCAGAGCGGTTACAGAAGAGAAACCAGATAGAAGACAGAAGAAAAACCAGATAGAAGAAGTAATGACTGGTCAGAGTTAGGCCGAGGCTCCTGAGGAAGACAGAAGACAGAAGAAAGAAGAAGGAAGAAAGAAGCAAGAAGAAAGAAGCTCTAATCTTTCTCTAAGCTAAGCTCTATCTTTCTTTCTCTCTAAGCTAAGAAGAAGCTCTATCTTTCTTTCTCTCTAAGACTCTAAGCTAAGAAGAAAAGCTCGCTTTAATCTTTCTCTCTAAAAATCTTTCTTTCCCTCTCTAAGCTCTAAGAAAGTAGAAGTAAAAGTAGTAAAAGCTATACTCTGCTTCCGAGAGTTTTTCCGCCCGGGTTTCGGTACCAGGTAGCTTACATTTTTTTTATCATACATCTTCCTCTTTTCTATTTTGTCTAGTCTCCAGAGTCTAGCATTTTAACAATGAATACTCTCAATAACCTTCAGTCCCATATGCCTAGATAAAACTCTGGGTAGACAAATATTGCTTTAAAAAAATAAGAAACTTTTCCTTTAAAATAAGAGGGGATCTTTTAAGAAATTGTTTTTCTACTCCATCCAAATGGTTTGACAGATTTTTGTTAATTACAGCTGCCACGTTCCCAAACCTAACAGTCTAGGGGCAGGCAGGTGAACCAAATGGGGCCAAGAAGAATCCATGCAGCATGTTTCAATATTTTCTTCTTAGGTGTAAGGTTGGGAATTGGTGAGTCCAGAGTTTTTGGAAATCATGGTTCTAGCCTGGTGGGAGAAGCCAGTAGGAAGATGGAGTCCATATTCAAAGGGGAAAAGAAAGAAGAGTACTTACAGGATATCATTTACTACTGTAGAGAATAGAAAAGGAAGACAACCTTGGAGGATAAAGTAACAGATTAGCTATGTCTGAGATTGTGTTTAATGTGAGGTGGAAGCAGATGGGAAGGCTGGGTTGCAGTAGAACAGTTGGCAGTTGGCAGTCACCAACATAATGGGACCCCACCCAGGGAGAATTGGTAGACTAACAACTAAACTCCCGTCTTTGACAGTTCTGGAAATTAACCAGATACAGCTCATAATAGAGCCTTAAAATATAATAATAAAATGAGAAGCATTATATGCCCAGGATAGAAATGCATTAATTAGCCTCACATATAAAAGTCTAGACAATAATTCAACATAAACTAAACAGCTGATAATCCTATGGATTGTTGGATGTTTTACAATTAATTAGTCACTCATTTGTCTCTGAAATCTTTAATTTCTGAGTGGTAGTCTAATACCTGTTGCCATAGCAGGATGGATCAAGAAACAATTTCAACAGACAGATAAGGAGCTGTCTCAAGAATGCTACATTAGAATTGAGATCGCCGGCAGAAACACAAAGTGGACCTACCCAATAACAGGTACAAGTGGGGCACCACCAACGCAACTCACAGATATTTATAGAGCTGTGAAAGAATGTCAAGAAAGGAATATTAGAAAATGCCTTGATTGGGGAGTGAGGAGACCCTTTAGTGTTCTTCCTGTGAAGCTTGCTGGGATGCTCAGAGCTGTGGCCAAGTCAGCCCTAAGCATTGCTTTCCTCTTCTGCAAGGAAAAGTGGTGGAGTGGATCCTTTCACTTGCAGTGGTTTATAGCAAACAAGCATTCCCAGCCTTTCGCCCAAGAAACTGTTCAAGATTTGATTGAGCAGACACTTGAAAATATACTTTTTTCATAAATATGTATATATTTGTATTACACATAATGTATGCTTACATGTAATATATATATATATATATATATATATATATATATATATATATATATGGAGAGAGAGAGAGAAAGAAATAACAGTTCAGAAAAACAATACATGAGCCACCACAAGGCGGCCTTATAAGCAAAATAAAATGTAGAAATGATTATCTTAAAAGAATAATAAGACCTAAGGGACGCAGTTCTAGATAATGTGAATACAGCTGGGCGGCCAGTGGAGGGAGACTCTGCGCCCCCCAGCCCTGGGGACTGAGCTCAGACTCGCGGAGGGACCGCTTTCCTGCCGCCACCTCAAGGGAAGGGTGACAAATTGCAAGGGCTCTAACCCCAGCCTGGCGGCCCGGTACCGGGTGCCGCGTGTGGATGCTGCGGCTGGGAACAGCGCCGGCTGGGCCGAGGCAATGAACGCCGCCCGAGGAGCCCGGCCGAGGGGGCGAGCACCTGGACTCACCCGCTCCACCCGTCTCCCGCGCCGCGTCTGCCCGCCCAGCGGCTGGCTGGGGCGCGGGCCCTGGGTCGGTTAAGAGGGGTCCAAGCAACTGTGCGGAGCAGAACGGAGCAGCTGCCGGCTGGGGCCCGGCTCGCGCCTCCCTGCTCCCTGCCTTTCTATCCCAGACCCTTGCATGAGGCTCTGCACTGGAGGCCGCCCCTCTTTTGCTTGCTTTTCTAACTAACCTGCTTCACCAAACTCCTTTTCCTCTCTACTGAAGAGGGAAGTGGTAGGGATGAGTCCAGGCCCTTTACCACAATAAAATGAGATTAAGCACCACAGACTTAATTCAGGGCTTGGTTTCAGTCCTCTTCAAAAGGAAGCAGATACCCTCTTCATCAATTCCGGCTTCTGTTTCCTTGCAACTCTTGGAATAACTTGACCAGAATTAGATGTGATAAGTCCCCCATTTAGTTTACTTATTAATTCTAAGGTGACTTTAATATTGATAAATCTCAACACACTGTTAGGAACAAAAGGAAAACTGAAGATTGAGGTGGGTAAAGCGATGCCTTCAAACCATTTGTCTAAGGGTCAGTTTTTAACAAACAAACAAAAACAATTTTTTTAAAGCATTGGTTCTTCTCACAAAAATATTAAGTGGCACAAAATATATTACATAAATTTTGTCTCCTTTCAATGAATATGTATCGGGACCTGAAACAGGCTTCAAAGAAACAGACATGAGGTTTTATATTTACTGTCTTCTTGAATGAAATCAAACATTGGATCATAAATTGAAGATAAAAAAAAACATAGGAGATAGGTTACTATCCTCATCTAGACATTTCCAGGCTACATGCAACAGGAAACTCCCTGCCAAGGTTAAGTTGGCAAAATCTATTACCCTAAGAGGCAGTTCAATTAGTAATCCCTTCTAATGGGAAGAAATCAGCAAGCCCATATCTGGAATGAGGTCCTTCCTGCCAAAGATGAAAGAGTGAGGGGAAATAACAAGTAAAGTGGAAAATATTCTTAAT